>CARXXK010001015.1:2089850-2100721 GCA_949089665.1 Macrosiphum euphorbiae
AAATGTTCTATCAGTAGAACCTTATGTTTCCAAACTAGGAATTTTAAAGTGTTTTAATATCTTGAGTATTTAAAAGGAATTATTTTTGCAATACCTATTAATAAATTGACAGTACGAAAATTTTGAATCTTAAAAATACTCTACTGAGCAATTTTGATATTGTTGTATATAACTATTTTATTTCAAGCCTGCAAAGTCCAAATTGTAAAGAATTGTCAAAAAAAAAAAAATACAGAAAATAAAAAATAATACGAATACAACAAAATCAAATCAAGTTAATGTTTTTGCATGGATTTTCCTCAGGTTGGTCGTTATCATCATTGGCATTTTCTGTTATTTAAGGATCATTTTCATCTTTGGTGTCACATAGTACTTAGTATAGACTTGATGATTTTTCACGGACTTCTATTTTATGCTTCATTAGCTTAACTCACCTTGACAATACCATGCCACAATACTCACATATGTAAGACGCATCTGCATTTCTGAACAAATTAAAAATAGATTAACTTTCTAACATCATGTTTGATAATAATTAATAAAAAAATAAGACTAAATTAACTATTACTTTTTGGTTGTTATATGTTGAGCTTGGTTCGATTGTCTAGGTTTTTTACTGCAATTGTTCAAATTATTTGCAACAGCTTCTTCGCTCAATATCATTCTCAAGCAAATTTTACAAACCTATTTAGTAGGATAATCGTGTTTATCACAATCATATCTTACCATTAATAATTTAACTCAGCGGTTCCCAAACTGTGCGCCGCGGCGCCCTGGTGCGCCGCGATGTCTTGTAAGGGGCGCCGCGTCACCGTAGAAATTTACCTGGTCTAAAAATAAATTCATGCTATGTCTTGGGAAGGGCGCCTTGAGAAAAGTTTAGTTCAAAAAGGGCGCCGTGAGCTAAAAAAGTTTGGGAACCGCTGATTTAACTCATAAGAATAATCAAAAAGTAAGCACAAATTATGCTTGTAATGGGCACGTAATTACACGTAATTCACGAAAAATAATAAATCAAATCAACAAACATGCCCGATATAAATAAATAAATAAATATATATAAATAACATAGCAACCAATATATTATAATACACTATTATTATTTTAATCTCCAATAATAAACTTTATTTTTAATTTTTTATTAATTAGTTAATTTTTTTCTGGACAGATTGCGCCACTGTTGTATTTATGACATCCATATTTCCTACTTTTCTGGTGGATTTTTCTAAACAAAAGTGGTACTATGACCTCCAGTAGACTGTCAAGTATAACAGTAAAAAATTTCAGCCAAATCGGTTCAGTAGTTTTCTCGGTTAGCGCGGTCCAAGAAAACCCTTACAATTTTATATAATAGTATAGATATGTATAAAATAAAACAAAAAATAATTGTATATTCCTACAATAATTAATAATCATATAGCAATCTGTTTTGAAACAACAGCGTTTTTATTTATTTATTGTTTATTATTTCAGTACAATCCATAGTATGAAGAATAAGAAGTATGTTCAATGATAAGAGTATAAGACATACATCATATAATACATTTTTATGCTGAATTAAAATATTTTCTCAGTATTAAAATTAGACAACGTTGGCTAACTTTAATTTTGTCAAGGAAATAAGTAAGTATGATGCTTGTAAGATGGAGACAACAATTAATGTCCGTGTGGCGTCCTCTTAAGATGACGCTACATTAGCATCATATTTAGCCTCCGTTTTACAAATGTACAAAATGGCTAAAATGTTTTTCGCGGAAAACCAATTAAAAATTGCTATACTAGTTGTGTCCAGATTTATTTAAGGTACTACAATAGTTGGGTCCCAGTTTTTTTCTGGTACCTACTAGACTAGTTGGGTATAATTTAGTTATTTCACTATAGTTGGATGTTTAATGGTTTTTAGTGATTTTTATACTATACTAACCTTAATTATATTATTTTAGATTCTACTTTATTTGAAAATGAATAATGAGTTGACTGTTACATTTTAAAAATTAATAATAACCTACTTTCTTGTTTCACTATTTGAACTTCTAATTAAAAGTCTTACTTGATACAAAAATAACTAATATTGTCTTAGTAATATTGTTAATAATACTAGGTATAACATTAGTAAGTAAATATATTTTTTCCTAAATTCAACTACTAAAATATTTACTTTATTTATTTCATCAAAGTTGGCACCACTTACAATAATTGTTAGAACAAATCAATTACTTTGGAATCAATATGTTCTATCTATAGAACATTATATTTTTAAAAAAGATAATAAAAAACAAAAAGTTCTATCAGTAGAACTTTATGTTTACAAACTAGGAATTTTAAAGTGTTTTAATATTTTGAGTATTTAAAAGTAATTATTTTTGCAATAAATATTAATAAATTGATAGAACGAAAATTTTGAATCTTAAAAATACTCTACTGAGCAATTTTGATATTGTTGTATATAACTCTTTTATTTCAAGCCTGCAAAGTCCAAATTGTAAAGAATTGTCAAAAAAAAAAAAAAATACAGAAAAAAAAATAATACGAATACAAATAAATCAAATCAAGTTAATGTTATTGCATGGAATTTCCTCAGGTTGGTCATTATCATCATTTGCATTTTCTGTTATTTAAGGATCATTTTCATCTTTGGTGTCACATAGTACTTAGTATAGACTTGATGATTTTTCATAGACATCTATATGATGCTTCTTTAGCTTAACTCTCCTTGAAAATACCCTGCCGCAATACAGGCAATTACTAACTTATCCGTCTAGTCGAAAAACTACTGCACCTCCAAAAGCATTTTGGAATAAACTTGATCCTAGCGTTATACCAAATGAAATCCACCTTCTTTCACAGTCAGAAAAACGATTACTGTCGAGAATAATACCATTTGTAAAAATTATTAAGTATGATGGCTTATATGGACAGTGGGGTTTCAAAGGTTATGGAAGAGATATATTTGGAAGAGATGGTATCCATGAAATAGAGCCCATATCTATTCAGTTTCCTGCGATGCGCAGTTATGGTACTGCTGAGCGTAGAATGTTGCCAGTAATTTTGTCATGGGCAGTAACCGCACAAAAGTTACAGGGCTCCACCGTCGATCATGCTGTTGTTTATCTAGGACCAAGGCTCTTTGCAAAAGGACAAGCTTACGTTACTCTTATCAGAGTGAAATCCTTGCAAGGCCTCAGAATTGAACAATTATACTGTTCAAAGCTGATGGGAAGAACACCATGTAATATTGACGCCCTCGAAGAAATGGAAAGAATGCGGGAACTGAGATAATTAAAATATAATATTACATAGTTGCTTATAATATTCAAATGTACCGAAAATAATAAATATTATGCTTTCAGAAAATCGTTTGTTTCTAATTTATAGTTATCACTAAAAAGTAGAAAATAAAAAAATAATTTTTAAAAACATGCTTTTCTTAATACTACTTAATAAATGAACGAAAAAGTTGAAAATAAACTTACTTTTAAAACAATTTCTTAATGAAACTTCAAGGTTAACAAGATATTACTAAAAGTGTTTATAAAATGTATTTGTTAAACAATTTTTAAAAATTCTGAATTACAAAAAAAAGAAATGCATGGGGCTTTTATGAGTCAGGAATATCTCTTACAAAATTGTGGGTGTGATCAATAATCTTTAAAATATTTATCACAAAGTTTATATAAAAATTCAGTTGTAGAGTGACTTTACGTATGACTTATCATAAGTATATAAGTTATCTATTTTCATAAAAGTGTCCAATAACAACAAAATTCAACAATTTCAGAATATTGCTTTTAGGAAAATTACTAATGCTACAACCTTTGTTTCGAATTACACTAAACATAATGACCTGTCAATTAAAACCGTGGCTCTTATGAGTCAAGAATATCTCTTACAAAATTGGAAGTGTGATCAATAATCTTTAAAATATTTATCATAAAGTTTATCTAAAGATTCAGTTGTAGAGTGCCCTTACGTAGGAGTTATCATAAGTGCCCCATGCATTTCTTTTTTTTGTAATTCAGGATTTTTTTTTTAAATTAGTCTATCTTCTTCCCAGAGGTCTAATCTACATTCAAACATTAATTTATATATACAATGACGAAAAATAAAAATACAAATCAACAAACAGTTCTTCTTCCAATGCGTGCTCTTGGCGCTCTCGGCATGATGATGAATTATCCACTTACCCGAAATTTAACTCATAAGAATAATCAAAAAGTAAGCACAAATTATGCTCGTAATGGGCACGTAATTACACGTAATTTACGAAAAATAATAAATCAAATCAACAAACATGCCCGATATAAATAAATAAATAAATATATATAAATAACATAGCAACCAATATATTATAATACACTATTATTATTTTAATCTCCAATAATAAACTTTATTTTTTATTTTTTATTAATTAGTTAATTTTTTTCTGGACAGATTGCGCCACTGTTGTATTTATGACATCCATATTTCCTACTTTTTTGGTGGATTTTTCTAAACAAAAGTGGTACTATGACCTCCAGTAGACTGTCAAGTATAACAGTAAAACATTTCAGCCAAATCGGTTCAGTAGTTTTCTCGGTTAGCGCGGTCCAAGAAAACCCTTACAATTTTATATAATAGTATAGATATGTATAAAATAAAACAAAAAATAATTGTATATTCCTACAATAATTAATAATCATATAGCAATCTGTTTTGAAACAACAGCGTTTTTATTTATTTATTGTTTATTATTTCAGTACAATCCATAGTATGAAGAATAAGAAGTATGTTCAATGATAAGAGTATAAGACATACATCATATAATACATTTTTATGCTGAATTAAAATATTTTCTCAGTTTTAAAATTAGACAACGTTGGCTAACTTTAATTTTGTCAAGGAAATAAGTAAGTATGATGCTTGTAAGATGGAGACAACAATTAATGTCCGTGTGGCGTCCTCTTAAGATGACGCTACATTAGCATCATATTTAGCCTCCGTTTTACAAATGTACAAAATGGCTAAAATGTTTTTCGCGGAAAACCAATTAAAAATGTCTATACTAGTTGTGTCCAGATTTATTTAAGGTACTACAATAGTTGGGTCCCAGTTTTTTTCTGGTACCTACTAGACTAGTTGGGTATAATTTAGTTATTTCACTATAGTTGGATGTTTAATAGTTTTTAGTGATTTTTATACTATACTAACCTTAATTATATTATTTTAGATTCTACATTATTTGAAAATGAATAAAGAGTTGACTGTTACATTTTAAAAATTAATAATAACCTACTTTCTTGTTTCACTATTTGAACTTCTAATTAAAAGTCTTACTTGATACAAAAATTACTAATATTGTCTTAGTAATATTGTTAATAATACTAGGTATAACATTAGTGAGTAAATATATTTTTTCCTAAATTCAACTACTAAAATATTTACTTTATTTATTTCATCAAAGTTGGCACCACTTACAATAATTGTTAGAACAAATCAATTACTTTGGAATCAATATGTTCTATCTATAGAACATTATATTTTTAAAAAAGATAATTAAAAACAAAAAGTTCTATCAGTAGAACTTTATGTTTACAAACTAGGAATTTTAAAGTGTTTTAATATTTTGAGTATTTAAAAGTAATTATTTTTGCAATACCTATTAATAAATTGATAGAACGGAAATTTTGAATCTTAAAAATACTCTACTGAGCAATTTTTTATATTGTTGTATATAACTCTTTTATTTCAAGCCTGCAAAGTCCAAATTGTAAAGAATTGTCAAAAAAAAAAAAAAAAATACAGAAAAAAAAAATAATACGAATACAAATAAATCAAATCAAGTTAATGTTATTGCATGGAATTTCCTCAGGTTGGTCATTATCATCATTTGCATTTTCTGTTATTTAAGGATCATTTTCATCTTTGGTGTCACATAGTACTTAGTATAGACTTGATGATTTTTCATGGACATCTATATGATGCTTCTTTAGCTTAACTCTCCTTGAAAATACCCTGCCGCAATACTCACATATGTAAGACAAATCTTCATTTCTGAACAAAATAAAAATAGATTAACTTTCTAACACCATGTTTGATAATAATTAATAAAAAAATAAGACTAAATTAACTATTACTTTTTGGTTGGTATAGGTGGAGCTTGGTTCGACTGTCTATGTTTTTTACTGCAATTGTTCAAATGATTTGAAACAGCTTCTTCGCTCAATATCATTCTCAAGCAAATTTTACAAACCCATATATAGGTAGTAGGATAATCGAGTATATCACAATAATATCTTACCATAGTAAGCGGGCAAGAAAGTTTCTTTTTTGGATGTTTTGGCATCTTTATAGTACAAGAATTCTGTTGACAAAAGTTAAAACTTTAAAAGTATTTAGAATAAAATAATATGTTAAAATCAATATTTTTATGGAATAGTAACCAAACAAATAAAACAATATTATAAATATATGAAAACTAGGTTAGGTTAGGTTAGGTATATAGTAGATGTCGATAAGCTACAACTCACTGAAATAGACATGTTAACCAAGTATAAGTGGCTATCTTCCTGTATGCGCTCTACCGGCAGCATTGCGACTGCAGTATGCGCTCTACCGTGTTTTTCCACCCTACAACTATGTTTCATTTATAGACAATATATTAATGATAATAATGAAAATGATTATATTATAATATCAACGCACGTCATTGTTTTGTCGCCGTCTCGTTATTTGTTTCAATAATAATAATAAATAATAAATATAAAATGAAATAAAAAAAAATTAAATAATATTTTAAATAAATATTAAAATACTTGTGCCATGTCCCTCAGAAAAGCGTTAAATGTGTCACTTTTATTAATTCCTCTCCACCACGTTTCAATGAGATACCTGTAATTATTATTATATTTATATTTACCTTCGTATTTTTATTATTATATTATAATATATTATACCTTGGAAGCAAATCTGGAGTTGTACCACACATATTTTTCACGATTTTCAGTCTTAGAGGCCGCCATAAACTTTCGATTCTCTGGGTATGTGCCTTGGATATTGGTTTGACACCCTTTCCTTTTACACCTCAACAATTTTCTTTCTTTGCCGCGCTCTTTTTTTATGTAATATTTCATTTCACTATCACATTTATTGCATAGTATATTTTCTAGATTTACTAATAGATTTTTCGCAATTAAAAAATTAGTAACGGTTTCTTCATTTTGTATGATTTTGTAAAATTCTATTGCTAACATTTTGAACGTAACGTGATGAAAGTATAAAACCGTGTATGAACTCAAGTATTGTCACCCAACGACTAATATTATACGATCAAAAAATGATATGATGTAGAAAAAGAGAGTTCTAATATTTATTACCATTCAACAATAAAGATATAAATTTTATAGTAGAGCGCATACAACAATCGTCCAATAATCGCAGGTAGACCGCAATCTGGGGTAGAGCGCATACAGGAAGATAGCCGTATAAGTATTTTTCCAGAACTAAAAGTTACCAGATCCCTCGTCTAAATACATGTCCTTCCCACATGGTTGTCAGTAAGATACTACTGCTAAAAAATTCAAAAAATATAAAAAGCTGGTATCAACACAACGTTTGATTCTACTTCAGCCCACTACATCTGTGAATTTAAATGTTATGAGTTATAGTAAAACATAATTAATATTTAACTATTAATGTTTGATGATGCCTTGGACTCATATCTATATAATATATATATATCTATATATATAAAAATGAATGTATGTCTGTGTGTCTGTGTGTCCATGTTACCATGGTTACCAAGGTTGCCATGGTTACTAAGGTTACCAAGATTTCATATCAAAAATGAATGTATGTCAGTGTGTGTGTGTGTGTGTGTGTGTGTCCATATTACCATGGCAACCATATCTGTATATAAAAAACAGTAAGCTGATTGACTGCTATCAACGCACAGCTCAAACCATTGGACGGATCTGGCTGAAATTTGGCATACAGATAGCTATTATAATATAGACGTGCGCTAAGAAAGGATTTGCCAAAATTCGCATTTTAAATAGGTGCTGAAACAGGGACATTGAGATTCACGATAGAAATTGGAAATTTTATTTTTATTTATTTATAGTTGCCATTGGTTACAGTCTACATTAGAAATTAGCATTTATTTATTGGTTGCCATTGGTTATTCGGGCAGATCAGGTACAAGCTTGCATCAAATCGAATTATTGAACAATGCTTACCAGGGTGGCAGAGTTGCACTTACCGCAGAAAATTACACCCAAAAGGAGTTCAACAATCATAATTTTTTTAAGAGTTGCGATTTTTTACGAGCAACCAAATTTATTATATTAATCCACAGTATTACATCAAAATAAACTTGGTATAACTTTGATACTTTAGAGTTAAATCATACACTTCCGTACAAACAGCACGGGGTCCGCGATCTACCGCAGGTAGATTGCCTACCTGATAATGTACTGCTGCGATTCAGAATTTTTATTCAGGGCAACGGGAAAGATAAGATAAATTTTGAACACCATACACCGAATATTGAATAATGAATTGAACAAAGTTTGAGTAGGTAGTATTGAGTTGATCCGTTTAACGGGCGACGAAGTGCACGGGATCAGCTAGTATTATATAAAAATGAATGCATGTCCGTGTGTGTGTCCATATTACCATGGCAACCAATTTTATATTATTTTGAAATTTCCGATGGATTGTTTGTATATAAATGGTTACCATGATGAAAACATATTATTCATATAGAGTTGCCAATTTCAATGATCAATGAAGTGCACGGGATCAGATATTTTTATATATATAGACTAGCTAATCCCGTGCACTTTGTTACCCGGAAACCAGTAATTATTATTATTATAGCTTCAAAACAAATTGCAACCATTTATGAACAAAAATATCCATAGGAAATCTCTAACTAAATGTAAGGCAAAAGAACAAAGAAATGGCAGTTTGGATTTTCTTCTTCTCAGAAAAGTATATAGTAATAGTATAGTACTATTGCTCAATTAATTATAATATTCACTCTTACCTGTAAGCAAACAAAGATGGTGTCGTTCGTAAGTGAGCTTATAGTCGGCTGACGATTGTCCACGAGGTTTACGAGTTATGTTGTAGACGGCGAAACGAGTTGTGGCAGCGACGCAGAGTTGAAAAATCTGTGACAACAAACCATGGATAACATATAAACTAAGTCGGATTAAAATCCACCTTGATATAAACTCAAGCTAAGGTATGCCGTGTGTGTAATAAAAATTATTAACTATGGTATTAGACATTTACTTACCTTTATTAACTATGGTAATACGGAAGCTGCTGCTAATAAAATGAGACGCGGGGCCAAGAAGTTGCTGCCAGTTGGTCGTTACGCGATCGCCACGACGCCTCAAAGGCCCGGCCCACAGCTTGGCCGGCATCGCCAAAACAATGTGATCAACCGTCGTTACAGTGCTACCGAAACCAGGGAAAAATTACGCGGATAAACGAGCAATATAATAACGTAATTTTACACGATTTCCAAATACGTAAGCACACACACACACACACACAATGGAATATACAAGATTTATCTTGGAACAGAAATACGGCTTTAAGTTTACTAACCAATCAATGGTGTTTGGAGTTAATATTACTAATAAATAAATAAATAAATATTTTTTTGTTTTATCCTCAAATATCCAAGGACCTATGTGTTATTTAAATATGTAAAATTATAAAAGGTAAAATTTACCTTTTATATCATAAAATCCAATGCTTATATGTTACACTTATATCTAATATACTTCAAAATAAGGATTTAATAAAATTACGTATTTGTTAATAACAATATCCCTACCATTCTTCATATCTTTTTCATTTACATAACCTACAACATTTTAAAATCATTGAAATATATTTTTTTAAAACAATGCTTGAGTATAGGTATCATAAATTGGTTAGTGAAAAGGTTGTAAATTTAACTATTAATATGGATTTCAATTTAGCAACATCCTAATATATTATGTGACTTGTAATTATTTCATATTAGTTACAGATTAATAGTTAAATTTACAAGTTAAAAGTTAGTGAATTTCAACTGTTACTAATACTTAAATTTACAAACTCATAATAATAAACACTTTAAAAAAGTTTTACAAGAATATGGAAAAATAATCACTTTTCGGTAGACATTTTTTTTTTGATAAAGGTAGACAAACTTATGAATAATATTATATTACATTTTCAAATCTTAGATTTAAAAAGAAAAGTTTTTATGAATTCTCAACTCAAATAATTTGCTAATTTTTGTGATTTTTCAGTATTTTGTCAAGATTTGAACATTAAATGCTTATAAAAAAAAAACTGTGACTATGGATTTTTAATATTTTTCAAACGTCAACGTAACAATATAGTAGGAGCGTTGTTTTAAATTTTCAAGTATTTTTACTCAACAAATATTGTAGGGTATTCGATGATTTGAAGGACCAGTTCGATAGATTGTACTTGTAATGATTGTATCTACCGAACAGATTGGCGGCGTCAAGAATAGGCAACCAAAGTTGCATGCTTGATCAACGCCTACTTCAAAAATATAGGCAATTCAACAAACAGCTCAACGATATGACGGTGAGTAGCAATAACGCTACGGTGGACAACAAGGAACCAAAAATTCACCGAAACGCGAGGATGTGAAGGATACAAGTTATACAATGGGACCTAGGAGTATGCAGTTTAATTATATGAGGGGAATGTCTCGGATCGGTCTGGTGCAATGACCACAGAGCTCACAATAATTGGAAATAATCTTACAACTAACTTATACTACGGAAGTGTATCCAGTTGTCATGATATCCATCGAAAGATCAAGAATGTCCACGCATCAATGACTGAGGTGGAGG
>CARXXK010001015.1:2100821-2114167 GCA_949089665.1 Macrosiphum euphorbiae
ATATAACCTACTTTCTTGTTTTACTATTTGAATTTCTAATTCAAAGTTTTATTTGATACAACAATTACTAATATTATCTTAGTAATATTATATATAATACTAGGTCGCATACGATTAGTAGGTAAATATATTTTTTCCTAGATACAACTACTAAAATATTTACTTTATTTATTTCATCAAAGTTTGCACCACTTAAAATAATTGTTAGAACAAAACAATTACTATGAAATCAATAATATGTTCTATCAATAGAACATTATATTTTTAAAAAAGATGATTGAAAACAAAAAGTTCTATCAGTAGAACCTTATGTTTCCAAACTAGGAATTTTAAAGTGTTTTAATATCTTGAGTATTTAAAAGGAATTATTTTTGCAATACCTATTAATAAATTGATAGAATGAAAATTTTGAATCATAAAAATACTCTACTGATCAATTTTGATATTGTTGTATATAACTCTTTTATTTCAAGCCTTCAAAGTCCAAATTGTAAAGAATTGTAAAAAAAAAAAAATACAGAAATTAAAAAATAATACGAATACAACAAAATCAAATCAAGTTAATGTTATTGCATGGAATTTCTTCAGGTTGGTCATTATCATCATTAACCTACCTACACTAAGTTTTAATTTTATCTGTATTTATATATTTTATTAGTTAATTTGTTTACATAACCTTTGATTAGTGATTTAATTATTTTTACAAGTAGTATTCTTTATCATATTAGTTTTCTGATTACCTACTATTAGTTATTCTAGATACAACTACTAAAATATTTACTTTATTTATTTCATCAAAGTTTGCACTACTTAAAATAATTGTTAGAACAAATCAATTACTATGGAATCAATAATATGTTCTATCAATAGAACATTATATTTTTAAAAAAGATGATTGAAAACAAAAAGTTCTATCAGTAGAACCTTATGTTTCCAAACTAGGAATTTTAAAGTGTTTTAATATCTTGAGTATTTAAAAGGAATTATTTTTGCAATACCTATTAATAAATTGATAGAACGAAAATTTTGAATCTTAAAAATACTCTACTGATCAATTTTGATATTGTTGTATATAACTCTTTTATTTCAAGCCTGCAAAGTCCAAATTGTAAAGAATTGTCAAAAAAAAAAATACAGAAATTAAAAAATAATACGAATACAACAAAATCAAATCAAGTTAATGTTATTGCATGGAATTTCCTCAGGTTGGTCATTATCATCATTTGCATTTTGTGTTATTTAAGGATCATTTTCATCTTTGGCGTCACATAATACTTAGTATAGAGTTGATGACTTTTCATTGACTTCTATATTATGCTTCTTTAGCTTAACTCTCCTTAACAATACCATGCCACAATAATCACATATGTAAGACGCATCTTCATTTCTGAACAAAATAAAAATAGATTAACTTTCTAACATCATGTTTGATAATAATTAATAAAAAAATAAGACTAAATTAACTATTACTTTTTGGTTGGTATAGGTGGAGCTTGGTTCGATTGTCTAGGTTTTTTACGGCAATTGTTCAAATGATTTGCAACAGCTTCTTCGCTCAATAGCATTCTCAAACAAATTTTACAAACCCATCTAGTAGGATAGTCGAGTTTATCACAATCATATCTTACCATAGTAGGCGGGCAAAAAAGTTTCTTTTTTGGATGATTTGGCATCTTTATAGTCCAAGAATTCTGTTGACAAAGTTAAAACTTTATAAGTATTTAGAATAAAATAATAGCTTAAAATCAATATTTTTATGGAATAGTAACCAAACAAATATAACAATATTATAAATATATGAAAACTAGGTTAGGTTAGGTATATAGTAGGTGTCGATAAGCTACAACTCACTGCAATGGACATGTTAACCAAGTATAAGTATTTTTCCAGAACTAAAAGTTACCAGATCCCTCGTCTAAATACATGTCCTTCCCACATGGTTGTCAGTAAAATACTACTGCTAAAAGATTCAAAAAATATAAAAAGCTGGTATCAACACAACGTTTGATTCTACTTCAGCCCACTACATCTGTGAATTTAAATGTTATGAGTTATAGTAAAACATCATTAATATTTAACTATTAAAGTTTGATGATGCCTTAGACTCTTATCTATATAATATATATATATATATATTATATAAAAATGAATGCATGTCCGTGTGTGTGTCCATATTACCATGGCAACCAATTTTATATTATTTTGAAATTTCCGATGGATTGTTTGTATATAAATGGTTACCATGATGAAAACATATTATTCATATAGAGTTGCCAATTTCAATGATCAATGAAGTGCACGGGATCAGATTTTTTTATATATATAGACTAGCTTATCCCGTGCACTTTGTTACCCGGAAACCAGTAATTATTATTATTATAGCTTCAAAACAAATTGCAACCATTTATGAACAAAAATATCCATAGGAAATGTCTAACTAAATGTAAGGCAAAAGAACAAAGAAATGACAGTTTGGATTTTCTTCTTCTCAGAAAAGTATATAGTAATAGTATAGTACTATTGCTCAATTAATTATAATATTCACTCTTACCTGTAAGCAAGCAAAGATGGTGTCGTTCGTAAGTGAGCTTATAGTCGGCTGACGATTGTCCACGAGGTTTACGCGTTATGTTGTAGACGGCGAAACGAGTTGTGGCAGCGACGCAGAGTTGAAAAATCTGTGACAACAAACCATAGATAACATATAAACTAAGTCGGATTAAAATCCACCTTGATATAAACTCAAGCTAAGGTATGCCGTGTGTGTAATAAAAAATATTAACTATGGTATTAGACATTTACTTACCTTTATTAACTATGGTAATACGGAAGCTGCTGCTAAGAAAATGAGACGCGGGGCCGAGAAGTTGCCGCCAGTTGGTCGTTATGCGATCGCCACGACGCTGCAAAGGCCCGGCCCACAGCTTGGCCGGCATCGCCAAAACAATGTGATCAACCGTCGTTACAGTGGCTACCGAAACCAGGGAAAAATTATGTGGTGATAACCCGCCAAAATTTGAACGACTTATGGTTAGATAATATGAGCTGTTTGTTTAAGGCTCTCTATACACAGCTTAGAGGTAACACCTTAAGGTTTACAGTAAAATCATGGTGTTTCATATAAATCCTAGGCCTGATTATTATTATGTGTTGGATGAAATTGTAAATACCTGTGCATTGAAATGCTATTTTGACTGGGACCCAACTAGTGTAGTACCTTAAATAACTCTGGACACAATTTGTATAGCAATTTTTAATTCGTTTCCCTCGAAAAACATTTTAGCTATTTTGTACATTTGTAAAACGGAGAC
Source organism: Macrosiphum euphorbiae (assembly GCA_949089665.1). NCBI lineage: Eukaryota > Metazoa > Arthropoda > Insecta > Hemiptera > Aphididae > Macrosiphum > Macrosiphum euphorbiae. The sequence continues at coordinate 2,104,133 of CARXXK010001015.1, forward strand.
TACATATGATGTGAATGTAGAGTCCTCTTAAGAGAGGAAAAAATATGAGAAAATATTTTAATTCGTCAGAAAAATGTATTTAGAATGTAGATCATACGAAACACTTTCCGTTTTTTATTTTAATTACGATTTGAAAAATTAATATTTTCAAGTTTTCAATTACAGTTCACATTATTGTACGATTTTCTTTTTACAAAGTGTTGCATAAGATCTGCAGACAATTTTCTGTCGAGTTCGATATTGGACAACCTTCATTTTTAAAACAAATTAAATTTTTTTAAAACTTAATTCCTGACCTCTTAAATTTATACCTGTAACATCATGAGTATATTATTGGTTGCATATTATACAAATTATATTATATTGTCTTATACAAAAATAGACTCAGTCTTATCATTGAGCATACTTCTTATTCTTCATACTATGGATTGTACTAAAATAATAAACAATGAATAAATAAAAACGCTGTTGTTTCAAAACAGATTGCTAAATGATTATTAATTGTAAAAAAATACAATTATTTCTTTTGTTTTATTTTATACATATATATAATAATAATATATTTATTTTTAATTATTATAACTAGAATATAATAAAAAAAAGTTATGAAGTTTAAAAATACAAATAATAATGGATTTTGAAAAATAAAACTTTTTTTTTTAAATAAGAGATATCAAAAAAACAAAAACGATATGAACCGCTAAAGTTCTTCTTCATATATGGTGAAAATTTCGTTCGTAGTTATGACTGTAGAATCCCCAATTCTTTCAAACGCAAAACAGTTTTTGCTATGCCGGAGACGGAGACAACAAATGCGGGTGAAACATACTTTAATAATAATATTTATGCATATTTTCTGGGAATAAGCTAAGTATTCAAATATTATTATTTATTACCATTGATTAAAATTTTAAATACTCATAAATTGTTCACACATCATATAAGTGGATAGTTGTACTTATATGGGTCATATGATTATTTAAATACCTATTGAAATTTCATAATATATAGAAATAATGCGAAACACTTCGACAGTTTTCAATATTTACAACGAAAGAATAATATAACGTCATAAACAATATTTGGTTATTCAGACAATTATTATTATTTTTTTTTATATTTTAAAAATAAAAGTGTAGTGACTAAGGATTTTTAATCTTTTTGAACTACAATTGTAACAATATAGTAGGAGCCTTCTATTAAATTTTCAAGCTTTCGTACCCAACAAATAATATTGCATTGATATTTATGGAATAAAAACCTAAAAAAAATTGAAAACTGAAAATGTCCCTAAACAGCTCAAAATAAGTCAAAATATTTTAAAAATGGCATGGTGTATAGAAAATGTTAATATGAGCAGTCAGTAAAAATTTTATGTTTCTACGGTCATTTGTTTTAGATGTTCACCAAAAACGAAAATTGATTTATTCGAAAACAGATTTTGCGTTAAAATTCCAGTTTTTCCTTAATTTTTTTTTTGTTTTTCATATCGCTTTTGAAAACTACTAGGAAATTTTTACTTTTGACCCCCTCAAAGTACCAACTAGATTCACTTTCCTATTAGAAAAGATACTGTTGAAGATAATCCAAGGAATTTTACTGTCCTAGAAGGTGATGACAGACACAAAAAAAAAAAAATTAAAATTAAAAAAAAAACACACATCATTGTAAAATCAATACATTCATCGTTCCACTCAGAATCTAAATATGTTGTTATTAAATTATGTTTGCGAGAATTTAAATTCGTACTTAGGTAAATTCGTAACCTGGTAAATTGTTATTACGAGGACTAGAGCCATGATGAAAATGGCACCAGTATACCACTCCGTACTAAAACCAAAATGAATAAGATTGTGATGGAAACTATTACTCGGACGAAACTTGTATCATTGAATATAACATTATATTGTATAGAGAAACAATCTTCGATGTATTTTTATGCTGCGCTTAATATTAGTTCATTGACACTGACAACAGTCACTAACAATATTATTATTTTATTTTTTAAGATGTAAAATTCCCCCCTTGAACTTTCTTTTGCAAAGTTAAGTTTTATCATTTTCTGTATTTCTCAATATGATATTACTTTTAAGTATGTCTGTTTTCTAAATGTTCTAGCCGTGGTAATTTTACTGCTCTGCGATATACTATACTCCACTAGTCGTATATATGTGGCATATATATCGGACAATAAAAAACATATACCTCTATGATAGTATAATGTACTGTATTTTTTACTTTTCTTCGAATTATTTTTCATGCATGAATGTTTATAATAAGCCCGATAAACAGTCCGTAATTAAAATAAAATTACCATGAAGACCGTAGATTTACCATATGGCATGGGTTTATTTTTAGTGACTGAAGTGTAGTTAGTGACTGAACAAATTGTATTCACCTCTGGGTTATTCATGATTTTGATAGGTATTTGTGATAAAGAGTTTTATCCAAACATTCATGAACTCTTGAAAATATTTTGTACTCAGCCTGTATCAACTGCTACACCTGAACGATGTTTTTCGAGTTTCTATTAAGTATTAAGTCTTACCTAATAAATAGTAGATAGGAGAGAAGTAAATATTTTATCAATTTTCCTATATTGAACAATAACTATAAATTGTAGTTATCATTATATACATTGTTTATAGCGCGTTTCCCAATCATAGTTTAAACGTCGGTTACACTTAACCCACTGATTTTACCTGCCGAATTCCTAGGTTTAACCTATTGTACCTAATACGGGCTTTATTGGCATATGTCACCGGTCAATACAATAATAATGAAAAAATAGGTTATCAATGAACTGAGAATCCAACAAATTAGAAAACTGGATTTTGTATTATAACTATTTTTTTTGTTTATCGTATTAAACACGGGATTATATAGTATGAATTTATAATAAATGCTATTAAGCATTAGGTACTAAACAATTTGCGTTAATTCTTATTTCGCCTTGATCCACACTTACTTAAATAGGTAACAAGTTAGGGGGTTTCAAAAATGTATATTATGTACGTATTTATGGGTGTATTATTATCTATTTCATCCCCCCTAGCAAAATTAATAGATACGCCACTGCACAAAGTAGTGATCATACCTACTTATTTAGTAATGGTTTTATTATAATCCTGGCACACTACGTTTATATTGCCATCGACCACAAGATGGCTCCATGAAATTCACCCATATCATTGTGTGAACTATACTACAGCCTTCATAGATATTATAGTAATAGGTGACCGACCATCCGGAGGACCATTTTTCATATGTCAAGACTTACTATACTGGTGGGCGTGTGGTTTTTAACTTTTTTGACCGCATCCCGAAAAGTGGCTCACACTTAAACGTACGTATTCGGAAATCCAGGAAAATTCCCTACAAGATGTTAATAATTCTAAAATGTACACAGTGTCGGCCAGGCACACTTTTTGCCAATGCATCAGTTTTTTAAGGAACCCCATAATGAAATATAAAAGCCCCAAAGTAATGTACTTAACATTTTGTTGAAAAATGGCTCTCACCATTTTTTCCTTTAAAAATAAATTTATTCATACTCTGATTTGAATAGAATTTTTAAGTATACCTAAAGACCACATATTTTTCAAACTCCTGATATATTTTTAATACTGAAGGAGAGTTCTATGGCGATACAAACTTCTGTTTTTCAAAGATAACCACAGTTTCTTACTGCAAATTATTTAGCAAGTGAATTTCTTGAAAATGTTGTTGTATCCAAATCAAAATTTTAAACCTGGGCATAAACGATTTAAAAAGTTAAAGTTAAGTTAAAAGTCAAGTTAATTTTGACTTTATTTTAACTTTTTTAAATTTAATTTCCATTAACTTTCTTTTAAACTTAACTGACTTTAATTGATATAAACTTAATAAATAACGAGTTACTTTTAATCAAATTCAAGTTAAGTTAATTTATAAATAATTAAATAATAAAAATAATATAAATAAAAATTATTATTGATGATGCATATTACATTACCATTTACTAGAATAGGAATTTAGAAATATAGTTTAATTTATTTATTGTTCCATTAACCAGAATTTTCAAGAAAAATAACTTAATTATACATATAGCAATAGCCATTTAGTTGTATCATGTATACAAAGATATACCATATCATACTGTGGCTTACGGGCATATTGTAATAATAACAATAATAATAATTAATAAATACTAATAACAGACTAATAAGTTATATGATATTATATTATTATATTGACTTGGATACAAATCACAAATGTACAATTCTTAAGAACATAATATTATTAAATAATAAAACCAATTTTGTTATGCTCATATATTGGCTATTTCTTGTGTTCAATAATATTTTGATTTTTATTATTTTAAACCATATTAATGGGTATTTATGTAAAAAACAAAGTTAATAAGTTAATTGAAAATGTTCATATAACTTTTAACTTAACTGAGTTTAAAAAAAAATTAATTTAAATGTTATCTTTAAACTTTTTTAAATGTTTTCTATCAAATTAACTTAACTCAGTTAAAAATTATCATTAAATTGATCAGGCTTGCAAAATTCTATTAAGTAGTTGCTGAATTATTAAAATGTTTATACTAAGGATAACCGTTTGACTGAACCATACCACACAAGAGTCAAAACAGGATTTTGTATCCTGACCCACCAGGCCGATAACTAGCTGTTTATAAATAGTCAGTACAAAAATAATAATGTCGATGACAGAATATTTGTTTTTTTTTCTTAACACCCATATCGAATTCTATATTTTGTATATAATTAATTATTCAACGTATAATATATTTTATTTAAATTAAAAATCTTACAATACCAACATAAAAAAGGTGGGTAAGTGGATGTCGCTCTGCTGTACTGTAGGTTACAAGTGGGTCACTGACGTATAATGGATGCTATTAAATTTGAATTCAATGATACAATATCATTGTATAAGAAAAACGATTCTGAGCGAATACGGTATGTCAGTCTAGGTTTAAGACAAATTATATACATATCTATGGTATTAAAAAAAAAATTGACATATAATAAATTCCTAATTAATCATATCACATTATCACAATATCCATTAGGTACTTATAACGCGTTATACATCAACAAAAACCGTGATACTATCATAGATATATAATAATACACTTTAGAAGTTTCAAGTACCCACGAATAATATTATTCAATCACAACAAAATAACTAAAATAGTATATAATAGTATAGTTGATGTTGATCATCAATAACAAACCCTGATACTATCATTGATATATAATAGTACACTTTAGAAGTTTCAAGTAGGAACCCACGAATAATATTATATAATCACAACAAAATAACTAGGTTTTTTAATATGTAATTTCGTCCAAATTTGAACATAAAATGACTATAAAAATAAACTGTGATTGTATATTTTTTAGATTTTTCGGTAAGAGAATTAACTACTTACGTGGAATCATATTTAAATTTTCAATCCTTAGCTATAAAAACTGAACATTTTATAATTTATTAATTACGATGATTAATAATTTTCGAGATTTTGAAAAATTCTGTCAAAATTCGATGTTTAAATGCTTATAAAAAAAAATTGTGCCTATGTATTTTTAATATTTTTCAACTGATATTGTAACAATATATCAGGAGCCTTGTATTAAATTTTTACACTTATTGGCCCAACAGATAAAACTTTATTGATATTCATAGAAAAAAAAAATAAAAAAATTGAAAAATGAAAATGTCCGTAAACAGCTCAAAAAGAGTCAAAATATTTTCAAAATCGTATGGTGTATAGGAAATGCTAGTATAAACATTCAGTGAAATTTTCATGTATCTACAGTTATTCGTTTTTGAATTACAACAAAATAAGGAAATCGCTACATGAGAAATCGAGTGAATATCCAATGTTGTAAAAATTTGAGTTTCAAACGCTCATAAAAATTTAATTTAACTGTCCGGTAGAGATTTTTTTATTGATACATTTAGACAAACTTATGAGTAATCTTGTATTACATTTTCAAATCTTAGATTTAAAAAGAAAAATTTTTACGAATTCTTAACTCAAAATAATTTGCTAATTTTCGTGATTTTTCCATATTTTGTCAATATTTGAACTTTAAATGCTTATAAAAAAAAAACTGTGACTAACGATTTTTAATATTTATAGTATAGTATAGTATACTAGGAGCCTTCTATTAAATTTTCAAGTTTTTTTAACCAACAAATAAAATTTTATCGATATTTCTAGAAAAAAAAATAAAAAAAAATGAAAAATGAAAATGTCCCTAAACTGTTCAAAATAAATCAAAATATTTTGAAAATGTTATCGTGTATAGAAGATGCAAATATAAACAACCAGTGAAAATTTCATGTACCTACGGTCATTTGTTTTAAAGTTACACCAAAAACCAAATTCAATTTTCTGAAAAATCGATTTTGCGTAAAAATTCCCGTTTTTCCTTAATTTTTCTTTTGTTTTTCTTGGCGCTTTTGAAAAGTACTGGGAATTTTAAATTTTGACCTCCCCAATGCACCAACGATATTCACTTTCCAATCGAACAAGATACTGAAGTCGAAAATCGAAGCATTATTTCGACTACTTATCGTGTACACAGACACAAAAAAAATAAAAAATTAAAAAAAAAACACACATCATTGTAAAATCAATACATTCATCGTTTCACTCAGAATCTAAAATGATATAAATTGTTTAAAAAAACTACGATTTGAATAATTATTTTTTTAAACCTCCAGAGAATTTGACGAAACGATTATTGCTATTAAATTTGACCAATAAAATTTAAATATTAGATACTACCCATGAAAATCATTGTAGATTCCTTCGCTGTTTTTAGATTCTGAGCTTTGCAATGAATGTATTAATTTTACAATTTAGTGTGTATTTTTTTTTTGTGTGTGTCATCACCGTTTGAGGCAGTAAAACTGCTTGGATTTTCTACCACAATATCTTGTTTGATGGAAAAGTGAATCTTGTTGGTACTTTTTGGTGTCGAAATAAAAAATTTAAAAATAGTTTTCACAAGTGCCGTGAAAAACAAATGAAAAATTAAGGAAAACGGAATTTTTACTCAAAATCAATTTTTGTTTAAAACAAAACTAAAACAAATGACCGTAGGTACCTAAGTGAAATTGTTCTAATTGTTGATATTCGCATTTTCTATACACTTTAACATTTTCAAAATATTTTGATTAGTTTTGAACTGTTTACAGACATTTTCAGTTTAAAATTTTAGATTCGGAGTGGATCGATGAATGTATTCATTTTACAATGATGTGTGTTTTTTTTTTTTTTTTTATTTTTTTTTTTTTTTTTTTTGTATCTGCCACCAGGATTTGGGAGAGTATAACTGCTTCAATTTTCTTCAACAGTATCTTGCTCGATGGGAGAAAGAAACAAGTTGGTACTTATGAGAGGTCAAATTTTAAAATTATCAATAGTTTTTAAAAGTGCCGGGAAAAAAACATAAAAATTAAATAAAAACTGGAATTTTACGCAAAATTGGTTTTCCACAAATCGATTTTGGTTTTTGGTTAAACTCTAAAAAAAATTATCGAATATACATAAAATTTTCACTAGTAGTTTATATTTACATTTTCTATACACGATAAAATTTTCAAAACATTTTAATATGTTTTGAACTGTTTAGGAACATTTCCAGTTTCCAATTTTAGTAGTCTTTTTTTCTATGAATGTCAATAAAACTTTATTTATTAGGTAAAAAAGGTTGAACATTGTATACAAGGCTCCTACTTTATTGTTACAACAGCAGTTGAAAAAGATTAAAAATAAATAGTCATGGTTTTTTTTTATGAGCATTTAAAGTTCAAAAATTGACAAAATATGGAAAAATCACGAAAATTAGCAAATTATTTTGAGTTAAGAATTCCTAAAAATTTTATTTTTTAAATCTAAGCTTTTAAAATGTAGTACAAGATTACTCATAAATTTATCTACCTTTATCAAAAAAAAAAAAATGGCCGCAAGCAAATAAAATTAAATTTTTATGAGCTTATTTTGAAGTTCATAATTTTACAATATTTTATATTCAATCGATTTTTCATGTAGCGGTTTTGTTATTTTATTGTTATTCAAGAACGAATAACTGTCGATAGATGAAAATTTTACTGAATGTTTATATTTTCATTTTCTGTACTCAATAAAAATTTAAAAATATTTTGTTTCTGTTTACGGACATTGTCAGTTTTCAATATTCTTAGTTTTTTTTTTCTATAAATATTAATAAAATGTTATTTGTTGGGTGAAAAAGCGTGAAATATTTATGCAAAGCTCCTTATATATTGTAACAATAGCAGTTGAAAAATATTAAAAATACATTGTCACAATTTTTTTTTATAATTCATTTAAAGTTCAAATTTTGATAACATTTATAAAATGTTCAACTTTTATATCTAAGGATTGAAAATTTAAAACAAAATTCTAAGTAAATAGGTAAATATATAAATTTAGTGTATGGCATTCTTCTGTACAGGGGGTTACAAGTAGTTCTCTGTAATTGATGATAATCGGTATTATTGCATTTGAAATTTGAAATTTTTCTACAAAATGATAAATAATATGAATTTTAATTCGTAGAAAATATAATTATAGGGATGCGAGGACCACGGTGTAGGTCACTATCGAAAACAAATCCAGTCAGGAATGTACCACAGTTATTTAAGGATCACACACGACCTTTCTGTTTACACATGAATACTATTAATTTTATTGCCTTCTACCGCCCCAGAAATGAGCACGACTGTCGCCTTGTACAAAAAAAACTGGTTTGGCTGGCGTGAGTTTTAAGACATTATTACGATTACGATCGCCGGGGGAGAAACACGTTTACGGTCACTACCATAACTGTCTGCAGGATAAGTGTGGAATTCCAATCGAACGTCAAGTAGGCGCCTATGTGCATTGTTTTCGTGCTATTATGTGATGAACAATGATCGAGTCGGAGTCGGCGTCGCATTGTATTCACCCCTAGTCCCGCCACCCCTGTCTGTAACACATCGCAGTAAACGATAGCAAGTGGTTCCACCCTATGGTGACGATTAATAATCTCCACGGTAGTATCCATGCACTATTTGGTTATTTAGCTTTTCGTATAATAATATTATTACCTATATACCTCCACTAATATAATAATATATTTTTGAAAAAAAAACCAAAAAAATGTATTTGTTGTTTTAAACATAATAAAATGTTCAAGTTTAAAACAGTGTGCGAGTAGGTATTAAGTGGGCGTCACACCCGAATGTGTTGTCTCCGTCTTACACACGTATGACATAGACAAAACGCGTTTACGCAGTCTGAGTAGAACTCACATAGTTTTAGTTTTAGAGTAAAAATATCTATTATAAAATTGAATTGTCACAATATTTAAAAAAATAACATTTTGAAAAGTTAAAGGTACTTTAAAAATGTTGAAATTGTTTCTATTTCTAAACAATATAATGAGCATTATATTGGGTGTAATGGAAAAAACGCAAAAACAAATCAATGTTATAATGGGTATTTTTACTCTAAAACCAAAATTGAGCGAGTTCTACTCAGACTGCGTAAACGCATTTTGTCTATGTTATACTTGTGTAAGACGGAGACAAGACATGTGGGTGTGACGCCCCCTTAATACTTACTTATAGTTTATACACACCCATGTGTGCGTGAAAGGCTATAATTGTTTAATAATAATATGCCAACAAAAACAATCTGACATTTCCATATAATAAAACGGCTCTAAAATTGTCTATGTAATTTTATACCTAAAACTTAGAACCAGAGTAGGGCATTATTCTAATGAATTTTTATTTAGTTGATTATTTATACAACATTTTATTCGAATAAATATGTATATCTAGATACAATTTTGCCCAACTCTGCTTGAACTTTATATATAATTTATGGTAAAAATTAAAATAGTCTGCTAAATAATATTGAAATTGTTTGTGTGTGACGTCCCCTGAAGAGTATATGAAATGTATTAGAAATATTTTCTGAATTGATGTTTTATGTTTACATTA
>CARXXK010001016.1:0-345657 GCA_949089665.1 Macrosiphum euphorbiae
ACAGACGTTTTGTCGATAACTTTGCGAAAACAGCAAAACCACTAACCTACTTACTCAAAAAAGACGTACCATTTATATGGTCTGACAATTGCGAACATAGTTTTCAAGAACTTAAAAAAGCTTTAATGAACCCGCCATTACTAGTCTACCCAGACTGGGAAGCAGGAAAGTTCAACTTGTGTACTGACGCATCGCAATATGCCACAGGAGCCGTACTTTCTCAAGGGGACGTACCTAAGGACCAACCTATAGCTTACGCGAGTAGAACACTAAATAAAGCCGAGAATAATTATAGCGTTATTCAAAAAGAATTGTTAGCCATCGTATGGGCCGTGAAATATTTTAGACCATATCTCTATGGTCGACATTTTACTATAATAACTGATCACCGACCTCTAACATACCTGTTTGGTATTAAAGACGCATCGTCCCAGCTAATGCGCTGGCGATTGCAGTTGGCAGACTACGACTATGATATTAAGTATAGGGCAGGACCGGAACACTCAAACGCGGACTGTTTATCGCGTATACGAGTAGTGCAAACCGGTAATGCAGTCAAAGACGATAATTTCGTAGAATTTCAAGCCGCGGAGAATAAACCGATTTTTAATTCAAAAATTATAGAAATAAACGACGCCCTCATGAATTAAAAAAAAAAATATAATAAATCTATTTACGTAACTTTAAGATATAACAATTTTTCTTTATTTTATGGGACATGGTTTTTTTTTATATATATATAATCACATTTTATTACATTTTTATTTTTTTTTTATTTGGAGGTTATTGGATTTATCTTACTATTATATAATTAGGTTTAGTTTTTTTTAAGGGAATATTTTTCTTTATCTTAGAAAGTTTCGATAAGAAACAACAACTACTGACGAATAAAATAAACAAAAGAAATTATTAATTTAATAACAACTTTCAGAATATTACTTCTAACGATACCGTTCACGTCAGGAACATTACGATTCACAGATGAACATTTAAATCAACATTCTGGTATCTACTACGAAAATCGAGGACCGTTGAAACTTGTAACATCTCAATGGGACCTTACTGCGTATATTAATCTTACTAAATATAATAACGAATTCGAATACATAAACCTAGTAATAGAAAATACGAAAGTATTGTGCCTTGAATACATGCACAACCCAGTAACCAATAATTTTAATTGTGACAATTTACTCAGTTCAGCTACCGCTATAGTTGAAAATTTACACCGAAAAAAAACACAGGTCTTAAATTCCATTGGACACGTAATTACTAAACGTAGTGCTTTAACTAAATTCGTAACAAAAGCCGCTAGGTTGATATACGGAATTTGTAATTTAGAATGCATACAAAAATTTAATTTTAATATAGGAGTAGCTAAAAACACATCACAATATAAACTAATTAAAGATCAAATTAAGGTAGTAGAACTACAACATATTTTAGAACCACACAACAATATAACTATGTTGTCTTTAACGTTATCCGCAAACGGAACCACAAACATTACGAAAGAACAACAAATAAAAAATTATTTAACAAAACATTTTATACACGTTAACTTATTAATTACAAAACATATGTTAGAAACGAATACGATATTAGAAACTATACAGCAAGCAAAAATAGGAGTTATACACCCAAGTTTAATAACGCCACAAGAGCTATTAGAACACGTCAAAGACATTAAAGTATCTTTACCAGGGGGGACAGATTTACCCACTGACTTAGACATTACTAACATTTACGAACTGGTGAAACTCTCAGATATTGCTATTTATTATGCTAACGACAACCTAGTTTTTATAATATCTTTACCATTAATTTATCAAAACGACTTTATTTTATATAATTTAATACCTGTACCAGTATGTATTGACAATGATTGTGCTTATATAAAACCTAGTAATAAGTATATAGCTATAAGTAAATCTAAAGAACATTATGCAACTTATGACGAATTTTACTACACTCATTGTAAACACGCTAGAGATTTCCTATTATGTCCTGAAGGTAATCCTTTACATCCTCGTAATATACGACCCACATGCGAAGTACTATTATTGCAAGATCCAGCCAAAGTTCCAAATAGTTGTGAAGTGATGCATGTGCAAATAGGTACAACTATCTTTCATAAAAAGAGATTCAAAAATGAATGGATATACGTGACTAACTATGACGTACTATTTGTTACCTGTGATGAAGACAAGGAATCAACTAGCCACACACTCAAAGGAGTAGGAATTATACACCTCAACGAAACCTGCAAAGGTTACGCCACCAGAGACATACTGATACCGGGTAAAACTGACTACAAATCCGAATATATGGATTTCAACCCACGGTCAATGATAGATCGTAATCACAACTCAACACGCATAGAGACCAACAATTTAATGGAGGATTATCATGTCAAAACCAATAATATGGACGACTTACATATAGTGTCCAACTCTAAAAAACAATTGGACAACCAGAATAAAATTAACACAAAAATCGAGCAACTTCAAGACTTACAACAATTATTTAATTATGTATTATATACAGCCATAGGCTTTATTACAATACTGATGATGATAATAACCATACGCTGTGTTAAAACAAAAACAACAGAAAAATACAAAAACAAGTCTCCAGACCACATTCAAGAAGAAAGCGAAGAACTTAATAAACCAAAAACGCATAGAAGCGACGACGTAATCGAGTTCCCACTCACACCAAGAAATAGCCCGAAGGCCCAATATGCAAAATTACAACCTTATGGTTTTCATTAAGGAAGTCAGGGACTTCCAGCTTCGAGGGGAGGAATGTAGTAAACCGACGGAGTCGATTTACTATTTTTTTTACTTTATTACATTAAAGCCACGACCTTCACATTTTAATATGATATTTCGGAAGGCAGATGGTCTACACAAACACTATTGCGTTTTACGAGTTCCAAGAATCAAAGACGTGAGAAGAATCAGTTAAAATGATATTGCAAATTTGTATTACCTTTTTTGGTCGCAAGCTACTTTTTGGCAGCTACAATAAACAACAAGCTGCCGACTCGCCTTTTGTCCACCTCCTAGTCTCTACCGTGTATAACAGGGAGTACAGAGAACCATATAAATATGAGTCTCTGTACACCTTAGAATCAGAATTAGTCTCACATCCCTACATGTAGTACTTACCTGGTCGTAGAGTCCGCGCACTCTACATCGCCGCCAGGCTAAGTGCATTCCCAGTAACTACAAGTAGATTTAACTAAGTTCTCGGGCAGTTACTTAACGTGCTGTCCTCAAATTTCTCTAACATTTTGTAACAATTATTTTATTTTATTTTATAACAAGTTTAACTCAATTATAATAAATACTTCATTTAACATTGCGCCTTTGTCTCTCTTCGAAAAACCTTATTCCTTTTGATCAACCTGGTCCAACTACAGACGTCGGTCACTCAAATATAGGCGTTAGTGAGGGATCACTACAGTACCTATACTTGGTCTTTTTGCATTGCATGACTATGATACGGCAATTTGCCGTTATTTACTCATTTTGTCAATCAATGATAACTATTAATTTTTGTAATTTTTTAATAAAAATGATTCTGAGCGAAAACGGTCAATCAGCCTATGATATTACTAAGTATATTTGATGATATTATTATTGTGAATAAAATTTACGTTGAACCTTGTTATACATTTTCAATCCTTAGCTATACAAGTTGAACATTTTATACATTTTTAACTGAAAAATAATTATCAAATAATATATTTGATACATTTTGTCAAAATTCAAACTTTAAACGATTATAAAAAAAATTGTGCTTATGTATTTTTTAATTTTTTAACTGCTATTGTAACAATATATCAGGAGCTTTGCATTTAATTTTCACGCTTTTGTTTATATTTATAGTAAAAAAACTAAAAAAATTGAAAACTGACAATGTCCGTTAACATTCCAAAAAAATTCAAAATAATTTCAACATTGTATGGTATATAGAAAATGAAAATATAAACATTCAATAAAATGTTCTTGTATCTAAAGTTAATCTTTTTTGAATTACAATAAAATAACAAAAAAGCTACATGCAAAATCGAGTGAATATACAATATTGTAAAAATATGAATTTCAAACGTTCATAATGATTTAATTTAATTTGCTTATAGACATTTTTTATTGATAAAAGTAGACAAACTTATGAGAAATCTTGTATTACATTTTCAAAACTTAGATTTAAGAGGACAATTTTTTATGAATTCTCAACTCAAAATATAAACGGAAAGTAAACATTTTCTGTATATACGTTAATTTATTATATAGTTACTCCAAAAACCAAAATTGATTTTGTAGAAAACCGATTTTGCGTAAAAATTCCAGTTTTTGCCTTAATTTATAACTTTTTCCGGCGTTTTTGTAAACTATTGGGAATTTTAAATTTTGACCTCCCAATGCACCAACAATATTCACTTTCCCATCGAACAAGATACTGAAGTTGAAAATAGAAGCATTATTTCGACTACTTATCGTGTACAGACACAAAAATAAAAAATTTAAAAAATAAAAATAAAACACATCGTTGTTAAATCAATACATTCATCGTTCCACTCGGAATCTAAAAGGGATTAATTTTTTTTTTTTTTGGTGTGGTATGGCGTACAATTAATATTGTTGACCCAGGGCGCAAAAAGTGTAAATATAATACGGCCCTTGAATCAGGATAAAAATCTAATTTACTCATAATAATAAGCATATGGTCTATTACAAACCTCTAAAATATTTAATCTATCTATCTATCTGAACAATATGTATATCCATCGGATATGAACAAAGGTGGGCAAGTTAATGGAAACAATTAACTCAAGCTAAGTTAAATTAGATCGATAAGTTGACACTTGACAGTTAACAGTTAACAAATCATACATTTAACTCGATAAGTTAAAAGTTAATATACTTTTTTTATTTAGTATGTGGATCATATAATTAGTGACTGCGTTCTTTCTAATATCCTAAATTATAATAATAAACAATGCTATTTGACTTTCATCGTAATGTACAGTGTCTAACCTATTTTACTTTAAATGATTATTAAATATTTAAACAAATATTTGTTGTTAATGTCCTACACATCACAATAAATAATTTAATAAATATTAATTTTTTTATACCCAATACAAATTTAAGGTCATATTACAATCTTATTAATTATGCGTATTTAATCTAGGTACTATATAACATAAATCTATTTACAAAATTAATTTATCTAGAAAAATAACAAAAATGTTTGTATTATTATAGTATTGGATTATTTTTATTTTAGTATTAATATTTAAGTATAAACCATAAAAACGAAAAATTTCAAAAATGTTTAATTTGATGCTGATTATTTTTAAATAAACTGAGGAAAGCTAAGTTATTTAAACTGTCATTTAAACTAGTTAAATTCTTAAGTTGATTAGAAAATTAACTAACTAGTTAATGCCCACCTTTGGATATAAAATCAAATTTAATAATGGACAATTTAAAATGTGTCTTTTCACTGTAGATACAACTTTTTTTTATTTTTTTGAACAAGTCCTTCAAACGATTTTCGTAAGAAACATTTGGTAAAAAATAAGAGTTTATAAAGTAGGTAATATTAATTAGTATAACAACCAACAGATAACTTGATAACAAAAGATGATGGCGCTGAGGTAACGTACACTCGACTGACAGCATACGAATAAATTAGAAATATATGGCTTCCGTATAGGCACGATTAAAGATATACAGGTTGCACATCGCCGTATAGTAAACCGCTTCCAGACTGATTTACAAAGTGACTATAAAAATCAGCTGTTAATAATTAACTAGTGGCGCTTAATGTCAACACTCAACCATATGTGTCGACATTTAGAACTAATTTTACACCTATATATCTATAATTGGTTAATTGTAATACTGCCGCTTGGAGCGCCACTGGTTAATTATTGGTAGTCATTTCGTATTTCACCTTATCAGTAGTCGATGTGCAACCTGTATATCTTTAATCGTGCGTATAATACAGCCTGCACAGTCGTCTAAAATCGGTTACTTATTCAAATAGCCCGCCTCGGCCAACAACTTAGAAGCGACCCCTAGCGGACCTTAGAGGCAATTAGCATTTAATATTTTAGGTACCAATTATTATTTTCCGTAATATTACGTTCCGGTATTTTACGTTCCACACTATAACTTTCCGTCATATTACAGTCCGTGGTTTTACGGTCCGGGATATTGCAGTCCGGAATTTTATGTTCCGTCACTTTACGGTCCGTGATATTACGGTCCGGAATCTTACGTTCCGCGATAATACTGTCCGAGATATTACGATCAGGGGGGCGGTTTTGAAAGAGTGAGAGTGATTTAATGAGATGATATGACGTGAAACCGTGTGACTTAGGTGTTGTGGAAAAATGATAGTGGTGAGTGAGATGAAATGAATGCCGCGAGTAAAAGGGTGTTTTAAAATCGTGATATGGAATGATAATCATGGGTGAAATGAATGTAAATGGTGATATCATTGAAATGTACCAAAATAATTTTAATTATTCTCAATCATCTCACTTATTATAAGCCACCCGAGTAAAATGAAAACTATATGATAAACGTATAATTTTACTATTGAATATTTAATTTTTAAATAGGTTTACAAGGTAAACGTACTTACTACCTACTTTTTAGAATGGCTTTACTTTTTGGAATTCCTAATCCAAGACAGAGAAGAATACAATATAGACAACAAATGAGGTAAATACATAGACTGTATATTAAGGTCTATGGTGAAATACCTACCTACTATCACAGGCGCAAATAGGGGAGGGTTTAGGGGCTATACTTTCTGTAAATTATAATTCTATATTCATCTCGTATTTCCTAACTTCCATTCAGTCATTTAAATTTAAATTACTTATAATTTTTGTATACTTAACTTCTAAGAGATGCTGAAGACCCGTTCCTCATTAGTGATACCAAATTTATAAAGGACTTTCGATTATCAAAAGAATGTGTGCGTTATATTATAGCCAGAGTAAGGCCTCACATGACTATTAAAAAACGTCCAAATAGTTTATCTTTGACAAGAAGGGTTAGTACCGAATAACTTATAGTTAATTTGACAATAGTAAGATATGCGTTAATTGAATGTAACTTATAATTCCCTATAGGTACTCATTGCTATACATTTTTGTGCGGTGGGTAGCTATCAAACTGGTATTGGAGAAAACCCGTACATACTTGTTTCTAGGAGTATGGTATCTAAATGCCTAAAAGAATTTACGGACGTTATTGTAAACCATGTTGCCAATGAATGGATCATATTTCCAATAACTCCATTACAAATTGCCAGGAATAAGCGCCGGTTAGTACTGTGTTTAAAAAGAAAACCATATATCATGCTACTCAATAGTTTTCCTCTATAGGGAAAATCTATGAATCATATATAATATGTTTTTGTTAATAAGTTACTATGACAATAAAAACCTTACAGAAAATAAAAAGTATCCAGCCTAAAAACATATAATATATTATGTTAAAAAAAGTAGAGATACTAACCTCTTAAAACAATTGAATGTACTCTGTACCAGTGTCGGTCTGGCATACCAAAAGCCTCTGGAACATTTATTTTCCAGGGCCTCATTCACATAAAATACCAAGGACTTGAAAACTAATTGAAATATAAAAAATATATTTTCCATTTGATAATAATTAATAAACATAAAAAAAATATTAATAAAATTGTACCTATATATGTATTAAATTGATATAAGTTTATATACATTTTAAGCTAAAAAACAGTATATATTATGATAGTAATGTTTTCATTCTTATAAATGTATTACCAAAGCTTAAAGTTATGACTGTATTAAACTAAATGAAGCTGAAAATGTTAAATAATTGGGTTTAAGTATCAATATATACTTTAAATGGGACCAACACATATACAAACTATTGCTAATACTTAGGAAGCTCGTTATAAATTCAAAACATTAAAATACATTGTAGATGCCAATTTAATTAGAACTATCTATTTTGCTATAGCCTAACCAATCTTCACCTATGTGGTGGTACTTATGAAATACATTTGGCTCCTCTGATTTCTACTTTAAATAATCTATTGAGATAAATTTTTGAGAAGACAAGGGTTTACCCAATTAATCTATTATATTATAAATTTGAAGTACCCACAGTGTCTAATTTATATTTCAAAAATATTCTACTACTTATATATAAATATAAACATATATTATGTAAATCTGATTCTAGATATAATACTAGGAACAACATTAACACTAATTTAAATAGCTATAATGTGTATAATACCACAGTTAAGTTAAATTTGTTTAAAAATTAAATTTTAATCATACACCTACCTAACTGTCTTATAAATGATATTCTTAGTTTCATTCAGTAGGTATACTAAATGTCTATACTTTATATAGTACATTATTGTTGAAAATTGTACTTAGATCTCACCCTTTTGGCACAAGCTTAGATTTTGAAAGGGTATAAATATTCTTTTATTGTTTTATATACATTATAAATTTAAATAGATAAGTATGATAAAAAATAAATAAAAATTCATTTATTAAGTGTGTAAAATAAAAATCAAATTTAAGTAGATTTATACTACAAAAAATAAAACAAATATACATACAATGTGTATTCCCTTTTTATAGTTGATTTGAATAATTTGCTATTGTTTCAAATATTTCAATTAGTTCTTCAATGTCAAACTATTTTTTTATGATGCATCAATCACATAAATTGATTATTTTATTCTATAATTAATATTCAGAATTCGTTACTATTTTATTTCATAAGGTTTTTAGAAAAATTTAATATACCACATACAATTGGAGCAGTAGATGGCACACAAATAGCTATTACTCCACCTAATGAAATTGATGAATTATATCAAGAACATTTATATATTAATAGAAAACAGTATCATTCAATTAATTGTCAAATAGTAAGTAACTTAAGTATCCAAACTAATATGTACCCAAATCTAGAGAATTGTTAATACAACATTGAACGCAAATATTGTTCATAGGTAACAGATGCTGATTTAAAAATTTTATCAATTAATGCAAAGTTTCCAGGCCGTAGTCATGATGCATATGTATGGAAGAACTCTACAATTCGTTCTCATTTGTTAGAAACTAATGCTAAAAACACATTTCTCATTGGTAAGTTCAAAATGATCATAGTAGTATAGTATCTAAATTTAAAAAATGTTAATCACAATTTTTTATAGGTGACAGTGGTTATCCTTTGGAACCATGGTGCATAACTCCAATTTTGGGAAATCATCAAATTTATTCACCTGAACACCGGTTCAATAAAACTCACAAACGGGCCCGCTGTACAGTTGAAAGGTGCATAGGGGTTTTGAAACAACGTTGGAGATGCCTATTGAAGGATCGCACATTGCATTATAAACCTACAAGAGCTTCCAAGATAATTATAACGTGTGCTGTTTTACATAATGTGGCTATACATTATAATATTGGGCTGCCTGAATATGACAATGAAGAAGAAGAGGATGAATATGAAGAAAATCATGGACAAGAAGTTGAAGAGTTGTTAAATGCTGGACGACAGACGCGTCAAGAACTACTGAATCAGTTTTTTACACATTAATAAACAATGGTACACATATTTTAACATTAAATAAATGTATTCTTTGTATATCACATGAGATTTACTGTTTTTCACCTATTATCAGTCTTATACATATATAGGTAACAGCTAGTATAGTAAGAAGTAGATACTAACAAAAACCATATTTGGTATTCTTAATAATCAAAAGGTACAATTGTATAGACTTAATTTACATTAAAATAAATTAAAAACAAAAACTAAAACAAAAAATAATTAAACCTCAAGATCTTTTCACAGTACATATTTGTATGCTGCCACTAATAATAAATTTATATAACAAGATTAATGCCCATATGCATAATTAATTTATGTGTCACATTCATACAGACATAAACAACTTTTTAGTACATTGGAATAAAACATTTAATTTAAAAAAGTAATTTTGACATGGAAAAACTACTTTTTAGTATCTTTCCTTTTTTAAAAAACTATTCTATATCGTTTATGCCAATCACACTGACATCTTCATAGTCTATATTTGAGGAGTTGTGGGTTTGCTGGTACTTTTTAGAATATTTCCGCTCTAAAATTATATTTCTTTCCCGTTCTATTGCATTTCTGTCTTCTAAAGCTAACGCTATGCGTTTCATTTGCACAGCTTGATTAATAGTGGCATCGGCTAAATTTTTCTGTTGCTTAATCATTTCTTCATAACCCGGTCCACTTTCAAAAGCTTCAGTGTATGTGCGTGAAGCTTTTTTTTTTTGGTGCAATATTTTGTTTTAAAGGAACCTTTTCATTTACAATTTTATCATCATCAATAAGACTATTATTTTCGTTACGTGTATTCCAGTTATACGATGGTTGAGTTTTATCAGGAGACACCGAGTTAATAGCCACAATAACTTCGGTTTGGTTGATACCTACCTCATGTACTTCTGGATCTCCACTAATCAGTACTTCCCCAATAATGTCAGCGATTTTACTTTCAAGTGGGGAAAGAATAATATTTGTTGGTTGATTTCCAGTCTTCAAGGAATCACGTTTTATTACAGCAGCTTTGTCTTTAATAGTCCTCTTAAGGTCATCCCAAGTCTAGAAAATTAATACACGTTTTTAATATTTTAATAGGTTGTACATATCGTAATAACCTTTATGATATACTTATTAAATTAGATATATTTCCATGAGGCTTACATTATGTAATACTTTGTTACAAATTGTACAATATTGTCATGTATTTTAAAAATCCATAGCATAACCTTAATATTCTCTTGTGTTATAACAATATCATCTTCAATTGCCTTACTGCACCATGTCACTTACTCACTTCCAAACCTGTGCAAGTTGGTCATTTTTTTTAATTAGTTAAAATTATGTTAATTTAACATAAAAACTACTAAGTCTCAATAAACCAACAGCAACACTCTTAGGCACAATTACAGTTTTTTACTTGGAAGGTCTTTACATATTTAAATGAAACCAACCCTTGGGGGACTCTGCCTGTTCAAACAACACCCCTTGTTCAAATACCTTTAAAATTTAAAATTTATAAAAAAAAAAACACTTCTATCGAGTATCAACTATATTTTAGTCAAATAATAATTAAAGTGTTATGAGTAATGTATTGTAATTACTAATAAACCTATAATTTGTTCTGTGGGTGGATACGATATCTACTATGAAAAACTTATGAATAAAAATCGTTATTTAAACTTTAGAAAATAATTTTTTCAAACAACGTTATTGATTATGTAGATTAGACTGGAAAGATTAATATTTTAATTAAAATACAAATTGGAAAAAGCTCAAAAAATAATTATAAGAAAACCAAAAGAGTAAAAAGTACCTACCAATTTACCAACACTTATTTTAACAACTTACTTTTTTCCACTTCTTGACATCTTTTTGAGCTTTTCCACTGGCATTTAAGAGTTCACCTAATTCATTCCACAGCCTTTCTCCGTGTTCAAATGTGAACGAATCACTAAATTTATTTTCAATAAGTTTACGGTTGAGAATAAAAAAATCTGCCATGACATTTTTCTGGTTTTCACTTATACGTGCCATTTTTATTGTTTATACGGGTGTAATACAGTATACTGGTTAATAAAAAATAAATCACAACTAAAAACTATTTTTTATAACCGTGAAATCCTGTGACAAAAGTTTAACATGACAGAATATTATTAATTAATAATTATTTATCACAATGATATAAATAAAATATAATAATTCTTTACAACAATAAAAATTATTTTTAGATATTATCATATTTATTCGTTATCAAATTTACATATATTCATGGTGGAAAAATTATTTATTAATTTCTCCAGGTAAAGTGAGTTGTGATATCATAAATGATATTTGTGAGACTGAGATGAGATCAGTGACTACGGTGGCTTTAAATATTTTCTCATTGCTAAATTATGAAGTGAATGAAATGAGATGGATGAAGTGGTTATGTGTCAAATGACTCACTCTATCAAAACCGCCCCCCTGAGGTTTTACATTCCCTGATTAAACATTCCAAAATATTACGCTCCGCAAATTTAATTTCCGCTAAATTACGTTCCGCTGAATTATTTTCCGCACTATTATAGCCCCCCGTGACAACTTACATTTACATGCAAATTGTCAATCGTCCGAAGCGCCACAATTACCGGCTTTATAATCTCCCAGCCTAATTTCAAATTCTATTACGATTATACTCTCTAGGAAAAAAAGTTAATAGTTTCTCTAAAATCTGCTTCTTTTAAACATAATTATCTATATTTAACACGTGCCCCATTTGGGCACGCGTCACTAATATCACAAAATCCCATAAATTCCAATAAATTCTCAGTTATTAATTATTATTTTTTTTGTTTTTTGTTTTTAGAATTAAATATGCAACAATACCATCTTGACCGGTGATAAATAATTTAATATGTTTAAAATTTATTACATTTAGAGGAATATATTTAATCAAAGTTGTCTGCTGTACGTTGACCTGTACGGTCGTTTTGCGTTCTACGTTGTTAAAATTACGTTATGAAAATTGAATTTGGGGCGAGTAGTTTATGAATTATAAGTATTTAAAGTTTAGACGAGCGGTGAAGTGGACAAACATTTCGCGGGGTAACCCCGAACCACTCCACTCCGTATAACATTCCATTATCAATTTTATAACGAATGTTTTTCCGCACCCTGCTGGACCTGTGAGAAAAAGCTGCAAGGGTTTTCGATTTGGAGTGGACAGATGAAAAATTACTTCAAATAAAATGCTTTTTTGTGCATTATTAGTAGACCTTATTAACAACCAAAAAGTATTATTGTCCATCAGATTTTGTTTTTTTTTTTACTATCGCAGAAAGTTTATTGAGCGTCGCTAAACGAATATCATCGTTGGCATCCGAATTAGGATTATTCAAAAGCTGATCGAAACGGTTCTCCTCGGGTAAGATGTTTACAAAATTTTCAACTTCTTCATCGTCACTATCATTTTCTCTGCAAAGTTGTCTACAAATATCTTTTGTTTTTTGAATGTCTAAATCCGATTCAAATTCTCGTCTTCTATGCAAAATAATATCTTCATATTGATTGTAGATACTGATATACTTTGCATCTGCCAAAATATCATCATCTTCATTCCTGAAGGCAATATGCAGCGTAACCATTTCTCGTTTGTATTCGTTCAAATCTGGTATATCATAATTTAGATATCTAATTACGCGAGAAGTTTTGCGTTGCATATGTTCTTTTTTATTATTAATGTAATACTTAGAGACATATTGTGCTAATGTGATCTCATTTAAATCAATGGGTCGTTTAGAGTATTTGTCGAACCAATTCTACTTCCAAATGTCGGTGGAATCATCGTCAAGTAACTGTAACTGCTTAGCCGTTTTTGGTCTTGTGGCCATATTGTCGGTATGTAAGCAACAACTACAGAACTTTTTGACATTGGCTGACGTAATAAAAACCGTGCAGCTTCCTGACTAGTCATTTCAACATTGTTGATAGTATCGACGCTGATTTTCCTCGTTATTTCCACAATGTCGAATTCCGGATGCTCATTCATGGTTTCAATGATTCGTCTCTGCAGATTACTAATACCTCTGTTAGTCTTATTTACGTAGTCGACTACGTATTGTGCACAAGAATATTCTTCTGTAATCAGTTGAATATCCATGTTTGACCGAACAGTACTCAAAATAAAAGGATTAAATTGGTTGTGCCACTTTTCCGCTGGTGTTCGTTTAATAAAAGGCTTAGGTCTTTTGATGCCTGCTCGAAGAATGTTAAAGTAATCGTCATCTGAACTTATATAATTTTTTGTATAAAAATCTTCGATGTCTGTGTAATCATTATTTTCTAAGTTGATTCTAATTTCTCTGTACCGTTTAGAATAGTTAGTAAAGCCTACATCTGTTTTTTGCATTGGTATCAGTATGACGGCATGAATGGAGCTTCAAATCGACACTGTTGATTTTTGTTTGATATAATTTTTTTATAACATGTAAATGTATGCTTGTGTGTTTGGAGTTTGATATTATTTGAAGCTGCATTTTCTGAGATGGAAAATAAAGCATCAATTAATTCAATTGCTTTATCATAGTCAGTATTAAGCGGATTTTGAGGAGCATTATCGAGATAAAGCAATATGTGCGCATGAGGACTTCCTCGATGCTGGAATTTAATTCTTAAAAAATAGTCAATAACGGCAAATTTACAGAAAGGACTAAATTGTTTTGATTTTAGTATATTTAGCATTACAGATACAAGTTTATAAAAATAAACAGCACATGTTACTGCATCTTCATTGATGAGAGTACTTACATCAATGAAGTGCATCAAGTCTAAATCTTTATCTGATATTTCGATTCCATTATTTTTAAACTTGTATAAAAGTTTCAGTAAGTTACGCCAACCAATCTCATTAGCGTTAAGAGTTAAAAAAAAGCGTGGGCTCACCCTTTTGCCTGATAATTGAAAACAGATCTTTTTTACGTGATGACCAATACCACGCAGAATTGGGGATAGCTTTAAGAAAAGCCAGGTTAGTTTCTAAACAATCGTGTATATATTCTGTCGACTCAATCTGTTGTCGCGTAACATAATTATTTTTATCCAGTATGTTTAAATGCTACCGTTAATGAATCGCGAACCCTAATTCGAAGAATTTTCATGGCTAAATAAAGCAAATGTTGTGGAGTTACACCTCCGAAGTTCTCCGAAGTTCGCTAGTAGCCATTTGGAATGGAGTAATGGTAAGCCCTTCTGAAAACTTTCGAAATTGGCCTAAGAAAAAAGTTGGAAAAGACAACTCTTCGGCATGTTCATCAAAAAGTAAACTGAGAGGATGATTATTTTCTCCTGGAGCTATCCGCAAATATTTTTCATCGTTCCACAAAAGAGTCTGTTGTTGAGCAGTTATACTATCTTCAAGAGGAATGTCTTCTGAAAGTTCATTGATATGATCATTTTTAAAAAGTTCTTGAAGTTCGAGTTGTGTTTGTTTAAATAATAAATTATCGTTGAAAAATGAATCATCAATTGTGATATTATAAAATGTATAAAGTGGCGTAGTTATAAGGTATTTTAACCACAATTGAATATGATTTTTGTTTACTAAACCTTGGACAAAACTCGACTTGTGAATTTTTTTTCTCTTAATGTGTACGTAAACTGAATGATCCTCCTCAATATTTCTGGGCAATCTATTTACCATAGTATTAACTGTCACTGGGACATTGATAACTTGTCCATATATACCGTATTGTCCATGTACATGCCTCAATCTTCTTATTGTCATGAACGGTATTCGAGGTGAAATGAGTCTCTCAGTTAAAAAATCTATATTTGGTAAATATTCCGGTATAGGAGGATAATTGAAACCATTAAATGTAGCCATGATAGGTATTTTTTGCTTATTTAGAGCATTTTTACAAGTTGCACAAATGACTATATCATTGATATTTGTAAAAACCTGGAAATGGAATTTTTTAATAATAAATAATGTAATTATTGTTATATGAATTCAATGTAAATATTATTTGATTTTATATTACCATAATTATTTTTCGTAAAATATCCTCATGTACAATCGAAGCCATTTTCAGATCATTTTTAAACCAGAGTCTATCACAAACTAAACATGAATGACCAAAACTATTACGTACAACATTTTTTTTGAAGTATCCGTGTGCCTTTTGATGCTGTTCAGCTCCAGTGTAATTATGTAAATAATCATTTTCATTGTCTTCAAGGCAATATTCATTTTGCATATCAACTTTGTCATTTTTCTCACTCCTAAATTATTCGTAAAATTTAAGTATATTTAATAAAATTAATAATATAAGAATAACTGAAACCAACCACTGATGATCCATATAATTTGTTGAATATAATTGTAATGCCTCATTGTTATAATAATGCAGATTTTCTTCGAGAACGTGTCTATGATCTATTTTCATAATATCTTCATTTTTCCTTTCATTATTATTATCTTGATAATTCCTAAATTATTTAATATTATTTTAATTTTTTAACAAGTAAAAAAGGACAATATTATTTAGTTTAAATTTTAAATATTTATATTAAATTTTTAATTAAATGTTTAAAAAAAATAAATTTAATTTTAAATAATTATAATTTTAATGTTAGGTACTACAATTAACCTAGTATTTATAAATGTCAATTAAAATTGAGTAATATGTCACCTTTGCTCATTATTTTCTGGAAGCGTAGGAAACGGTATCAATAATTTATTTTCGTAAATTTCAAGCAAATGTATCCTCATCTTGGTATGATCATATGTTTCTTGTCGGGGGTCACGACCATTAAGTATAGAAGCAGCAAATGCAATAGCAAAAACGCCACAATCCACTGCATTTGGCTGTTGCATGACTTTATGAAAAATATAAGGAGGTTCGTAAGGACACAACCTATTCAATAATTCTTGAACGTCAGGGTTCAAAGACTGTGTGTTTAAACTGTCATTTATATGGATATATTGTCCATCGTAATATGTGCAAATCCAGTGGGTAATCTGATCCAGTCGAGTAACGTTGCCACTAATTATCTGGATATGAGTCTGTGATGCAGGCAGTGCTACTACAAACTCTAATGCACCAATGAAAAACACATTTACTGGTTTGAAACACGTATTATTCGCAACTATCTGATGAAAAATTTTAATATGATCCCCGGTTAAGTATTCACCATTTGAAATTTCTTCTCTGAAATTAGCAATGTTCCTAATTAAATTATCGATTCGCAATGCTTTGGATACGCTTCCTGGATCATTTTTTCTTTTAATTAGCCATTGATAAATATATTGAGATGGGTTTGAAACTGCATAGTTTTGGACTAGACTATTATAGTTTTGTCTGCAATAGCAATAAAACATGTATTCGAAATTATTATTTTTCAATAAAATATATTTAAAGTGAATAATTATTTTACTGTTGAATTGAAACATCTTTTTTTCGAATTATTTCTTTAGTTTCCGTATTTTTTTTCTTGTTTTCTCTGTATTTTTTTTGTTTCTCGGCACATTTTTGCCTGTAATCATAATAAAATAAGATATTTGAAAAAAAGGAAAAAAGGATAAAAAAAAATTTTATAGGGTACACTGCCCAGTCCCCAATATTGTATGTAGTACGAGAATTGAAGTGTGCATGTTAAGAAATTTAAAAGTGTGTTATTCAAATTAAACCTTTATAAAATTGTGCAAAATTGTATAGCTCCACATTTCTTTTTTTATATTTTAATGGTATTTTATCAAACTAAATTTTAATTATTGTCTACATTTTACACAGACGTACAATAACCTTATCGTGGGCAAAATTGTGGTACCTACAACCTCTATTTGACGAAACTTTATATTACAAAGAGATTTACATACCTACTTAGGATAAATTTAAATGATTTCTTTTATTTTTATTTATTTATTTACTAATATTATATATTATTATTTATATGCATTTTGTACACTAAAAATGAGTTTTATAAATGAAAAAAATATCACTGATATATATACCGGGTGTATCTTATGTCATTGTACGCGGGTTTTTTTTAACGATTATAGCATGATGATATGGAATTTCGTTAAGACGAAAAAAGACGTGTTTCTTTATTTTTAACAGGCAATTTTTTTATATCAATTTCAAAATTTTTAAACACGCAGGTGTACCAATAGCAAATTAACTTAATTTTTTCAAACGGCAACCACTATATTTTTTAATGGATTCTTATAAAGCTTTTTTTTCTGAAAATTTTGATAATCGAATCATCAATTTTGGCTCGTTAGTTTATTAACTATGGTCCTCTAAAGATTAGTAAAATACGTATTAATACTTTTAATTGAAATAATTGGTATAGGTTTAATTTACAAGCGCTAAACAATTTTTTCTTGTGACACTTTTTTTATACACTTCAATAGTTGAATCTGCAATCTAATGACATGCTCAGAAAAAAAAAAAATAATAACATAAACAAAATTGTTGGCAAACATAGTTCATTATTTTTATTTCAATATATGATCATAAAAATCAATATTATTATTTTAGGAAATGTCACTAGACTGGGTGGCTTCTTCCAACAATGTATTTTTCCATGTCACTGTAATTTAGCTGTAGCCCATTTTCTTATTGTGCTTCAGGGTACAGATTGTATATTTCTTATAAAAAATAAAAAATTTATTATTATAATCGTAATTAATTACTTTACATTTTTTTCATCACAGTTACTTTTCAGTTTTCTTACAATATCATAAATTTGAATTCTTTATTAGATAGGTGGCTAAGGTAATAATGGTAAATTGGTAAATAGTATTTGATTGTTGCTCAATATGTGCAACGAAAAAGTGTAATAATTTGTGGTGCTCTTTTTGTAATGGTATAAACTTGAAATTGTAACCATAGATTCCCTATAGTTCCCTTATTGGTACAACAATTTAACAATAATAAAAATAAGTGAGATAACAAAAGTCTTTAAATAATTATGATTTAAAATATACCATTAATTGCAAGATATTTACGTAAATAGTCGATATTAATATACCTAATATTTAGGTGGGTACCTTTAACCTGAGTTAATTACAGATTTATAATATTATTATAATAATCAAATACCATTATTACCTTAGCCACCTAATTAGGTATTCAAATTTAGTAATCAGTGGCGTATTTACGGGGGGGGGGTCCCCGGGTCTGGACCCCCCCCAGAAAAAAATATAATATAATATAATTATTACATCGTAACTCGTATGTGTTTTTTTTATATTATAAACTTGTAGGTACCTAATATTCAGACCCCCCCCCACAAAAAATTTCAAAATACGCCACTGTTAGTAAGCAAAGTAACTGTAATCAATTAATTATGATTATAATAATAATTATTACAACAATGGTACGTACTATTTATTTTATGGTTGTATGATATTCTAAATTAACTATTAAAAGTACGAAATAAAATGTTGTGTTTGTAAAAATGTCGTTACCTCATCAATCGAGAACGGCTGGTCCGATTTGGCTCAATTTTGTTTTAAGATGTTCGTAATTACCAGGAGAAGGTTTTTACGAAAGAAAATTTTAAGAAAATCCATCGGAAAATTAGGAAATCTGGATGTAAAGAATACAACAGTAGAGCAAAACAGTGTATATATATATTGGTTGCTATTGGTTAATCGGGCATGTTTGTTGATTTGTATTATTTTTTATAAATATATATACAAATAAATGAATGTTTATGTATAGAATAAACCTCTGGGAAGAAGACAGGCTATTTTAAAATGGTTAAATTTGGTTTTTTTATTCATCTGATATTAGTACGGTTAGTAGGTGGAACACGACAAATTTGCTATAACTTTAATACATAAGAGTTAAATCATACAGTTACGTACAAACAGCACGGGGTCCGCGATCCACCGCAGGTAGATTGCCTACCTGATAATATAGGTACTGCTGCAAATTAGAATTTTTATTCCGGGCAACGAAAAAGTTAAGATACATTTTGAACACCATACACCGAATATTATAAATAACGAATTGAACACAGTTTGAGGCATATAGAGTTGGTACATTGAACGGGAAACGAAGTGCACGGGATCAGCTAGTAATAATATATAATATTAGTAAATAAATAAATAAAAATAAAAGAAATCATTTAAATTTATCCTAAGTAGGTATGTAAATCTCTTTGTAATATAAAGTTTCGTCAAATAGAGGTTGTAGGTACCACAATTTTGCCCACGATAAGGTTATTGTACGTCTGTGTAAAATGTAGACAATAATTAAAATTTAGTTTGATAAAATACCATTAAAATATAAAAAAAGAAATGTGGAGCTATACAATTTTGCACAATTTTATAAAGGTTTAATTTGAATAACACACTTTTAAATTTCTTAACATGCACACTTCAATTCTCGTACTACATACAATATTGGGGACTGGGCAGTGTACCCTATAAAATTTTTTTTTATCCTTTTTTCCTTTTTTTCAAATATCTTATTTTATTATGATTACAGGCAAAAATGTGCCGAGAAACAAAAAAAATACAGAGAAAACAAGAAAAAAAATACGGAAACTAAAGAAATAATTCGAAAAAAAGATGTTTCAATTCAACAGTAAAATAATTATTCACTTTAAATATATTTTATTGAAAAATAATAATTTCGAATACATGTTTTATTGCTATTGCAGACAAAACTATAATAGTCTAGTCCAAAACTATGCAGTTTCAAACCCATCTCAATATATTTATCAATGGCTAATTAAAAGAAAAAATGATCCAGGAAGCGTATCCAAAGCATTGCGAATCGATAATTTAATTAGGAACATTGCTAATTTCAGAGAAGAAATTTCAAATGGTGAATACTTAACCGGGGATCATATTAAAATTTTTCATCAGATAGTTGCGAATAATACGTGTTTCAAACCAGTAAATGTGTTTTTCATTGGTGCATTAGAGTTTGTAGTAGCACTGCCTGCATCACAGACTCATATCCAGATAATTAGTGGCAACGTTACTCGACTGGATCAGATTACCCACTGGATTTGCACATATTACGATGGACAATATATCCATATAAATGACAGTTTAAACACGCAGTCTTTGAACCCTGACGTTCAAGAATTATTGAATAGGTTGTGTCCTTACGAACCTCCTTATATTTTTCATAAAGTCATGCAACAGCCAAATGCAGTGGATTGTGGCGTTTTTGCTATTGCATTTGCTGCTTCTATACTTAATGGTCGTGACCCCCGACAAGAAACATATGATCATACCAAGATGAGGATACATTTGCTTGAAATTTACGAAAATAAATTATTGATACCGTTTCCTACGCTTCCAGAAAATAATGAGCAAAGGTGACATATTACTCAATTTTAATTGACATTTATAAATACTAGGTTAATTGTAGTACCTAACATTAAAATTATAATTATTTAAAATTAAATTTATTTTTTTTAAACATTTAATTAAAAATTTAATATAAATATTTAAAATTTAAACTAAATAATATTGTCCTTTTTTACTTGTTAAAAAATTAAAATAATATTAAATAATTTAGGAATTATCAAGATAATAATAATGAAAGGAAAAATGAAGATATTATGAAAATAGATCATAGACACGTTCTCGAAGAAAATCTGCATTATTATAACAATGAGGCATTACAATTATATTCAACAAATTATATGGATCATCAGTGGTTGGTTTCAGTTATTCTTATATTATTAATTTTATTAAATATACTTAAATTTTACGAATAATTTAGGAGTGAGAAAAATGACAAAGTTGATATGCAAAATGAATATTGCCTTGAAGACAATGAAAATGATTATTTACATAATTACACTGGAGCTGAACAGCATCAAAATGCACACGGATACTTCAAAAAAAATGTTGTACGTAATAGTTTTGGTCATTCATGTTTAGTTTGTGATAGACTCTGGTTTAAAAATGATCTGAAAATGGCTTCGATTGTACATGAGGATATTTTACGAAAAATAATTATGGTAATATAAAATCAAATAATATTTACATTGAATTCATATAACAATAATTACATTATTTATTATTAAAAAATTCCATTTCCAGGTTTTTACAAATATCAATGATATAGTCATTTGTGCAACTTGTAAAAATGCTCTAAATAAGCAAAAAATACCTATCATGGCTACATTTAATGGTTTCAATTATCCTCCTATACCGGAATATTTACCAAATATAGATTTTTTAACTGAGAGACTCATTTCACCTCGAATACCGTTCATGACAATAAGAAGATTGAGGCATGTACATGGACAATACGGTATATATGGACAAGTTATCAATGTCCCAGTGACAGTTAATACTATGGTAAATAGATTGCCCAGAAATATTGAGGAGGATCATTCAGTTTACGTACACATTAAGAGAAAAAAAATTCACAAGTCGAGTTTTGTCCAAGGTTTAGTAAACAAAAATCATATTCAATTGTGGTTAAAATACCTTATAACTACGCCACTTTATACATTTTATAATATCACAATTGATGATTCATTTTTCAACGATAATTTATTATTTAAACAAACACAACTCGAACTTCAAGAACTTTTTAAAAATGATCATATCAATGAACTTTCAGAAGACATTCCTCTTGAAGATAGTATAACTGCTCAACAACAGACTCTTTTGTGGAACGATGAAAAATATTTGCGGATAGCTCCAGGAGAAAATAATCATCCTCTCAGTTTACTTTTTGATGAACATGCCGAAGAGTTGTCTTTTCCAACTTTTTTCTTAGGCCAATTTCGAAAGTTTTCAGAAGGGCTTACCATTACTCCATTCCAAATGGCTACTAGCGAACTTCGGAGAACTTCGGAGGTGTAACTCCACAACATTTGCTTTATTTAGCCATGAAAATTCTTCGAATTAGGGTTCGCGATTCATTAACGGTAGCATTTAAACATACTGGATAAAAATAATTATGTTACGCGACAACAGATTGAGTCGACAGAATATATACACGATTGTTTAGAAACTAACCTGGCTTTTCTTAAAGCTATCCCCAATTCTGCGTGGTATTGGTCATCACGTAAAAAAGATCTGTTTTCAATTATCAGGCAAAAGGGTGAGCCCACGCTTTTTTTTAACTCTTAGCGCTAATGAGATTGGTTGGCGTAACTTACTGAAACTTTTATACAAGTTTAAAAATAATGGAATCGAAATATCAGATAAAGATTTAGACTTGATGCACTTCATTGATGTAAGTACTCTCATCAATGAAGATGCAGTAACATGTGCTGTTTATTTTTATAAACTTGTATCTGTAATGCTAAATATACTAAAATCAAAACAATTTAGTCCTTTCTGTAAATTTGCCGTTATTGACTATTTTTTAAGAATTAAATTCCAGCATCGAGGAAGTCCTCATGCGCACATATTGCTTTATCTCGATAATGCTCCTCAAAATCCGCTTAATACTGACTATGATAAAGCAATTGAATTAATTGATGCTTTATTTTCCATCTCAGAAAATGCAGCTTCAAATAATATCAAACTCCAAACACACAAGCATACATTTACATGTTATAAAAAAATTATATCAAACAAAAATCAACAGTGTCGATTTGAAGCTCCATTCATGCCGTCATACTGATACCAATGCAAAAAACAGATGTAGGCTTTACTAACTATTCTAAACGGTACAGAGAAATTAGAATCAACTTAGAAAATAATGATTACACAGACATCGAAGATTTTTATACAAAAAATTATATAAGTTCAGATGACGATTACTTTAACATTCTTCGAGCAGGCATCAAAAGACCTAAGCCTTTTATTAAACGAACACCAGCGGAAAAGTGGCACAACCAATTTAATCCTTTTATTTTGAGTACTGTTCGGTCAAACATGGATATTCAACTGATTACAGAAGAATATTCTTGTGCACAATACGTAGTCGACTACGTAAATAAGACTAACAGAGGTATTAGTAATCTGCAGAGACGAATCATTGAAACCATGAATGAGCATCCGGAATTCGACATTGTGGAAATAACGAGGAAAATCAGCGTCGATACTATCAACAATGTTGAAATGACTAGTCAGGAAGCTGCACGGTTTTTATTACGTCAGCCAATGTCAAAAAGTTCTGTAGTTGTTGCTTACATACCGACAATATGGCCACAAGACCAAAAACGGCTAAGCAGTTACAGTTACTTGACGATGATTCCACCGACATTTGGAAGTAGAATTGGTTCGACAAATACTCTAAACGACCCATTGATTTAAATGAGATCACATTAGCACAATATGTCTCTAAGTATTACATTAATAATAAAAAAGAACATATGCAACGCAAAACTTCTCGCGTAATTAGATATCTAAATTATGATATACCAGATTTGAACGAATACAAACGAGAAATGGTTACGCTGCATATTGCCTTCAGGAATGAAGATGATGATATTTTGGCAGATGCAAAGTATATCAGTATCTACAATCAATATGAAGATATTATTTTGCATAGAAGACGAGAATTTGAATCGGATTTAGACATTCAAAAAACAAAAGATATTTGTAGACAACTTTGCAGAGAAAATGATAGTGACGATGAAGAAGTTGAAAATTTTGTAAACATCTTACCCGAGGAGAACCGTTTCGATCAGCTTTTGAATAATCCTAATTCGGATGCCAACGATGATATTCGTTTAGCGACGCTCAATAAACTTTCTGCGATAGTAAAAAAAAAAACAAAATCTGATGGACAATAATACTTTTTGGTTGTTAATAAGGTCTACTAATAATGCACAAAAAAGCATTTTATTTGAAGTAATTTTTCATCTGTCCACTCCAAATCGAAAACCCTTGCAGCTTTTTCTCACAGGTCCAGCAGGGTGCGGAAAAACATTCGTTATAAAATTGATAATGGAATGTTATAACCGTTTTACGCAGACCGATGGATTTTGTAATGCGTATATTACTTGTGCTTCAACCGGAAAAGCAGCTGTTGCTATTGACGGAACGACCGTTCATACGGCCTTTAAAATATCTCTTTCAAAATCACTCCCCTTGTCAACGGAAGTTTTACAACAATATCAAACTTTATTTAAATATACAAAAGTTATCATTATAGACGAAATCAGTATGATTTTCGCAGAACTATTGGCTCAAATAGACTCTCGGTTAAAACAAATCACTGGTAATTATAACGATAATTTTGGCGGATTAGATATTATTTTTATCGGTGATCTAAGACAACTTCCACCCGTCAGAGATACTCCTATTTACAAACCCATCAGGCAAAAAATGGTAGGTCCAAGTTTGTGGCGGAGTCTACAATTCCACGAACTGACCGAAGTTATGCGACAAGACAATGTTATATTTTCAAACATTCTTTCTAAGATAGGTAGTGGCTTATTTTTAGATGATTCGGAATTGCAATTGATTGAATCGAGATTCTTTTCAAAAAAAGATGCAGATAGATTGTGTCCAAATGGAACAAGACTATACTTAGAAAATATTAATGTCGACAAATACAACAATTCTGTTTTAAATGAAGATGATAATAAAATTGTTTATACAGCTATTGAAACTATAGTTGGTGCCAATGGTCACGAGCAAGAAGCACACTCTAGACAAAAACTACATAAATTAACGATTGCTGATACTGTGGGTGTACCTTACGAAATCGTTTTTTCTTTGAACAAATATTACATGATTTGCTTCAATATTGACACTTCCGATGGTTTGGTGAATGGTGCTGTGGGAAAATTAGTACATATTGAACATAATACTAATAATGAACTTATTCGTGTCTGGTTAGAATTTCCCGAGTCATCAAAAACTGGACAGCAAATAAGAAAAAAATGTGCTGTCCACGCTGCTAACCACCACATTAGTTCATTGGCAGTACCCATTTCAAAAAAATCAGCTATCATTACATTAAACAATAATAAAACAATAGTCGCAAGACGTTTAAATTTTCCACTCAAAGCTGCAAGTGCAATAACGGTCCATAAATCCCAAGGAGGAACCTTTCAAGAAATTGTTTATCAATATGACAAAAAGCATAATTTATCTTTAGTTTACGTTGCATTATCAAGAGTTACTTCACTTGAAGGTCTGTATCTAGTATCAGCCACAAACGATCGCAGATTTTATCACAGTCGACGATACGATGCATCAGTAGAATCATTACAGAATGAATTCAAAAGACTTTCATTGAATCGTTTGGATACAATTGATAACACACTTATTAAATTTATATCAAGACAAAATATATTATCAATTTACTCTTTCAATTGTCAAGGTCTGCGTAGTCACTATCAAGATATTATAGCTGATCCTGTAGCTTCAAAATGTAATATTTTGATACTTTCAGAAACAAATATTGATTGTAATTCGAGATATGATATTCCAAAATTCAATTGTATCGTAAAATTTAAGTGTGATAATGTTAGATCCGGAGGAGTAGCGATTTTCAGTCATCGAGATAATATAACACACGTAATTACTTCACATATTGATTTGCAAGTGAAAAATAGTATTCAAGGAGATGCAACTAAATCTAATATTGGTGATTTATGCACAGCACAATGCATAACAGAAAATGGAATGCAAATAATTATTGTTGCTGTTTACATTTCACCAAATAACACAGTTAATGAAATCATACGATTTTTACGTTTTAATTTGCTACCATATTCAGTTATTGGTACATCTGCACTGCAAGACAATTAGAATAATTTGCCTATGATTGTTTCTGGTGATTTTAACATTAATTTCGATAAGGAAACGTCGCGGCCATTAATTGAATTCTTTCAAGATATGTTGCATTTAAATATCGTTAATCATCGAAATCAATCTACTACCATACGTGGAACAACTATAGACCCTGTTTTTTCTAGATTTTTAGATAAAATTGACTCTAAAAATGTTATTTCTTATTTGAGCTACCACAAACCAATTATAACTATTGTAGAAAGCAAAAAACGAGATTCTTTACAATAAATAGACATGTTTATATATATAAATATATTTTTTTTAATTCAATTTGTTTGTCACTTTTATATAATATATGTACGTATCAAACCTAACTATTATGTATATATTTTATTCTATTAATATAGTTATTTGATACATTTTCATTTTTTCATTTATTGAGAAAATAATTTCTATTCCTATTTGTGATTTCAGACTTAAGTCAACTACTACCTTCATTTGATTCAAAATATATTACTGAAATGAATATCTCTTTGTGTTCTGAAAAATAAAATTGGAACAAATATGATTCTTAAAAATATTCAATCCTACCCTACAAACAATATGAAAGCACGTGTCTTAAAATAATAACATTTCCTTCAAATTCTAAGCTCATATAATATATGTTTTCACATCTTATGAGGGTCGCTTGAGACACACGCGTTTTTTTTTTGTCTAGAATAACGCATTCCTCCTAAGACTTGTGTTTTAAAATGAAATAATTATTATGATTTTTATATTTATACCTATGTATAAGAAAACTTTTTATTTTTCGTATAGGCATTTTCGAAATCATATTATCTATACCCGTATTTAGAGCCACGGATTAAGAATTTACATATACCTTAGTCGTGTTTAGAGCTAATAACATAATATTTTAATATCACAAAACAATAACAATATTGATGATATTAAGTAGGGACGTAGCATCTAGCAATATGCTAAAATATCTAAACGTCATTTCTGACAATATTTTGTTGATAACTGATAAGTAGATGTGTATGCGTGAACGTGAGTCGATCAAT
Organism: Macrosiphum euphorbiae; assembly: GCA_949089665.1. Classification (NCBI taxonomy): domain Eukaryota; kingdom Metazoa; phylum Arthropoda; class Insecta; order Hemiptera; family Aphididae; genus Macrosiphum; species Macrosiphum euphorbiae. The sequence goes on from CARXXK010001016.1 coordinate 27,372, forward strand.
TTCTAAATTTAGCCCATTGATAGAATATTGGTTATGAGTGTAATGACCACAATTAAACATGTATACTTTTGATAATGATTATCAGATTATGGTTTATGCGTGTCAGTATTCACTATTCAGTAGGTAGTAATTGATTATACTAGACATTATTACAATACTACAATAGTATTATTATTAGCACGTTAGTGTTCGACGACAGTAGATATTCTCAAAGTTATAAGTATAGACTATTAGACTGTGGATAAATAAGTATATCTTAAGGATGTCTTTATTAAATTGGTTAAACAAAACAAACGTAAACCCAATCGACGATTCATTGACTTCTACTCAAGCAATAATGAAAGCATGAGACAGTGAGTACAGTGAGACAGTGAGTACAGAATTAAATAGTAATGATAATAATATTAACGATTATCCAAGTGTCTGGACAAATGAAAAACATTTTATAATAAATATCCCTGGATAGTGGTAAAAGACCAAAAATTGGGCTGTAGTATATGCGTACAGGTTCAAAACCTTGCCACATATAAAACACAAGGGATTAGATTTGCTATTGAATGGACAGACTGTAGAGTACATACTTATGGAGCTAGTGATAAAGATAAAAGACAATCCTTAAGAAAAAAAATCCATAAGCATAAAATTAGTGAATGTCATAAAAGATGTGAACAAATTTTAAAAGCACAAGAAGAAAATATTTTACCAAAAGCTGTGTCAAGGGGGATTTCTGGTAAATTTGAGAGTACAATAAGAGTATTTAATACTGTATATGTATTGTTAAAAAAACAAGACCATTTACTGATTTACCATTTGATATTCAACTTCAAAAGTTAAATGGATTGGATATGGGTCGCATTTTACACAGCGATCATGCTTGTGCTGATATTGCCAGCCATATAGCAATAGAAATGAAAGCAAAAGTTACAAATTTTATTGTCAAAAATAATTTTAAAATTGCAGTATTAATGATGAAGCTACCTCAGTGTCCAAAAAGACTTGTCTGGTTGTTTGTATTAGAGCTTCCACAGATGTCAAAAATGAAACAGACCCAATAACATTTTTTTTAGATTTATTAGAATTAGAAAATACAAAATCTGGGACCATAGTTGTGCAACTTTTGTCATGTCTAAACAAACACAAATCTTCTCATGAATTCCTAATGCAAAATTTTATTTGCTTTGCTTGTGACGGAGCTTCTAATATGATTGGAAGAAAATCTGGTGTGGGAAAACTTTTAACTGACAAATATCCAGATTTATTGGTCTGGCATTGCTCTAATCATAGACTTGAACTTGCAGTTGATGATGTAGTTAACGAGGTAGCTGGCATAAATTATTTCAAAATATTTTTTGATACTCTTTATGCATTATATAGTTCATCACCAAAAAACCAATATGGTTTAAAGAGCTGTGCTAAAGAATTAGATTTACAATTTCTATCAATTGGTCACATTTTAAATACAATATGGGTAGCTTCAAGTTTGAGGTCAGTTAAAGCTGTTTGGAGAAACTATGAAGCACTTTATTTACATTTTGACAAATGTAGTTTGGATAGCTCGAGAACATCTAAAGAAAAAGCAACCTTTAAAGGTTTAAAACAGAAAATAACATCAACTGATTTTGTTTTAAATGTGGGTCTTCTATATGATGCTCTAACAGAACTATCAGACCTTTCATTAGAACTTCAAAAACGGTGTACAAAACTACCTGATGCCCATAACTTAATAAGAAGACAAATTATGATTTTTGAATCCATGTCTGGGAAGTGTAATGATGGTTTTTATAAAGAAGCTGAGAATTCTGAATGTAGCTTGACCTTTAAAAATATTGACCTTCATGAAAATAATAAAAATAAAATAAACTATAAACAATTTTATCGAAGCTTGGCTGATAATTTAAAATCCAGAATGTTAAACTTTACATCATCACATGTATCTTCAACATCTGACACATCAAATAAGTATGCTGAGTTTATTCAACTGCTAGAAGTTTTAAACCCACAAAAATGGCCTTTAGAAGTGGATATATTATTTGGAGAGAGAGCAATTAAGCAGCTTTCAAACATATTTAAAATAAGTCCGAGGTTTTCGTGAGTACATAGATAATAAATCTGTTGTACCAAATAACCTTAAGCCTTTAACTCAAGCTGTAAATACATTGGTAGTTTCTACTGCTGAATGTGAGAGGCTCTTTAGTGCCATGAACATTGTTCATAATGATATTCGAAATACATTAGAAGTTTCACGTGTATCTGATCTTTTGTGGATTAAATGTGTTGGTCCACCTTTGTGTGAATTTAATGCAAATACATATGTAGTCTTGGATTTCTAAAGGTAGAAGATGTACTGACCATACACAATGCATTTCAAAGCAAGAAATTAGATATAACACAGAATACAAGAGTCTTTGGGAGCAATTAATGTAATCTACATATTCATTATTATAAGAGAATAAGTTTTTTTTTTATATACTTTAATAATTTAACTAAGAAAAAGTGTTTCGTCGGTGATAAAGCAATACCAAGTAACTCCAAAAAGCCAATTTTTCAGGAAACACAAAAATGTATTTATAAAATCAAATTTTCAATCAGTTTTCATCAACTATTTTAAATTATATTTTATGTATTTATTAAAATTCAATACTATTAAAAAATTGTTAATTATTAATTATTATGATTAATTATAGGACTTACGAGGTATTGTAATGTAAATTTTGATAATTTTGGTGACTTACGTGGTATTAGTTCATAAATACAAAACTATAATAATTTAAAATAATATGATTTAAAATATTTTATTACTTTCAAAAACAACTTTTAACATAACATAATTAATAATTATTAGTATAACAATTAATTATAATTTTATAAAATCTTTAATAGTAAAATAAATGTTAACTTTAGTATTATAATTGAGATTTTCCTACATCTTTATAATAGTTGATACATAAAATAATAACAATATAACAGTATAATAATTCATTATTCAGTTATTCAGTATAATAATTCAGTCTTGAATATTATTTAGTACAGAAACATTCACATTTTTGATATTAAACAGTTAAAATAATAGTTTTTTTCCTTTTAAACTTAAACAATTAAAATAATATGATTTAATATAATATAATATAAAAAGTATTTATATAATTTGTATTTTATAAGTATGTTAATGTCTTGATTTTTAGTTTTCTTTCTATTGAGGAGTGCACTGAATCACACTCCATTTGAGTGTGTCCCTTAGTGAGGTATTTTTGCTCAATAGATATTTTATGATCTTCAGCAAACTTCAATAGTGCACTTGATAAAACAGCATTTTTATTTTGGTAACAACATCCATCACTCCAGAGTATATATACTATTGTTATTTGGATTCTCATTATAACACATTTTTAGATGATCAATAATACAACTAGTAAATGAGGATGCTGATAAATCAGATTGGGTCTCATCCCACCAGTTACACATACATTTTTGAGTAGCCAAGTAAATTTTGTACACATAATTCGCACTTGTAATATAACGCGCTAGCTTTTAATGATGGACAAATTTTTACTGCTTGCAAGTCCATTGTAAAAACTTGCACTTCTCCTAAGATTGCTTTCTCTTTGTCCATATTCTTCTCGTGTCCCGAACTTTATCTTGAATGTGTTTATTATAATCTTTGTCACTAATATTTTTAGTTTTGTGTCCACAACAAATATCACATTGGTCTTTTTTAGGTTGAAACAAAGAAAGGTTTTTTTTTTACAAATATATCAATGAAAGTTTTTCTTGAAACAAATGTTTCTCCTTTTGTGTTACATTGTTCTACATACAAATTATAAAGACTAGACTTGGATTGTATGAGAGGTTCAAGATATAGTTTGGAAGATGACTGACGGCAATAATGTGATTCCATTTTTGGTAGTTTGTCCAAAAATGTTTTTGCAAAGGTTTTATGCGCTGATTTTTCTCTAGGCTGATTAGATTTTTTATTAAAAGGTTCATTTTCAACTAGTTCTCTACCTAAACACCAACTATGCACTTGATACTCACCTAATCTAAGAGTGTTTAGAAACATAGTCTTACAAACACTTACTGGAACGTTGTTGAGTTTCAAATAGTAATAGAAAGTATGAGTTCTTCGAGATGTAACTGATGCTTCAACTCTTCGTCGTCCAACAGGGATTTTTTTCAGAAGAAATGTCACATAAAGTTTTTTTTCGTCCCAATTCAAGTTAGACCAAAAGTCATTATATATTTTTAATCGGTCATCTTCTGAAAATGAATTACACATTCGTATAGATGATTTTTCACAGGCTTTACTGCAACAAGTAGGACCAATCTTCCTAGCTTTTTTATTTACATCATGAAAAATGACTTTATTTTTAGTTCGTCTGTAACCAACGTAAACTTTATTTAAATTTCTTTTCCAATTTTTGGGTGAACTTTTTTTATTTCGTAGTCTGGTAGTCACATCGTCATCAATAATCTGTATGTCATCGGTGGACGCATCTTGATTTTCAACAAAAATAACTTGATTAGTAATCTAAGAATTTTCACTATCGATATCTTCATTTGCTACAAAAATGATTTGATCAGTACTCATAACATCTTAAAAACCATACAAAAAAAAAAAAAAAATTTTGTTAGCATAAACTATATTTATGAGATACCTAAAAATAAAAAATTTACCATCATTGGAATCATTATCTTCAGTAATCTGTATATCAGTGAACACATCTTGGTTTTCCACCATAACAAATTGATTAGAAATCTGTGAGTTTTCATTTTCAATTTCTGCATGTGTTACAAAAATGATTTGATCAGTACTAATAACATCTTAAAAACCATACAAAAAACAAAAAATTTTGTTAGCTTAAACTATATTTATGAGATACCTAAAAATAAAAAATTTACCATCATTGGAATCATTATCTTCAGTAATTTGTATATCAGTGAACACATCTTGGTTTTCAACAATAACAAATTGATTAGAAATCTGTGAGTTTTCATTTTCAATTTCTTCATGTGTTACAAAAATGATTTGATCAGTACTAATAATACCTTCAAAACCATTTGAAAATAGACAAATATTGTTAGGTTTTAAATACTATGGTACCTCAATAAAAATTAATAATTACCATCATTAGAATTGTTATTTTCAGTAATTTGGGTACCATTAGTTGACTCATCATGATCACTATAATATTGTTGTTCCAATAATTTGAAATAAAATATTATATTATTTTATGTAGAATTAATTTTTCCAGATCGAATTAAAAAATTTTAACTTTTATAATTACCGTCGTGTTCAAACTGTTTTAACAGTTTGTCAATTTCTTGTTCATTCATAACGCTTAGCTTAAATTAATTTAATACAATTTGACACAAACAAAACTAAATAAATAATTGTAGTCAGGTAATTAAATTAAAAGAATAAAACAAATAAACCACCGTTGTCTTTCGTTATTATGATTAATTTATGAATCACATTGATTTCTTATTTGTCCGTGTTTGAAATAACGGAGATACGAGATATTTGAATCAAAATAATTGATAATGGATTTACGTGATATTGGTTGAACATCTGATAACACGGTGATACGAGGTATTTCAGTAGACAATTTGATAATGGATTTACGTGATATTACTTCACAGTTTATAACCTCCTTGGAAATACGAATATTTACGAGGTATTTACACTAAAACAGGTTATTTTTTTCTGAAAAAATTGATGTATAAAAGTCATTTTCGATTTTTTTGGAGTTACGTGGTCTTGCTTTATCACCGACGGTTTGGTAGATTAAGTACAAAAAATGTTTTACTTAAATATTAATTAATACTTTTATAATAATAATAATAATAATAAATACTAATATAGTTTGTCATATTACATATTATATTGTTAGTATTAATTACAATTTACAAATTTAACTATATAATCTAAAATTTCCACAGAAAAATATTATAAATAAAATACTTAATCAGTTTTTTTTGAAAAACTTGAAAATATGTTATTTATTTGTTTAGTTTTAAAGATTATTTATGATCGAAAAAGATTGCAGTATTCTGATGCATAAACAAAATGTGAACTATAAAAAAAAAATACTATACAAGGTATGAAGAATGTTATGATGATATCAGGAAATCTGGATTGTAAGGCATCCCTCCACTTATCTTGAACCATTTCGACCACTGTCTCTACTTAATATATTACATATATATTTACCAAATTTTTTTTTCACGTATTCATGTGTGAAGTCGCCATAGTTGTTGTTTCTTGTTGGTAATTCATTGGCTGTAGTCGAAATGTCGTCCAAAATTATAAGCTATCAGCATCAATTCACTGTCATCGCAATTTAGACGACTAAAAACGGCTACAGTATGCCCACGAATGACTCAAAACTCAATAGTGTGTTGTATTTATAGCTCCGAAAAATATGATGCAATATTACACAATAATGACGTAAATGGTAACAAGAGGGGTACATCTAGAGAAAAAGAACCTACTAGAATGTTCTATTTGACGTCACAAACTTGATATTACGAAATAATACCACTATCCTATAAACGGAATAGTGGGAATGGTGGGCTGTAATATACTTTTTCATATAATATATAAAAAAAAAACACGAAAATACTTTGGTTATTATTTGTTTGCAATTTATTTATGATAGGCGGAAAATGTATATGTATTGAGAAATGTATGTAATGTGTCTAAATTTTAAATTTTTGTAATATTTAACAGAATTTAAAGTATTTTTTGTAATATCTGTAATGTTTAAAATATTTATTGTAATATGTCTAAATAGCTCTAAATATCTGTTATAATGTATCTAAATTCTTGCAATATCTCTAAATAACTCTAAATATCTGTGATGCTTAAAATATTTCCATAAAATTTCGAAAAACTTCTATATGATATTTATCTTTACTATCAAAATTTGAACTTTCGTCCCTTGATTTTTCTCCTGGCATCATTTTAATCTTTCTTTTTCTTTTTACCTTAAAATCTTCTTCAATCACCACTTGTTCTAAATGGTTTGTTTTTGTAACCATAATATTGATAAACTTTTTAACCTTATTAAACATTTTCTGAAAATATTCATTTGTTGATATATATTTCAACTCTTTTTTAAAAGATACAATTTGATTCCAAGCTGACAAATAATTTAATCCTTTTGACTGAAGATATTTGGAAATTGGCGTCGTAATACAGAATATATTTAGGAATATCCAAACTGTCATAATTGTCTCAAAAGAACACGACTTAACTAGCAAATCCCGTGCTTCTGATCGAGTATCATTGTCAGTTGAAGTATCATAACCCAATCTGTGTAAAACTTCAATAAGTATGGCAAATCTGTCTCTTTTATTATGATTTTCATAAAAACCATGGGATATTGCTTATAAAGCTGCATCTTTACTATTCCAATGGGTATCTCCAACTTTTTGCAATTTTCGAAGTCTTTCTAATCCAATTTTGGTAGATGACAAACCTTTCCATAAATTTGTTCTTTTGTTGACCGACTTATGAATGCAGTAGGTAGTAAGTTTTAAAAGGCAAAATAGATCTTGTACTTGGATGCAGCATTTTGAAGCATCTGATATCACCAAATTTAAAGAATGTGCATGACAATGGGTGTATACTGTTTGTGGGAGTTCTTCTTGAATAAATTCTCTAACGCCATTGTAGTGCCCGCTCATATTAGCCGTTCCATCAAATGAAACACTTATTAAATGTTAAATATCAATATTATTATTTACTAACACTTCCTTTATTTTCGTGAATTGGTGAACACACCTTTTCCTGATTCTAGTGGTATCAATGCTAGTACACGTTCCTCAGCCTTACCGTTAAATACATACTTCAAACAAATACATAATTGATCTATCACTGCTACATCTTGAGTAGAATCAATTTCCAGAGAAAAATGTTTTACTGAAGATAGTTGAGTCGAAATGGTTTCTTTCACTTTTAAACTCATGAGTAAGAGTAATTTGCTTACTGTATTTTTTATAAAAATGTTTTACGACTTCCTCTTCCTGTTTTAAAATTGTTTTCTAATTTCTGTTTTTGACTTTTTTGCTCAGCACTTTCCAGGAGATTTTGTCAAACAGAGTCGTATTTTGATAATAGTTACAACTTCAATAAAATTTCCTCTATTAATGTTTATTCCTGTTTCAATATCAAAATCTTTTAAGTGTTCCATGTTATAATTTAACGCACTTTCATTCCGCTTTCCTCAAAAAGCAAGACTTTGTTTAGCTAAAAATCAAATTACGTCAATTATTCTTTTGACTACTTCACAATTTTTTGCCACATTTGTATTTAATCAATCTCAAATACCAGTTTTGAACGATGCTTGTATGTAAGTTTGTACTGAAATGTCATGTAGATTTGAAATTTCATGTTTACTTATTTTTTGATACACATTTTTATTTCTACAATATACTCCTTTGACCCATGCACTTGATTGATCCGTAGAAAATGCCATGCATATACAACAATAAAAATGTTGACTACTAAATTATATGATATCTAATGACGTTTTATTGTTTCTATTTCTGTTATATCATGGTTAAAATGGTGAAATTGTCTGTTGTATACTCTAAATGCGTCAAATGGTAGTTTATGTGTATTAGTGGATGGTTGAATTGGATGATTTCTTAAAAAATGCTAGTTTATATTGAATAGTATTAGTATTTGATGGAGTTATAAAAAGATTATCTGCCGATAATGAACTATTTTTATCATTATTTGGTTCTCTTTGGTTAAAATCTAAAATGCTGACTTGTGTGGATGAAGAAAGTAGGTTCATATTTACTGGAGTAATTCATTTTGTATAGTTTACAGTAGAACTTGTTATTTTTAAGGCGAATTTAAAGGAGAGGAGTTTGAAATTGAAACTGATGTAGTGAATGCTGTTAATATGTTTGACTCTATATTAGAAGTTAAGTTACTTTTTAAATTGAAATCTAATGTAGTATGTGGTAATAATTTTGATGAAGGTTCTGTTTCAGCTTTTGGGTGCGATTTTGAAGATGACTCGGAAGTAATTAAGTTAGTAGTTGGAGAAGTAGAAACATTGTGTTTTTTTTACTGTTAGGTTAAAATTCAGTTTGCACTGCTTAGGATTATTTTTTACTTTTTCAAGCTCAATTTTTTCACGCATTTTTCTTTTTGTACTACCACTATTATGTTTGTATGATGATTTTTTTTTGGCTTCCATATCAAATTTGAAACAAAACTAATCAAAAATAATTATATTAGTTATTATGTTTTGGCTATTTTAACCTCAAATAAAATTAAGTTAAGTTAAATTAAGTTAATTAAATTAAATATAATAATGGCCGATATAAAACAGTTTTTATTCACAAGTTTTAAATATTTTTGAAAACCCGGTGCAATCTTAATAGTAGATCACATATTTTAGAAAAAATAATTTGATTTAATACTTCATAAAATTATCTTTAGTTTTTTTTTTTTTATATGGTACTATGGTAGTGTATTTAAGTATTCATATAACATATCAGTTATTCAGTTATCAGTAAGTTTCAAGCAAACGATCAAATAGATGAGGTCAACAAAGTTATTAAAAATGTAAATGGAAAATACATCACTCCATTAAATTGTTGTATTATGTATCAAAATTCCATTTCATTTGTTTAATTAGATTATTTTATATTAACAGCAATAATTTATTATAATTATTCTAAATTAACTGACTTGCGCTGTTTAAAAAATAAGTGTCGTGTATAATCTATATATACCAACAGGTAGCAAATCCATTGCTATAGCTCTGCTTTATGAAATATAAAAAATATATACCTACCCTATTTCTATTGTATAAGTTATAAGCAAAAATAGGTAACTTACTATTCTTATGTTTGCCTTAAGTTGTAATTATGAATACCGGTAATAATGAATTTGTTTTTTTTTTATAATATATAATTTATAACTAATAAATAATAATTAATAATTATTTAAAGCACATCAATGGTGGGATGCTCGGACGAAGCTTCGTCGGTGAATTGCCTCAGCTCATGATCCTCCCGAGATTTGGGCCGTGTACCATGGGCTCACGGTGGGCCCAAGCCACGCCTCCCAGAGGCATCACCAGGCGGCTAAGCCCAGTGACCGACCCGCACTTCACGAGGTCGCAGTCAAAACCTCTCAACGCCCTAGTCCCCGAGAGTTTCGGTGCGTCCTCGCCCCAGGCGCCGGTCCCGACTGACCATTTCCCTTTTAGTCGCCTCGTACGACAAGCAGGGAATACTGGGGTAGTATTCTCCAAGGCCCCTACCTCAGGGCCTGACTCCTCGTCCTTCTCGTCCCGGGTCAGGACGCACTCGAGCGTGCCTCAGCGTTTCTGCCGCTTACGCCGTGCGCACTCATTCGAGACACCCCGAGTGCTATGCCTTCCGTCTTGGACGGTGGCTTGCGTTCTGACCCTTAGAAGGTTTCGCGACCAGTTGTTATTTTTCTTTCTTATCGGTCAGTCTGGTTCGTCAGTGCCTCTCTTGCGAACGTAACCAGTGCATCGTAAGTCCTTTTAGTTCTGAGGAAAGCTCCGTTTCCTGGTGGCCATGGTACGTCTTCTTCCCATAAGACCTGTTTCAGTTTTTGCCTGGCTCGTCTAGTTCTTGGGAAAAATCGTAGTATGTGCTTGGCCGTCTCTGGCTTCCTATCGCAGGCGCAGATCGGGTCGTTCGTTAGTTTGAAGCTATGGAGCTTTGCCCTAAAGTCTCCATGGCCGTGAGAAACTGGACTGTGTAGTGGTCTAGGGACAGCGGGAGATGGAATCATGTATTTTGTCCATGAACCTTTTTCCGAACTGTCGTACCGTGTTTGCCATTCTGTCATTAGTTCATAGTTCATCGTTCTTAAGCGACCAAGATTCGTTTGAAATCATTCCGGATTTACGCTTCTTGTCTAATACGTTTTTTCCTATTTCTAAATCCAAGGGGAGGGTGCCTGCCACTACTGCCAAGCAGTTTGTGGACGATGTTCTGTAAGCCCCTGTTATAGCCAGAAGAGCTGCTCTCTGTCCGCTCGAGAGTTTCTTCTTACTCTTTTCAAGTTTTGCGCCATGTCCCCAGACTTCTGAGGCGTAAGTGACCCTCGGCAAGAATACGCCTTTGTATATTGTGCGGGCTGTCGCGTTTCGCATTCCCCAGTTTGCTGAATATAAATTTCTCAGTCTTCTATACATGTTGCAAGATTTGGAGCTTAGCTATAGCCAGCTAGCTCCTTCTGGGATCGAGGATAATTCCAAGATATTTTACGGTGGGCGATGATGTGATTCTTGGGGCATCTGCTGACGTGCCGAAGCCAACAGAGTATCCAGGTTTGAGACCACCTTTTAGAGATAGCAGCTGGCTTTTCGCTGCTGAGAATTCTAGACCGAAGCGGTCTGCCCATGACAGAAGTAGACTAAGGTGGGTCTCAGTACGTCTGTGCGCTAACAGAGGTCTTGCCGCGCGAGAATGTCATCTGCGTATGTAATTACTTTTGAGGTCTTCGAATCGGGGAAGTCGCCATAGATGGGAGTCATGGCGACTTTCCACAGCGTAGGCCCAAGTTGTGACCCCTGAGGGCAACCGCGTTGCAACTTGCGGCGGTAGTTTTGACCTTCCATTTCAAACTCAGCCCATCTGTTCTCGAGGTAGGAGCTAACGATTCTAAGGGTGCTAAAAGATGCTCCCAGTTCGACCATCCGTGACAGCAACGGTGACCATCTGACGTTGTCAAAGGCCCCTGATATGTCCAAAAATGTTCCAAAAATGTGACGTGCTTTGGCCAAATCGACCCACTGGTAGACGCTCTCTAAGGCACTTATGGTGGATTTGCCAGTGGTGAACCCATGCTGTTCCTCGTATGAATCAAGATCTGTTTCATCAATTATTTTCCCAATTATTAATGTTTCCAGGGCTTTCCCTATGGTGGGAAGAAGGCTAATCGGTCTGTAGGATTTTACTTGGCTAAGATCCTTATCCCCTGGTTTTGGGATCGCGATTAATTTGGCCTTTTTCCAAGTGTCAGGGAAAACTCCTTCCTGGAGGCAGCGACCAAAGAGTTTGGTGACCAGTTCTTTTATTTCCGGCCATGCTTTCCGGAGAATGCCCGATGTTATACCATCCCCACCTGGGGCACTATTTGGCCTGATCCGCCAAATTGCGGTTTTTATAAGATCTTGGTCCGGGAGGGGGACTATGTTAAGTGGGCCATCAAAGGTTATTTCATTGGGAAGCGGGTCTGGTGGAACGAAACTGTTTAATATGAGTTCCGCCATTTCATTGCAGTCAGTTGTCTGGGTGCCATTTTCTTTAGTGAGAGTGCATGCAATTGGTCCGCCTCGACTGCGGTTTTTGGCCCACTTGAAGGCTTTGCTCCACGGGTTCGCGTTTAGGTCCTCCGCGAAACATTTCCAAGCGTTGAGCTTGTGTTTTCTAATCTCAGATAGAAATTCGTTGCGAAGCCGGTTATACTTCGCCCGGTCAGTCCTACGCAGACCTTGTCGTCTTTCGCGTATTAAGGTTTTTCTAAAGTTGGTGAGTATTGGCGACCACCAAGCATTCTTTGGAGTTCTGTCTTCAGATTTCCGTTTAGGGATCGCTCGGTCCGCGGCCGTCTTTAATACGCGGTCAATACTCTGCTCCATGGAGTTTATGCTAGACTCGGAGATGCCCCCGATTTCGCCAGCCAGGCACGATATAAAGAGGTCCCAGTCGGCTAATTTAGTCTGGTACCTAGTGTGCTTCGGAGCGTTGTTAACCATTTGTCTGTTGGTTGCCAATTCGAACTTAATAACCCTGTGGTCGCTATCAGTAAGATCATGTACGCTCCAACCGACGATCATGGGGCCGATCGCTTTGGTAGATAGTGTAACATCAATGTTTGATGAGCGGCCATCCCTGCGGCAGAACGTTTCTAGCTGCCCAGTCGTGTTATGGACAAGTAGCCCTTGACTTTCTATAAGCTCCTCGACGATCCTGCCACGTCGATTTCTGGAGGAAGAGTGCCAGAGTTTGGAATGGCCATTCGTATCCGCACATATGACCGTTCTGGATTCCGTGGCCAGGATCTGGCTTAGGCGCTCTACGTGTTCTATCGTCGGAACGTTGTATTTAAAATAAGATGATACAAGGACTACGTAGTCACGTCTGCCTGGTCCGTATGTAACTTTAACTGAGACTGAGTGCTTAGATGTGTACGCGTTTAGGGTTATCGATCTAAAGCGTTTTGTTAATACGACGATGGCTGCGTCTTTGTCTTTACTGATGAGGGTGCGTCTACATCGTTCGAAGGCATAGACCTTGTTTTGTATGACCAGTGGTTCTTGGATGAGAACGAAATCTGTTTTATGGGCCGAGCAAGCTTCACTTAGTTGGTGGCTGGCCAGGCGGTCCCTGTTTAAATTATGCTGGATGACTTTAAGCATATTAGTTTGTGATTTTTACCGCAAAGTCCGTTCGGCGGGTAATAGTCCTTATAGCACGTTCTCTCGCTATGCAGGTTTTGCTCGAGGCTAGATGAGACCCCTTACAGTTGGCGCATTTGATTTGTACGCTTTTGCAGGTTCTGGACTCATGCGACTGCGCGCACTTTCTGCAGGTTGGCTTTTCCGCCTTGCACGAACCGGCGATGTGGCCGAAACCCTGGCAGTTGTAGCATTGCGTAACTTGGGAATGGACCTTCATTTTGCATTTGGTGAGGCCCAGGTAAGCGCTCTTCCCTTCGAGTTTGCTCAGGATGTCCGGGTGGACCTCGCAGACCCAGTGCACAACATGGCCAACACGGGGACCCAGTTTAAATAGCGGTTTCACTTTGTCAATGTCAGAATCGGCGAGCTCCAAGCCGGGTTCTGATTGACAAGTGCCCAGGGTATCTCGTCGCCATCGAGCAACCTGTCGACATGCTTGACTATTAGCCTTGGTTTACGGGGCTGAATTTCTTGGAGGGGAGATGTGTGCCGCAGAGAACCAGCGGTTACATCGTCCTCCGGAAAGAGGATTAGGCCATTCCTTGATCGGACCGAACGGACTTTCGGATTTTTAATCTTTTGCTCAATAGATTTGCGGACTTCTATCCAATTCTCGCCCTCCACCGTGACCTCAAACCTAGGCCCAACTTTTACGGCTCTGTCCCTTGCGTCGTCTTTCTTATTATTATTATTTTTGTTCTTCACCTTCTTTTTCTTGGTAGCTGATATAGCTACAGCGGGCGCAGACTTTTTGGCCGGTCTTTGGTTTGACTGGTCTCGCCTGTTTCGGAGTTTCGAGCCTAGGAAATTCATCACGATCGTTTCTCTTTTGACGCGGTACGGCCCTGGTACGATCGGCATAGCTTTTACCAGACGGACTTACAACCAAAATGCAGTCTTCATCTAAGTCCATAAATTCAATAGGTGGGGAGACCGGATTCTGTTTTGCTGATTGGAGAAGGGATAACTCCACTCTGGCTGAGTCTCTTTCCATCGTCGCCTGTCTGAGCTGCTCCCTAAGAGCACCTAAGTCGCAGTAAAGGTCCCTTAGATGCTTTTGGGTAGAGCGCAGCTCTTCCCTTTGCTCGTCAAAGCTTCCCAGAATCATGGAGCCGGTCCTGCCTAACCGACGGTTTCCAACCATGATCTCATCCAGGTGATAATTTAGAGTCTCAGCCCAGCGTCTCGCCACTTTTCCTTCTTTGACCATATCAACAATGACCTGTCTAGTATCAGCGATGTTAGATTTGACTTCGTCACAGTGCCTATCGATGCTTTCGGAGCGAACGCCGCGAGAGCCATCGGACGTAAGGCTAGAATCAACGTCGGTCACACGCTTCATTTTAGTTCGAGGGTAGGCATAAGGGGTTTCGAACGTTCCCCCTTCGTCATTGGTGAGGCTATCCCTAGCTGGCGTTTCTATATCGCTGTTAGCGCCGCCTTTTAACCTTAGGACGTAACCGCCCGCGTCAAGAATCGTTGATCGAAAGTCACTAGTGGAGTCAAGAATGGTGTAGTCAATATTATCGCCCGTAGGTTCGTCAACCAGGCTGCACGGCTCTGGTCGGAGATGCGATGCGACTGCCCCCCCCCCAAATCCGTGGGCCCTTGCCTCCGCGGAGGGTGAATTTACCGGGTATACCGGCATATCACTTGGGGTAAAACAGTTTTGGTTCGCATGCATCGTAGGTTTTGGCCGGGTGACCTTCCCTTGCGTTTTATCGCCTGCCGCCAGGCTTAGCCCTGATCCCTCTGGCTCACGTCGGGCTAGTCGTGAGTTGCATCCATGTTGTCGGCCTGGTCGGGGTGTGTCCATGCCGGTGCCTGGCGCCTACGACCGGAGTTGCCAACCTCCGGAAGTTCTCCCGACCGCAAACGGCTAAGTCCACGGCCGGGCTTGACCACCCGAGAACTGGCTAAGGCCCCCGGGCGATCCCCCAGCTAAGGGTTGTCGCCTGTACTCTGGTCCGCGACAGCCCTCAGACCCTGAGGTCAGGTTACGCCCACGATTCCTGCCAGTCAAAGGACACTGCAGCTGACTGGTGGTTTATCGCGGGTTGCTCCCGACCCGAGGTATAGGCTCGCCGCTCGCGAGAGCATGACTTGGCGCCACGTAACAGCTCACGCGACGCCTGGGGCCCGTCACAACTAGTTTAAACGGACCCGATTTCGAAAACCTCTTAGCGACCGACCCATCTGTCGGCCGGGCGGGGTCACCACGTCAAGGTGGGTTTTCATCGACCCCGCTATAGCGGTAATATAAAAACCATCCAAAAAGTGTCATTACTGCTATAGCAGTGATATTTTCAATGGTCTCTTATGAGAAAGGAAATTTTACTGACCCCGGACATCTCATCGGGCCATCGGGCACTCTATTTTTAGCTTATGTATACACGTATTTATAATACATGTACACGTATTTTCCATTTTTATTCTTCATCTGATAAGTTATAATTTATATTTCGATAATATTTATCGATATATTATACAGTTAATGTTTTTTTTTCATTTGATTGGCACAACACAGGATACACAATTCGTAATATTAACATTTAAATGTAATACTGCTATAGCAGTAATTTTTAAATTGAAAATGTGATGTCGGAGGTCAGTACTGCTATAGCAGTACTAAAAATATTACTGCTATAGCAGTAATGAAAAGAGTCGTTTTAAGGATAGTTTTTTTTCGACGACGGCCACAAGACTGTCCATCAACGTGTTAAATTTTGCAGAATTTACAAAACCAATGAAGTGTGCCTGGGACAGCAGCCAGGCAGTTTGTGGAGGCCGTTTTATAGGCGTTGGTGATCGCTAGTAGCGGGGCTCTTTGTGCGCTATTAAGTTTCTTCTGGCTTTTCACCAATCTTACGCCGTCCTTCCATGTCTTTGACGCATAGGTGACTCTTGGCAGAAATACGCCCTTGTACAAAAGTCTGGCGGTCGTTCTGCCAAGACCACATTTGGCTGAGCTGAGTGCCCTTAGTCGACGACACATTTCTTTAGATTTCTTGCTAATGGACTCTATGTGACGTACATTACCCTGGCCCCCCTCATTGAACTTTTTACATAAGAAACTAGGTTACGAATTAGCACGCCATTAGCATGTATTTGCACGACTATTTTTAGAATTTGCACGACTTTATTTTACGAGTTATGTATAAAAAACTGTGAGGGGGGCTGGCGTAACGTTACCCCAGCCCCCCACAAGTGAAACAATCACTTTTTTACAAATTTTTTTTTACCAAACTTTAGCACGCTTTGCCGATGTCGCCGAAACCGACAATTTTCCATTTTTCCGGGAAAACCCGTTTTCCACTCTTACGCATTACCAAGCCCCCTCACAAAGATGCCGTTCACTTTTTTATAATTTTTTTTTTTACCAAAACTTTAGCACGCCATTAGCACGCATTTGCCAGACTGTCGCCGAACCGACAATTTTCCATTTTCCGGGAAAACCGTTTTTCCACTCTTTACGGCATTACCCATCCCCCCTTCAAAAAAGAAGCAGTCACTAAAGCAGTCATTAAAAAAATAGTCTATATTTAATTAAAAATCTAGTGAACAAAAAATCTGTTTGATAAAAATCTAAATACATTGAATCTATATTAGAATAAAAATCGGATTTTTTAATGAATAGGTTTTTTTTTAAATATTTATTACATGGTTTTTTTTATTAAATATAGATTATTTTTTTTAATTTCAGATTTTTTGTCAAATATAGATTTAGTATATTTAGATTTTTTATTAAATATAGATTTTTTGTCATAAATATTTTTATTCAAGTTGGCTAATTTTATAGAATAAATATTTTTTAGATTTACTTATATTTTATAATAAATACAGATTTTTTTATAAATCAAATTTTAATAAAAAAAAGCAAAGTTGAATTTAATAAAATACTAATAAATCCCCAAACTATGAAATAATTTAATAAAAAAATGGATATTCATATTAATCTATTTTATAAGTCAATTTTAAAAATGATTTTATAATAATTTATGAATTATTTTAATTATTATTTATCATAAATATAATTCTAGAGAAGTTTGTGAATGTGCTACCCCTTCATCAATTAAAAAAGCTTCTAAAAACTGGTAAGATTAAATTTAAAAAAAAATAAAATACATATAGTGTTAATTGTTATGATTTATAACTGTAAACGGTGATTAACACATTAATGAAATTCAATTTATTTTAACTCGATAATTTTTTATCAGGTACTGGTTATGGATTTAAGAATGAATATGTTTAAAAAGTGAAGGTTACTAAATTAAACCAGGGTTCATATCCCTGGCACCCCAACCGTAAATTTGCTATAAGTCGGCAACGGCGATAGAACAAACGACGAAATTTGCGGAACAAACCATAACAAAACGAAGAACAATCGAATGTCCTATGTTTTTGAAAATATTCTAATTTTTAACGTTCAACCGTTCAGGAGCCTGTTTTAAATAATAGATACCCCTAAAAATATCTTTAATTTTGACATACTATGTCTCTGACTGTATTTTATCCCAATGTTTCTATTACCTAAGTATATAAAACAAAATATATTTAGTTTACTGAATTAATAATTAATAAAATGTTCATACTTTCCAAATTGAAGGATGAGTACTGTAAAATTGTGCATTATAATGTGAAAAAAATACCTCAGGTCCATTAGTAGTTTTAGTTAAAGTTGATGGGATTTCTGCCCACATCTTTGGTGGAAATAAACAATTTTCTTAAATATAATTGGCATACATTATGTAATCACTAGAAATTAGAATGCAATACGACTATAAGAGGAAAATACCTTTTAAACGATCGATGTTCAGACGATGTATAACCAAAAAATCGAACGATGCCTAGGTACCTAACAGTCTTATAAAAAAGTCCAAGAAAACCATACAAGATGATATGTCTAAGATCAAGAATTTAGTAATTTGAAATATTTTTTCTCTATTATTTTTTAATAACTATACCGCGGAAACACCCTGAGTGTGCGCATCGCTCGGTGTTTCTAGCTCCAGGGTTAGGTATTGCCACACACACAAACGTCAATTCAAAATATTAGCATTTGTGTGCAATGTGATGCGATTAAAAATATGCATGCTAATCGTGTGCAATGTACATATAAATTATTACATTGCACTAACAATGTTAAGGTAAATGAAATCAAATGTAAGCATTTATTATAATTTATAATATGTGAAAAAAAACATACCATGAACTGTGGTATTGGTCAAAATCACTCAATAATAATATTTAAAACGACAATGAATGTCTTTGTCCAACAACTATTTCGCAGTTAAACTTTTCAATATAATATAATTTTTATTTGTAGGTAGAATGTAGATATAAATGAAAAGTGTACAGATCGTTGATGCTTCGTATTTGTCACCAGACACAAAAATCTACGACGTTAAAGTACGATTATTCATTGTATAATATAAAACATTTATTTCGTACATAATAAATTATTTTTAATGATCGTAAAAATAATTCATAGTTTATTTTTAATAATTCCTGGTAGTTTTAAGGGCACAAAAATATGATGTCTCAGAAGTGGTCTTTTTCAACACAATTGCGTTAAAATAAAATAAAAATTATACATGCACATTGCATACCATACACATTGTGAGAAGCCTGCAAATGCGTGCTAATGTTTGGTAACAAAAAATTATAAAAAAGTGACTGCTTCTTTTTTGAGGGGGGCTGGGGGTAATGCGTAAGAGTGGAAAACGGGTTTTCCCGGAAAAATGGAAAATTGTCGGGTTCGGCGACAGTCGTGCAAATGCGTGCTAATGGCGTGCTAATGTTTTGTAAAAAAAAAATTATAAAAAAGTGATTATTTCCTTATGAGGGGGGCTGGGGTAATGTGTAAGAGTGGAAAACGGGTTTTCACGGGAAAATGGAAAATTGTCGGGTTCGGCGACAGTCGTGCAAATGCGTGCTAATGGCGTGCTAAAGTTTGGTAAAAAAAAATTTGTAAAAAAGTGATTGTTTCACTTGCGGGGGGCTGGGGTAACGTTACGCCAGCCCCCCTCACAGTTTTTTATAAATAACTCGTAAAATAAAGTCGTGCAAATTCTAAAAATAGTCGTGCAAATACATGCTAATGGCGTGCTAATTCGTAACCTAGTTTCTTATGTAAAAAGTTCAATGAGGGGGGCCAGGGTAATGTACGTCTCTATGTGGCTCCAATAGCTTCTTCTGGGGTCCAATATCACGCCCAGGTACCTAATCATGGCTGAAGACCAGATTCTGCTGGCGTTTGGTAGAGTTCCAAAGCTGACCGAGTGCCTGGTTTCAAACCACCTTTTATCGAAAGCAACTGACTTTTGCTGGCCGAGAATTCTAGTCCATAACCTTTTGCCCAGCTCGTTAAAGAGTCGAGAGTCCTTTCGATTCTGGCGAATGCCGTGGCTAGACGAGCTGCTCCTACCATAAGTAGGATATCATCCGCATAGGCGATGATTTTTGCAGTTTCTTTCTATGATGCTCGCCTTCGAGCTCATAATCAGCCCATCTGGTTGACAGGTAACAGTTGACAATTTTCAATGTGTTGAGCTATGCACCCAAGGTCCTCAGCCGTTCAAGGAGTGGTGACCACCTGACATTGTCAAAGGCTCCAGTAATGTCTAGGAAGGTACCAAATACATGTCTGGCCTTAGATGCATCAACCCATTCATACAGCTATTTGATGGCTGTCGTCGTGGATTTACCTGTCGTGAAGCCATGCTGTTCTTCAAACGTGTTCAGAATTGTTTGTCGATCAATAGCTTGTATGATGATAGTTTCCAAAGCCTTGCCGAGCACAGGCAGGAGAATAATCAGTCTATAGGACTTAACTCTGTCCTTATCACCATCGCCAGGCTTAGGTATAATGACCAACTTTGCCGTATACCACTTCTCAGGGAATTTTCCCTCCGAAATGCACTTACTAAACAGACAAGTTATCGGTGCACTCAGTGCCTGCCATGCCTTCCTGATCATGCGCGAAGATATACCATCGGTGCCCGGGGCACTTGAGGGCTTTATTCTCCAGATGGCCGCATTAAGAATGGCTGGATCAAGATCCGACGTCTGATCTGTTGACTTTTCCAACGGACCATTGTACACCCAGTCGCCCTGGACCGGATCTGAGGGGACAAATGTATCTAAAACCAGTTCAGCCGTTTCTCGGCAGTCCGATGTGTACGTTCCATCATGCCTGACCAACGTGTTCGGAATGGAGCTTCGGGTGCTGCCGTTTTT
Source organism: Macrosiphum euphorbiae (assembly GCA_949089665.1). Lineage (NCBI taxonomy): Eukaryota > Metazoa > Arthropoda > Insecta > Hemiptera > Aphididae > Macrosiphum > Macrosiphum euphorbiae. The sequence continues at coordinate 48,077 of CARXXK010001016.1, forward strand.
AGCCCATTTAAAGGCTTTGCCCCAGGGCTTTTCATTTATATCGTTAGCGAATCCTTTCCAAGCGGCCATTTTCTGAATACGCATACTAGCTAAGAAATGGTTTCTCAAGGCGTTATAGGCAGGGCGGTTTGATCTCAGACCCGGTCGTCTGGCTCTAACCATGTCCTGTCTCATGGTCGAAAGCTATGGGGTCCACCAGATGTTCTTCCCAGAAGAAGCTTTGGCCCTGCATTTTTCTAATGAACGATCGGCAGATTTCAACATACGATCGATGCCTTCGGCCATGGCATTTATGTCCAATTCCGGGATGCTGCCAACTTCACCCAAGAGTGTGTTTCGGAACAAGTCCCAGTCCGCCGTGTGGGTATTGAATTTCGGGGCGGTTTCGCTAGCTTGGTTTGTTTTTCTGATAGCTAGCTCGAAGCTTAGGACTAGTCGCTGTCTGTATCATCACTAACGTCCCAGCTACTTATCAGGTTGTTTAGGCTGGGCGTTGTCATCGTAACATCTATGTTTTAGGAGCCCATCCCCGGGCGCTCGTAAGTGTTAATTTTGCCCTGCACATTGTGAACTATGGTCGTATTTACATATTAGATCCTCAACGATCTTGCCACGTTTGCTCCGAACGGGAGTGTGCCAGATCTTTGAGTGCCCGTTGTTATCTGCAAAAATGAGAACTCCATTTTCGTTGTTCAAGATCTGTTCCAAACGTTCTGTGTGCATAATTGTTGGAATGTTGACTTAAAATATGACGAGACCAGGACAATGTGATCTCTTGGACAAGATCCGTAGGAGGCTCTGATGGCGACCGTTTTTTTGGAATTGTATGTACCAAGGTTAATCACTTGGGTTTTTGAGTAAAGGACAATGATCGCTGCGCCCGAGTCCTTGCTTAAATGCACCTGCCTGCAATTCTCGAATGCGTATATACGGCCGTTCTGCATAAGAGGTTCCTGAATCAGGGCTAAGTCAGCGTGGTGGGATCTGCAACATAGCCTGAGCTTTTGGCTTGCACACCTGTCCCTGTTTAGATTATGCTGAACGATTTTAAGCATGATTAGTGAATGTCTGTATGTGCCGCAAAGTCCGTACGGTGGGCCATAGTCCTAGTCACTCGCTCTCTTACTTTGAAGTTTTTACTCGAGGCTGAATGAGCCCCCTTGAAGTTGGCGCATTTAACCTGTTCACTCTTGCAGGTCCTTGACTCATGTGCCTGTGCACAATGTCTGAAAGTTGGCTTATCCGCCTTGCACGAACCGGCGATATGGCCCAAGCCCTGACAATTGTAGCATTGTGTGACCTGAGAATGGACTTTCATTTTGCACTTAGTGAGGCCCAGGTAAGCGCTCTTTCCCTCAAGCTTACACAGGATGTCCGGGTGGACTTCCCAGACCCAATGCACAAAGTGGCCGTCGCGGCGACCCAGTTTGAATAGTGGTTTCACTCTGCCGATATCATACTCTACGTGCTCTAAGCCCGGGTTCTGATTGACCAGTCCCCAGGGTAGCTCATCGCCATCGAGTAACCTGTCAACATACTTTATTATAAGCCTGGGTTTGCGGGGCTGGATTTCTGAGATGTCCACCGCAGAGCGCCAGCGGTTTGATCGTCCTCCGGAAAGAGGATTAAGCCTTTCCTCGACCGGACCTAACGGATTTTTGGGTTTTTAATCTTTTGCTCGATTGATTTTCGAACTTCCCGCCATCCATCGCCCTCCACCGTGACCTCGGACCTGGGTCCTACTTTTGCGGCTCTATCCCTGACGTCATTTTTTTACCAATTTGCTCTTGATAGCTGACTTTGTATGAGAGGGCGCAGCCTTAGCGATGTCCTTCTGGCCGATTTTTGGTTTGCCAGCTTCGGCGTTTGAAGCCTCGGAAATTCATCATCTTCTTTTTGACGCGGTGGGGCCCAAACTCACTCGGCATAGCTGGCGCCCGACGGAAAGCAGTCGTCATCAATGTCCATAAATTCCATTGGAGGAGAGACCGTTTTTCCTGCTGATTGGAGCGAGGACAACTCAACTCTGGCTGAATCTCTCTCCATCGTTACCTGTTTCAGTTGCTCCCTTAGAGCGCCCAAGTCACAGTACAGGTCTCTGAGATGCTTTTGAGTTGAGCGCAGCTCTTCCCTCTGCTCCTCGAAGTTCCCAAGTACCTTAGACCCGGTCCTGCCTAACCGATGGTTTCCTACCATGATCTCATCTAGTTGACGGTTGAGAGATTCAGCCCAGTGTCTACCAACTTTGGCTTCTTTGACCATGTCAATGATTACCTGCCTGGTGCCAGCTATGTTGGACTCTACTTCGTCACAGTGCCTGTCAATACTATCGGAGCGTGTGTAGCGAGAGCCATCAGACGCGAGGCTCGAGTCTACATCGGCCACTCGTTTTCTTTTCGTTCGTGAATGGGCGTAAGGGGTTTCGAACGTTCCCCCATCGTCCTTAGCGATGCTTTCATTCGCTGGCGTTTCTATGTCACTATTCGCGCCACCTTTGAGCCTGAGGACGTAACCACCGCATCAAGTAAAACTCCCGCAGGAGTGCCATAATTTAGGGTCATAGGTTGAAAGTCACAAGTGGAGTCAGAAATGGTATTGGAATTGTCAAGATTTTCGCCCTTAGGCACGTCAGTCGGGCCGCTCAGCTCCGACCGATAATGGAAAGCGAATTGGCCCCCCAAAATCCGTGGTCCAATGCTCCCTTGGGAGGTGAATTGGCGGCAAGGCCAGATTATCACTTGGGGTAATTTCAGTTTTATTCGCTTCCATCTCTTTGGTTTGCGGGTGGCCTTCCCTTGCGTTTTATCGCCTGCCGCTAGGCTTAGCCCTGTACCCTCTGGCTCACGTCGGGCTGGTCGTGAGTTGCATCCGTGGATCAGCCTGGTCAGGGTATGTCCGTTCCGTCCTTTTCCTGGTGCCTTCGACCGGAGTTGCCAACCTCCGGAAGTTCGATCCGCTCCTGCCCGCAAATGGTTAAGTCCACGGCCGGGCTTTATCACCCGTGAACTGGTTAAGGTCCCCGGGTGATCGCCCCAGTTAAGGGTTGTCGCCTATACTCGCGTCCACGACGACCCTCAGACCCTGAGGCCGGTTACGCCACGACGCCTGCCAGACAAAGGACACTGCAGCTGTCTGGTGGTCTTTCGCGGGTTGTTCCCGACCCGAGGTATAGGTCGTGTAACAGGTCACGTGACCTGGGGAGTGTCATAACTGGTTTAACGGACCCGATTTGAAATGACGCAATTTCTAAAGTACTGGACGGTACAACGCTAAGTTTTAAATTGGTTATCTTGTTGGAAACAAATTGTTCGTTTATGAAGGTTGTAGTAAATAATTTTAATTGAAATATTATATATTCATTTGCTAATATTATCTGATGTTTACTTTCACAAAATAAAATTTCATTACAATTATTGCATCTGTAGTCTGATATGCTAGACCACATGTGGAGGAAAAAAGACGATATGATAAACACAGTAATTAAAGAGGATCCGAAAGGAAAAAGACCACTAGGCAGACCACGCTTCAGATGGGAAGACTGTGTGAAGAGAGAAGTAAAAGAAGTAGACCCAAGAACAAACTGGAGAGAAATAGCTGAAAACAGAATAAGGTGGAGGGAAATTTGTTTTACGGGATGGTCTTAAAGGCCGGAAAACCCCCCCTCCATAAAAAAAATAAAAATAAAAATATTGTTTTCTTTACAATATACTTAAATAAAAATAAATAGGTATAAATAAATATAATATAATATAATATAAATACATTTTTGAAATAATTTTTTTATCTTTATTTACCTATGCGTCCTATGCGGGCCACGGGCCGGTTAAAACTTGTTCGCAAGTTGCAATCATTATACTAGTGTAACAGTATATTTTAGAACTGTTCTTTATCATTCTTTTTTTTGAACCTTATATACTTATATTTATTTAAAACATAACGAGGTCAACCTCCCTGCTGGTGCTTAGGGTTTGGTCCGTTACATTCTTATTTTGTGATTTCAATTGGTGTCCACTTGCACATATCGTCGGTGTGTTCGCCTTCAGGTTTCAGTTTATTTTCAATCTGCTGTCTAGTCATTGATCCCACTTCTGGTACATCGTACTTGATCTAAATTCTTTTAGCAACTTCTTTACCTCCTACAGTTTGCCCTTTGTTTATTTGCACCGTTCATTATGCCGTCTTCGGTTGAAATGTTGGCTATCACCATATACTTGGCCGTTCTTTTTTTTTAATAATCTTAAAGGTAATCCCATAGTCTTTTGTCGTGCCAGTTTCTTGGCAGATTCAATATCCTGTCATTTTGCGGACGTATCAATTGCTTCAGAATTGAAACCGACTTGATTCATAGAGCTAAGCACTCTTCTGTTCATTTAGTCGACTTCGTTGTTTGTATCCCAGAGGTGCATTACTTGTGGTTGAAAAGTAACGTATAACCGGGTTACGAAATTTTGGAAATATTTCACATCAGCTTCTTCCAACTGTCCTCTGGCCAACTTTGTTAACATTATTGCAAATTGTTATTCATCTTTTTGGCGGATTATTTCAGTCAATTCGTAAAACTTAAATGTTTCCCAAATAGATTTAATTGATAAGATTTCTACTGCACTTGGATATTTAGACAGTATTTCTTCAAAGCTGTCGTACAAAGGTGTTGATAATACCGGTGGTAATTGAAAGAAATCGCCAAATACTATTATGTTTTTGTCACCAAACGGTTTATTTATTCTTAGAATATACCTCAATCGCTGATCAATATATCCCAGAGTTTTTATGCCGACCATGGAAATTTCATCAATTATCAAATGCTTAATGTTAGCAAATTGACAACGTAGTGTATTCAAAATATCTGAACTCAATTTTTGTAGCAATCCGGCAAATTGATTCAATGGGAGTTTGAACGCAGAATGAAGTGTCAGACCTCTTATACCATAATCAGAATCAGTCTCATTTCTATGCTCGTCGTGATACGACGTGTGTACTGTACATAACTGTCTTATCTTATTATTTACCCACCGTTCTAAATTTTAAAATAATAATGTCCAACTGTTCAAAGTGGGGGCATACTAATTTCGGAAGACGAAATTGTTTATTCTGAGTGCGATAGCAAATACCACTTCACTTGTGGTGGTCTAAATGCGCTATCTTTCCAAAAACTTTCTAAAAATACAAAAAAAAGATGGGTCTGCAACGTATGAAAATACAAATGGGACATCTCAAAGAAAAATATGGATACCAAATCAACAGATTTCACATTACAAGACCTTGCCAATTCAGTTAAATTTATGAGTGAAAAATTCGATGATTTCAACGGTACTGTAAATAAATTACTTGAAGAAATGAAAGAAATACGTAAAGAGAACACACAACTTTATGAAAACAATAAGATTCTTTCTCAAGATATTTAGAATCTCAAATATCGTTTAGATAGCATTGAACAGTATAATCTTGATTCAACAATAGAAATAATTGGTATACCTAAGGTAACTAATGAGAAATGTACAGATACAGTGATAAAGCTTCCGACAATATTAAACACAGTCATAACCGTAGAGGAAGCTTATCGCGTGATGGTGAACATAAAATTATAGCCCGTCTTGTAAAGCCGGGTATGAAAAATGCCATAATCGCTAACTGTAAACAAAATAAAACACTAAATCTATCCAACATTAATCCTGAGTGGTTTAATGATAAGCGCCTATATATAAATCAACATCTCACTAAACATAAAAGACATTTACATGGTAAAGCCATGGTAGAGCCACAGCAAAAGAAAAAGGTTACAAATACATATGGATCAACCAAGACGCAGAGATCTTAATCAGAAAAGACGAAAATGCAAAGGTACGAAACATTTTTTCTGAACAAGATCTTCTCCTACTTTAATATATCTCCGATAAATATAACTTTTAGATTTTAATTAACTTGTTCTAATGAAACCCAATTGCATGTACTACAATCACCATATAGTTATCATCTGTTTTATTTTGTCATTAATGATTATTCCACGCTATATTTACGTAGACTTTGGATCAATCTGTATCCACCATTCATTATTTAATTCAATTTACATATATATATTTATATATATATATAAATATATACTACCACACTAATATAACTTTATTAAAAACAAAAATAACCATCTCTTTACATCACAATTATGACTCATAAAAATATATTATTTAATAATTTTCTATCAAAACAATACCTAAATGATAAAATATTCGTTCATGAATTAAAAAACAAAATAAATAACATAGACACAAGTTTTAATTTAATCAACATGAATATCCGTAGTATAAATAAACACGTAACTGACTTATCTTGTTTAATTAAAGTAATTGGAAATCTTGTTCATATTATCTCATTATCTGAACAGGGCCGTTCCGAAGGGGGGTTTTAGGGGGTGTCCCACCCCCCTGAGCGTATAATATGTATATGTCAGTTGGCACATTGATACCTACATTAAGTATTTGAATTGGGCAGTTGGCACTCGGCAAATTATAATTTTTTTTTACAGTTTTTTAATAATTTTGTATATACTACTAAGTCCAGATATATCATAATAATATATTGTAATTTATAATAATATGAAGGTATTATAAGTTAATTTTCCGATTGCCAACTGTCCAACACAGTTAATACTATTATAATATTTTAGACTTTACCTATCAATGTATCATATTATATAATATTATAACAGTATACAAATTTGCCTATACATATTCGAATAATCACAGAATATATGAAATTTCATAATATATTATATTCTGTCAGTATTATATATTTGTGCGTTCTGAGCACCTTTTTTACACGGAGATTTCATCATTTTAAGTGGGACATTTCTACATGCTCCGCCGTGTAACACATATCCTCAAAAACCCTAATGTGCGTTCTGATCACCTTTTTTTCAGGGAGATTTCTTCATTTCAACGCGGGCATTTCTACATGCTTCACCGTGTAACACAACAATTTGATAAAATATATATTATTTATTAAATATTATTTTATTTACAAATACAATTATATATTAATTCTAAACAATTATTTATACAAGTTTTCTTACTTCTCTAGTAAATGGTACATATTCTGCAATACGATCATGAATTAATAAACAATAAGCAGTTACACCTGTAAGCGAATCTGAAGCTTCAATTTCCAATTGAACATCCACTGCTGAGGCTGTGGCTGAATCGTTCTATTTCGAAGTATCGATAACTATAATTGGAGCGTTTGTCAGAAAAGTAGAAGGACTCAATATCGGATTACGAATACTTTTTTCATAGTACGATTCTTGAAACGATGTATACATATTATATAATAAGGTGAAATTATTTTTAGTAAAATCTAAATTCAAATTATCGTATGGATAAGCTATAGAGTTCAGAAATACTTTAACGTTTGTTAAATTACAATGGTCAAATATACTACAATCGTTTGTTAGCAAATTCTTACGTCCTTTTTGTAATCCAATTATGATAAATCGTGGTTTTTCTAATTTTGAAGCAGTTTTCAAATTCCATACAACTTTTTTAGTGGTTCCGAGTGCAGGATATTCAAAAGTTTCAAAAGATCTAAAAGGGATAAATAGACTTTTTTCTTTTTCTATAAGTTTCAATAATTTTAACCTTTCCTCGTCGTCAACCGTTATATGTGGGACCTTCCAGACTATTTTATTTAAGGCGACTTTACCTTCAGGGGCAGTCGCACCACTTTTAACTTGTAAAGCATTTAAATCACTATGACTTCGGGTTAATATTAATTCCAATCTAGAATTCACTAATATTCTTTTATAGTCTTCAAACAATCCTAACCAATATTTCAATGGAATGCAAGCACTAAATTCAACTTTGTCATTTTCCGATTGCGTTGCGTTTTTAAAATTCCAACCAGCATTTTCATAACAATTGTAGTTATCTAGCGAACCGGATAAGTAACCTTTCAACGAGCTAGTGATTCCAAGAACACGTGTGCTATCTACTTCTATCCCATTGATTTCCAATCGTATTTGTTCAAAGAGGTAAGAGTAACCGTTATTAGATAGTTTCACTTTGGTAGCATCAGTAATTGTTCCTTCCAAAAAAATAAAGCTTTCGTGTAGATATGGGTAGACATCCGTTCGCTGGTTGATATACGTATTTCATCATTATTATTAAATTATGTAGTATACGGTGTATATGAATGATATTCAATTTTCGTAATTTTAGAATCCGTTTCGTACTGTGAAGTTATATCTAAAATATCACTCTCAGGCATTCTGCTTTAATTGGTAACCCAGAGCTTGTAATTTTTTTTATTCTGCACCGTCAATTTTTTTATCTTATTTGATGTTGCTGGTAGCACTTTAGTCTTATGACTAGTTGTGCTGATCCGAAGTAGAGGGTTTATATTGAATTTCAGTCCCATCTCAAGACCCGTGTAATGGGATTACGTAATATCATGTATTTGCTCATAAAAACAACCAGGAATGCGACCACACCCAAAAGTGTTTTTGACTAAGAATACCACTCTTAGTCGTGAGGTCCATATCAAGGACGACTGTACACGCGCCGCTCACTTCAAAGGACGCCGCCACCATATATATAGGGGACAGCCAGACAGCCTGAGTAGATATATCCAGAGACGAGAACAACACACGACTCGCTTAGCCGCCCAGCCATCACACACAACTTACACGGAGATTATCAATTTTGGAACGAGCTACAGTTCGCTACAATCAACACAACTGTTCTGCTTATTTTGTCTGGTTTAATATAATACATTGATTACTATACTAATTTGACTATAATTATTTATCAAAGTACATCAGCTTTTGGATCCCTGAAGGGCCGCATGTAACACTGGCGCAGTCGGTACTGGATTCCACAAAGGAGGCAACCGTCAAAGGCTACTGTCAACAACGAGGAATTGATCACTCTTCTGCGAAGACAACTCCAGGAGGAACCAACAAAAACAAATAAGTCACATCGCAGTACCAACAAATCCATCAGCAGCATCATCAACTTCGGCAACATGTCATCGTCAGCCATGAACGCAGCATTATTGTGAGTGAATAGTTATTTAAATTTGTTACATAGACGTATGCAACATAATTAAGACATATTAAGATAAATCTAGGTAGTTGATTATAAGTGTAATGGTGTAAACCGTTTTAAATTTTATTGAGGGCATATTTTATTGATTATTATTGAAGTTTATTGAATTATTGAGGGCATATTGATTATTTGAAGTTTTATTATTGAGGGCATATTTTTATTGAAGTTATTATTGATTATTATTGAAGTTTATTGATTTATTGAGGGCATTTTTATTATTGAAGTATTATTGAAGTTTTTTGAATTTATTTAGAGGGCATATTATTGAAGTTATTATTGTATTTATAGGGCATTTTGAGTATTATTATGATTATTAACGTATTAAATAGGTAGATAAGTTAATTTATGGACAGCGAAGATACATCTCCTTTGAACGTAGCTAATTTATTGTATGACACTAGTGTAGTAGAAGAAGCCCAGTTATTAGCCCAGAGAGAAGCCCAAGCCCAGTTTGAAGCCCAACAGAAAGCCCAGTTGAATATTATAGTAGATACCCAGTTAGTAGGTAACACAAGTAAAACCCCAAGTCCACAATTAGGAGTAGTCACACGTAGCAAAGTTACAGATAGTTTTGAACATCAGTCGTTAGATTCTATATCTAAACCACGCATTAAAAAAATGGCAGTAACCATAAAATTAGAAGACGCTTTCAAATTAATTCCAACATGCACGGGAAAAGACGATATCTATCAATTCATAAATGCATTTGATATGGCAGTAAGTTTAGTCGACACAAACAGTGCGCCAATATTAGTAAAATATATTACTACACGATTAACGGGTAGAGCATTAGAAATGATTAAATATAAAAACGTAAGAAAATGGCAATTTATAAAAGCGTATTTAACAGATGCATTCGAAGTAACAACCAATGCATCGTCGTTACAACTTCAATTAAATTCGATTAGAATGAATCACAATGAGGATTTAAACGAATATTGCCATAGAGTAGAGAAACTATATTATCAGTTATGTACCGTAAGTACATTAAACAAAGACCCTGCAGAAGCAAAAATTATACATGAAACATTAAGGGACCAAACTCTAGCAATATTTATTAAAGGATTAGTAGAACCGATTAGAACGATAGTAAAATCTCGCAATGCTAAAACTCTGGAAATCACGAAACAAATCGCTATGTCAGAACAGGTAGAACTAAGATTAGAACAGGAAAATAGGAACCATTATTCGAGTAGTTATTCACAAAACAATAATCAACGTAGATCAAATTATGAAAATAGGAACAACAGGAACGTTAGACCAAATAACTTTGTAAGGCCGAATAATTTTGAACGAAATAATTATCCGCGAGCAAACAACTTCTCTCAACCGATTAATAGACTACCAATAAAATGTTATAATTGCAATGGAAATCATTTTGCATCACAATGTAGAAATAATTCGAGACCTAACTACGCGAGCAACTTAAATAACAACCGTCCACCTAATAGAAATAATTTTATGCAACCACCGACCAATTATAATACACAAACAGTTACGTGTTCATATTGCAATAAAAACGGTCATAATATAGATTCGAGTTATAAAAATAGAAACGATGAAAGTAGAAATAATTCGGGAAACGCCAATGTATCGAACGAGGTACGCGGTACTCGCACGATAAACCAGATTATTGCGGAACAACCGACGCACGAATATTTCACATATTCGCAACACTAGAAAATAATCATATAACATTCAATTCTAATGCCGCAAAAACAAATCAGTTACATTTAATGATAGATACAGGTAGTCAGGTAAACATTCTCAAAATAAATTGCTTACGCGAAGAACTAGAAGTAGACGAATCACAAAAAATAAATCTGCGCGGTATAAATGAATGTCTTACAAAAACCATAGGGAAAATATCAATATTAATTAAATTAAATGGCGAAAACATTAAAACAGAATTTCATATCGTGAGCGCACGATTCCCAATACCCAAGGACCGAATATTAGGAAACGAGTTCTTGTCGAAAAATAACGCAATAGTCGATGTAGCAAATAACAAATTAATTATTCAAACGACCTCGCATGCACTAACAAATTTCAAAGATACCGACAAAACCAGTTTTATTAAATTAAATCCGCGGACTGAATCTATTGTAGGCATACAGATAGCTGACCCGCTAATAGAAAGCAAGGAAATATTTATACATAAACAAGAAATAGTAAAAGACGTAAATTGCAGTAGTACAGTGTCTATCGTTAATAATGGTAGGGCAATAGTTAGCATGTTGAATATATCGGAAGAAACGAAAAATATATCTGAAATTGATTTGAATAAAATACTCTTTGATACCGAATACGAAATATATAATGTGGAATCGACAAATGATCATAATGAACGAATAGAACGTTTGAAACAAATAATAATAACTGACCACATGGACGAAATTGAAAAACAATCTATTTACGAAATATGTGAACGATATAATAGCATATTTCATTTGGAAGGAGATGTTCTAACCTTTACCAATGTCGGCACACATTCTATTAAGTTAAAAAAGGATCAACCACCTATCTATCGTAGACCTTATAGATTACCACACGCCCAACCAGTGGAAATAAATTCACAAATTCAAAAAATGGAAGAAAATGGAATTATCGAGAAATCGAGAAGTCCATGGAATTCCCCACTATTATTAGTACAAAAGAAAATGGATAATTCAGGCAAACAAAAGTTTAGAGTAGTAGTAGACTTTAGGGCACTTAACGAAGCTACTATAAATGAATTTCACCCTTTACCAAATATTTCAAAAATACTAGATCAACTAGGAAATAGTCAATTATTCTCTCTTTTAGATTTATTGAGTGGTTTTTACCAAATTTTGATGGAAAAGGACTCACGAGAGTTAACAGCCTTTTCAACTAACCAAGGTCACTGGCATTTCAAACGAATGATACAGGGAATGAAAACGAGTCCCGGAACTTTCCAAAGAGTTATGAATTCAGCTCTGGCAGGTTTAATAGGAATAAAATGTTTAGTATACTTAGACGATATAATAGTATATGGGAAAAATTTATATGATCATAACGAAAAGTTAATAGAAGTTTTCGAGCGATTAAGAATAAGCAACTTAAAATTACAACCAGATAAATGCAACTTCTTAAAAAGAGAATGTGTATATCTAGGACACGTTATTACGAAAGACGGAATAAAACCGTACGAACGTAAATTAAAAGCAGTAGTAGAATTTCCAATACCAACAACTGTAAAAAACATTAAATCATTTTTAGGATTAAGTGGCTATTATAGAAAATTCATAAATTCATATAGTGCAATAGCAAAACCATTAACCAATTTATTAAAGAAAGACACGAGTTTTGTATGGAGTAACGAATGTCAAAAGTCATTCGATACCTTGAAAGCAGCGTTATGCTCAGAACCAGTTCTAAAATATCCAGATTTCACAAAGACCTTCTTATTAACTACAGACGCGAGTAATAAAGCACTCGGGGCTATTTTATCTCAAGGAGAAATAGGTAAAGATTTGCCAATATGTTATGCGTCGCGCACATTAAATAAAAGCGAAAGCAACTATTCAACAACAGAATTAGAATGTCTTGCAATAATATTCGGAGTAAAACAGTTTCGACCATATTTATACGGTAGGAAGTTTATAATACTTAGTGATCATCGTCCATTAACATGGCTTTTTAATTTGAAAAATCCATTATCAAAGTTAGCTAGATGGAGAATACAATTAGAGGAGTACGATTACGAAATACGTTACAAACCCGGAGTTTTAAATTCAAATGTAGATGCACTCACACGCATGTATTCTATTCAGGAAATAAAAAACGAATCATACGAAAAATTTCTCGAAAAATTAGAAACACAAATTATCACAAATAGTAATGTAAAAGAAACTATAGGCACAGTAATAGATTCACCAAAAGAATATAATATAGTGTCAGAAATTGCCAAGCAATATAATTTTAGAACGGGAACAAATTATCAGTTAAAAAAAACAATTTGGAAACGGTACAATATTGCCGACTAGTAAAGTAATAGGGGACACACCATATTTCAAACATGAAAACCGGTTTATAATATTCTTAGTAACGAAAAATAAAGATCGACAGAAGGCCACTTACGAAAGCATGTATGTATCGCTAATAAATTTAAAATTATTTTGTAAGGAAAACAATTTGAATAAATTAGCCATGGGCAAGCTAGGCGAACACGATGAATTAGAATGGGAAAAAATAAGGTCAATGTTGCGATACATATTTCGCGAAACAAATATAGAAATAATTATATGTGCAAATATAGAATATAGTGAAGAAGAAAAAGCAGTCATTTTATCACAATTTCACGACTCAAAACTAGGCGGACATTTAGGTGTGAATAAAACTACGAAACGTACCAGACAACAATTTATGTGGAGGGAATGAAAGAAGATGTTAAAAAATATATAAGGAATTGTACGTCATGTCAGGTTAATAAGGTATCAAATCGGCACATAAAACAACCAATGGCTATTACATCCACTTCGTCTAAACCATTCGAAAAAATATTTATGGATATAGTAGGGCCCTTGCCGATTACACTGTCCAATAATGTATACATTTTAACGATGGAGGACGATTTGGGACTTTAGGAATTCCACTTCCTGACCAGAAGGCAAATACTGTTGCGGAAGCCTTTGTTACACACTTCGTTTGTGTACACGGCATACCAGAAACAATACTCACGGATCAAGGAACTAATTTCCTCTCGAAAACGTTTGCAAATGTTTGTAAAATATTAAAGATAGAAAAGGTTAACACAAGTCCATTCAGACCGCAGGGTAACCCCGTAGAACGCGCTCATAGGACTTTAGCCGAGTACTTAAGACATTATGTAGATAAGAATTTAAATAATTGGGATCATTTACTGCCCTTTGCATTCTTTGTATATAATTCAACGGTACATACTTCTACTAATTTTCAACCATACGCATTAGTCTATGGACGTACGTTGGAGGTACCGATTAGGTTGAAAGCCGAACCTGAACCACGTTACAAGTATGACGATTATATATTCGATCTAAAAGAAAATATGCAAATTTCGCATAAGATAGCTAGAGATCATTTAATTAAAAATAAAATAAAAAGTAAAGAACGTTATGATAAAAATGAAAATCCACAAGAACTACACGTCAATGATTTAGTACTATTAAAAGATAATAATCATAGAACGAAACTCGACCCAATCTGGTTAGGACTGTACGAGGTCACAGCAGTAATAGGGAACGAGAATATAGCTATACAGCGTGGCCGAAAGGTCATTACTGTACATAGAAATAACGTAAAAAAATATTATAATGACGCACAGGTCAATTAAAAAAAAATAATAAGTATATAGCAATATTAAGTTGGAATAATTATATTAATTTTAGGAATAGAAACAGAACATTCATTTTGAAATTGGAGAAAGAAATAATAAGCGGAAACCACAATACAACCAATTTAGGCATAGGACAATTTTTCAAACTGTTTTATAGAGCACATAACTAGAGCCAATAATGAATTAACCATACCATACACCGAAGTGGAATTATATGAGATTACCCGTAACATAAAAACGTTTCTGCAAGATATGACAGAGAACTGAATGGAAGATTTGGGAAAAGTTAGCTGTCAGGACCTAATAGATTTTATCGACATTATTCCGGAACCAGAAGACCTACTATATTATAAAAACTTATTCTCAGAAAATAATTAATAACCCAATGTAATTTTATCCCAATAAAAGGTGATTCAGATAAAGATTAAAAACTGATTTATTAAACAAAAATATATATGATAATTAACATTATGAAAATTAATTCAGTCTAATAAGCAGTTTTTAATTTAAATTAATTAATCGGAATCATCTTCTTCATCATCCGATAAGAAAATTCCAGATACAACATGGTTCGGTGGAGGGGTAAACCCCTCTGGCCATTCTATCTCCATCGTAATATCTGGACCTGGAGCTAATAAAAAAAAAGATAATAATAATAATGCATTAATTAAAATTCATAAATAAAAAATATATATATATACGCACGATTTCGAATAATATATGTACGAGTCCGAGTTTCAGTAGGTTTAATTGGATCCATGGTTATTATATAAAATCTAGTCAAAAAAAAAATAAATACGATGAAAATAAATTTTAATTTTAGGGACAGACAAAGAAAATTCATTGTGGAACTAGAAATGGCGATCGAACAAGAAATTCATGAAACATATACTTTAGGACCGGAACCCACACCGAGGTGTTTAATAGGACATATTAATACAGCAAATAATTTTATGGAGGAACCATTTGGTACTCTCGAAATAACAAAAATTACGCAAATTTTAACACTAATTATGTACGATTTGTCATCAGATTCGGTAACACCCACAAATACCTTATGTAAACGGTTAATAGATTATATGAAACTCTTACATGATGCTAGAGATATATTGGATTATATAAGATGGTTTTAATTTTATAAGATTATAATAAGATAGTTAGTTTAATATGAATATACTTTATACTTTTAGATTGGTGATGGTGACGAGTTTTCTAGTCAATACTGTCGACTCTGACGAAATAAATGCATCAGAGTACTTTTCGTATAAGCCTTATGGAGTTGGCAGGGGAATACAATATGAAGGGTTGGGGCCAGTTAGATTAATAGGGGCTCAATACAGTCTTGTAATGTTTTCTCATTAAAAGAATATAACACGAAATATGAACTATTGGGGGAAAAAATAAAAAATATAACAAATTTATGTACTGACCAGAAATACCAAGATTTATGTGGAAAATATCAAATAGTAATTACAGATTTATATAATGAAATAACTAAACAGAAAGAACGTACGTACGTCACTAGGAAGTACTATAGAGGATGATAAACATAGAAAGAAAAGAGGATTAATAAACATAATAGGTAACACCATGCATACATTATTTGGCGAATGTGATGACAAATGCACTAAGAAAACACGAGAAGCTATAAAAAAACGGAAGAATCAGGAACTAACATATTACACATAATGGAAACCCAAACCACTGTAGTAAAATCAACTATAAGAAGTATTGGTAACACAATAAATTAAACCGAACAATTATACAATAATATTACGGAAAAGGAACAACAACTATACGAAAAAATGTCAAAAATACAAAACAAAACAAATGATATATTAGATTTACTAATGAAAAATGAAATACATAATTTATACACAATAATTATAAATCAATATTCCTACGAAACAGAAACATTGGGACAAATAGTAACCGCCGCTAGAGAAGGTATGATACACCCAAGTCTTATGACACCGCAAGAACTAGCATCAACATTAAAAACAATAGAACAAAATATAAAGAAAATATACAGTATTCCGATGGGAACAAGGAGATGGAAACTAAATGAATTTCAAAAAATTACAAAAATAAGAATCTACTATTCGAACGACAGATTAGTATTTGATATAGTAATACCACTGATTATTGACACTGAACTTACATTATACAGGTTAACACCAGTGCCAATGCGTCATAACCAAGATAATTCTAGTGGATGGTACATGATGGACATTATTTACAATAATATTGCTGTAACCAAAGGTTATAAAAGGTTTACTACATACACAGATTAACAATTAAACGAATGTAAGGAAACATCAATATACAAAATATGTAATACACCACAACCTATACAGGACAACAATGAACGCCAACCATGCGAAGTGCAAAACTTCATGAAATCTGACACATATTCTAATCCTGAGTTATGTACAGTAAAGAAAATTAATTTAAAGAGAAGCATATACCAATAATTAAAAAGAAAGAATACATGGATTCATGCAGGAAAAGAGACATTAACAATAAGTTGCGCTAACCTAATAGATCCATTCATAATAGAAACAAATGAAGCAGGAGAAATAACCATAAACGACATCAGTTGCCAAGTATTTACACGGGACGCAGTATTAACTGCCACGGAAGAAATACAAAATATAAAGACTTCACACCTGTAACTAACATGAATAATATTTTAGAAAAAATACCAGAACATATACACAAATTCGAAACAGATGAAAAATGGGAAAAGGGACCAGCTATGCAATTCACAGATTTACACGATGCATCCAAATCTTTAGACGAAGTACAACAAATGATTAACCAAGAACTTTTAAGAGAACAAAATCAAAAACAACAATTTGTACACAGTAATTTGCTATATGTAACAATAGTACTGGCATTAATATCTATTATACTAATAATAGCAATTTACATAATGATAAAATGCAAGTATATCAGGACCACAGAAGTCATGGAATTTCCCGGCAGAATATTTAGATATAGGACACCCAATAGAAATGACTACGTACGAAATTATGAAGAGACACCCTTTACTCCACCACCTTCACCAAGATAAATTAATTAATTAATTAAAAAAATAATAATAATAAATAAAAATAAAATATATGTTAAAAAAAAAAATTATATTATACAATAATAATAATTAAACTAGAGATAAACGAATAATTTAATAAATAAATAAGAAGCTAGGTATACGTAAACTAATAAAGCGATACTATATATATAATTATGTTTCAGGAAACAATCAAGAGGAATTTCAAAATAGATATAATAATATATATAACATGAGCGAACCCACACCAATGCCTGAGCCTAATGTTTTTTATAAGGAACTAAGGGATAGGTTACTAAATGATACACATGATCAATTGGTACTAAGGAACACAATATATGTACGTTGTTTTGGACAACACGTAATAGACGCAAATAATAATATGCAAGTACCTTTTAACGAATCTGAACTTGAAACCGTTATGGGTCCGTTAACAGCTTTCTTTTGCACTAGATGTAACCGCGAACCAGCCTTTAATTCAATGTGTTTAAAAATCCCAGAAATATTAGATCAATATTATATTCAACACCAAATTTATAGCGAAGAACATATTCGATAAATAAATTAAAAAAATTCATTAACAAATAAATAATATAACGAAATAAGGAATAAAAAAAAAAATAATAAAATATAATATTATACGTGCATAAAAGAAATAATACGTAAAACAATATTCTATAAATTAAATAAGATAATATTACGTGCATAAAAAAAATAATATATATATACGTAAATAATATTCTAAATAATAATTATATAACAATAACATTTAACTATTTCAGAAATTAAGAAGAAAAACAAAAAAAATATAAAAAGCACATGTAAAAATTAAAGTATAAAAATGGGTGAGAACGTACCACCTGTAACACGAACCGTTCGAATGCAACTACAAACATTTGAATTTCTCAGAGAGTTGAAAAACGAATTAATTGAATCGACCAATCATACACAGATAATGCGAGGGGAAGTAGTCAGATTACATTGCTTCCCGGAACACACAAGAAGGGCGAATAATAACATATAATACCATACCTTTCAGGCCAAATATCTTAGCACGAGTTATGATCCATGTTAATGACTTTGTACGCACGGTTATCGTAAGACCAAATCATAATAGACCCATGTGTGTAGAGTTGGGTTTACTATTAGAACAGTTGATCAGGAGGCGTGTGATCATCGAAACGATTTTTGAAGAATAACCTCAGGAAACATATATTATATACATAGCAATAATTACTAAGAAACCAATTAATTTTAAAAAATATATAATTATTTTATTTTAGCTCACAGATACGCTTTTTTATAATGGACTTCGAGTTCTTTACCGTCAGTAAGAACGAAACATTACTGGTATCCGGCGCAATATCGAATAGTTTAGAAAAGTACCAACCCAAGAAATTGGAGGGGAGTCCTCTTATACTTACAAAAGATGATAAGTTAAGAAGATTCCGCCGATGCGACCTAAAGAATATAGTGCAGAATATCAAACGAGTATTCCGAGGGAAAAAGGCAAGAGTGATTGAACCATTGCTGGAACAATTATACAAAAGTGTAAGTCACCAGGGGGAATCGACCTTGTCTACGGTATACTTGCAAAGATATTTGCACATAAACGATAGGGAGCCGCTAGTAGTATTTTGGAACGGATCATCAGATATCACGATAATTAAGCGTTTAAGGTTAACAGGAATTTTAGCATATTTAAACATATCTGCAATTAGCGTAAGGAATAATGATGATTTTATATTAGAATTAACAAACCTAGAGACTAAGGAAGTATTATATTCGGGATATTTAGGTAAATTAAATAAAAATGGTAGAATGTTAGGATTGTCAGAAGCTCATGAACTAGCATGCGATATTAATCATAATATTACACATTGTCATGATCCGGTTGCCGACGTAATTTTAACGAAATGCCTATTCAATTATATAGTAACAAAAATAAAGCCCATTAAATTATATAAATTAGCAAAAAAATATAAAAGGAATTTTAAGGCAAAATAAATAATAATTATTAGTTAATAATAAATATAACACAAAATAAATTAAATAATGAAAACAAATAAATTAATTAACATTTATTATATATTTTAGATTCATTGAGGAGCTAAAAACTATTTTAAAAACAGAAGTACATATTTATAACGTTAAAGAAAATAAATTGCAATCCGTATGCTTTAATTGGCATATATTAAAGGCAAACAAGAAAATAAATAACCATTAGGATCATAGAACTTTAAATAAAATAACTAGAAGCCTTGAACTTTTCATAAATGATCATTGTAATGGAGAATGCAAACAATTAGTAAAAATAATAGAAAACACTAGAGATCCAACTTACATGATGAATTACCTTAAATAGAACCATAGTTGCATATGTCTATGGCAAATCTAACGATTATTCACATAGATTAGTATATAGGTGGAAGATGATAATTATTATTATATAAAAGGGGAAAATACTTAAATTTTATACTTACGTAACGCTTATAATGTTATAATTTCAGGTACATATATTATTTTATTAAAGATTATTAATCATTCTTATTAACACTATTTATTTAATTAAATCATGTATTAATTTTATTTTACTAAACCACAATATACAAATTGTAATATGAATAATAAAAAACAATAATAATAATAATAATGATGACATTAAAAATTGTAAAATGTTCACATTATTGTAATCAAATGTTATTTTTATTTTTTTTTTATTTTATTTTATTTTAAACGCCATACAGCTTTTACAATATATTACTTATTAATGAATATACATTATAACATATTTTTATGTATATACATATCTAAACATAACACATTGAATATCAATAAATTAAAATTATACAGTAGTACATAGTAGGCTCCTGAAAATTAAATTTATCGGAACAAAAACCTAAATTAGAAAAAATGTTTAACTAGTTTGACTATTAACTAAAGACATAGCTCTCCTTAAAGGATCATCATCCAAATAATTTTTTGACACTGAAGCAAGGTAGTAGGGGTCACCAGATCGGGTTGTACCTGGAATGCGAAAACCTATTCTAGATAACAAGTCTGGTGAGTCAATTACACCAGAGACTAAACCATTTAAAAGTTTAATATCACTCATATTTCTTCTTTCGCTTAGGGTGGATAAATTGAGTGCTATTAAGACGGGTTTATAGTCATGGGGTTCATGATTAATGCCCATAGATCGAGAAACCATGCTTAAGAAACGATGCTGAACACGTTCAATTCGAATAATATCACATTTGGTCCTCGGAGACCATACCACAGATCCATACTCTACAATTGATCTAACTAGAGTAGCATATAATATTAACAAACATTTTACAGACATGACCGACCCTGCATGTCGCCTAATAAACCCTAATGATCGCAATGCTTTGCCTACTATCCAGTCAATATGAGGTGCAAACGATAACGTTGGAGTAAAAATAAAACATAAATCTTCAACTTGGTTTATTCGCTGTAACATCACGTTATCAATAGAGTAATCATATTGAATAATTGAGTGACGTCTCGAAAAAGACATAACTTTACATTTATGGATAGCCAGCTCTAACCCAACTGTATTACACCAATGGACTAACTTATTCAACGATTCTTGTAACAAAATAGCATCACTCTCAGATTGAACGCAATTAAATAATTTTACATCATCCGCAAATAATAGCATTTTGCTGTCAACAGATTCGCATAAAGTATTTATTAGAATATTAAATAAAAGTGGAGACAAGTGCCCACCTTGTGGGACTCCGGAAGTGACTAAATATTCCGCGGATTTTTGATTAAATAAGGATACAAATTGTCGTCGACCGGTTATATAGGATTTGAACCAGGATAGCAGAGGTTCACCTACACCCAATCTATCCAGAATATCAATTAACACAATATGGTTTATGGAGTCGAAAGCTTTAGAAATATCAGTGAATATCACATCAACTTGACTCATATCTTTGAAGCTATCCCTGATAAACGCAGAGAATTCTAAGGCACTAGTTGTTGTGGAACGACCGCCATAAAACCCATGTTGATTTGTTGATATAACTAGTTTAAATCTACGTTCAATACATTTATTAACAATCTTTTCGAATAATTTACCAATTAGAGGTAAACCAGAAATTGGACGATAATTAGATACTGACCCTGGGTCTCCTGATTTATAAATAGGTGTTACCTGGCTCGTTTTCCATATAGATGGAAATATACCTTCGGCTAATGAGAGGTTAAATAAATACAATAGAGGATATTTTAACTGTGCCCTAATACTAAATAAAAATTGAGCTGATATACCATCAGGCCCACGACTCTTAGTTGTTATCAGGGATAATAAATTTTCTTCTACCTCATCAAGTTCAATAGTAAGTCTAGAAGGCAGAAATGTAAATGGTTTAATGCCAATATTTTCAGCATTCCAATGTGGGGGCGGGGTAACGGTGATTTATAAACGGAATTGAAAAGAAGTGCAAATAGATTTGCAATATCTACGTCTGATGCAATAATATCACCATAATGCATCACATTTGGGATACCTGATGTATTTCGGCGATTATTGATAAACGACCAAAATGTATGTGGGTCATTCTGGAGAGAAGTATTTATCCTACTTAGATAGGACTCATATGCCAACCTTGACTCGAGTTTGACTTGAGCACGTAAAAACGAAAATCTATGACGATAGTGCATTGTGCCAAACTGTTTCAGTTTTTTGTGTGCAATTTTTTTTATCAATGATTAAATTTTTCAATTTAAGTGTTACCCATTTGGGGAAAGTTGAGCGACGAAATGTATGAACTGGTACATATTGCTCAATTAACGTTATTAAAATTGTTTGTAGACGACTAGCTGCAGCTTCAATTCCAAGATTATTAAACTCACTTTCCCAATTAATGGAACTCAGAATATTAGTAATCGAGTTATAATCGGCATAATTAAAATTACGGAATGAGTGTTGATCATCCAATTGAGGTGGCACATCGAGCATGGAATATGTAATGTCTAATGGTGGATGATACTTATCTGGCATAACTAATGAGTCTGGTGATGTGTCAACAACTATGTCTATTTCAGATGTGAAAACAAGGTCAAGGAGTGAACCAGCCTGGTTTCTAATGGAATTATTTTGAGAAAAATCTAAGAAACGATATACATCACCTATTGCCTTGACATTATCATTAACAGTACCCGATAATGACAATCCCGAAACATTATTATGCCAATTAACATTTGGTAAATTGAAGTCACCACATATAATTCCCATATTACACCCAGAAGACTGCCACAATTCATCAA
Organism: Macrosiphum euphorbiae; assembly: GCA_949089665.1. NCBI lineage: Eukaryota > Metazoa > Arthropoda > Insecta > Hemiptera > Aphididae > Macrosiphum > Macrosiphum euphorbiae. The sequence goes on from CARXXK010001016.1 coordinate 70,881, forward strand.
CAGTTTCAGCATGTGCCGTGTATAACTCGATTGGGGCTGACGGTGGTATATATACTCCTATTAGTAATAAATGTTTCTTAGATATAGATAATTTAATAAATAGCTGTTCAACTGACTGTACAGCACAACATAATATAGAGGGACATAATGTCTGTCTCACCGCTATCAAGACCCCACCACCTCTAGTGCATGTACTGGTATATGCATTTCTATCAGCTCTGAATATTGTACTATAATACTGTAATCAAATTGTTAACTGTATATAAAATTTAAATATCAATGTAAACAATGTAATTCAACCATTGTAAACTATTAATTAACGATGTTAAAGATTCTTAACCCTTAAAGGTTAACAATCTTTTTTTTTGGTAGGGAGGTGTAATGGGATTACGTAATATCATGTATTTGCTCATAAAAACAACCAGGAATGCGACCACACCCAAAAGTGTTTTCGACTAAGAATACCACTCTTAGTCGTGAGGTCCATATCAAGGACGACTGTACACGCGCCGCTCACTTCAAAGGACGCCGCCACCATATATATAGGGGACAGCGAGACAGCCTGAGTAGATGTATCCAGAGACGAGAACAACATACGACTCGCTTAGCCGCCCAGCCATCACACACAACTTACACGGAGATTATCAATTTTGGAACGAGCTACAATTCGCTACAATCAACACAACTGTTCTGCTTATTTTGTCTGGTTTAATATAATACATTGATTACTATACTAATTTGACTATAATTATTTATCAAAGTACATCAGCTTTTGGATCCCTGAAGGGCCGCATGTAACACCCGCAACGTTTAATATGTAACACGATTGTCAATGCCTCACCAAAATTATCAATCGGATTATGATCTTGATCAACTAATTGAACGGTTATCGAATCAATATTTGTTTTATTCAATTTGTAATATATTAAATTTGGTGGTGACTGAATTACTTTCGACCCTGTCCTTTCACTCGGGAAAAACTCATAAATCGAATGACTCTGAAGATTGTTGTTGAATGATCCTTGAGCTATATTACACATTACTTTTATAGAATTAATTGTGTTTAAATTTACAGCTTTTCCCGATCGAAGAATTTCAAAGTATGGCTTATATACTCGTTTTTCAAAACTGAATACAGGTGCTATACTATATGGATACTCAAAGTGTAGTATCCCATTACATTTTATATACGAACTGAAATCATTAGGACCAACCGTAATGTCGAATGTTAAATTGGTTAAGTTTTTACTATTATAGGCATCTATTTGCTTCTTAACTCGTTACTTAATATCTTCAATCTCATAACAACCCTCTTCCAATGTAATAAAACATATCATAGGATAATTATTGTTTTCATTATCAACTACTTGTATAGAAAAATTATTATTATTTTCATTAATATTTGGGAATGAATTAAATGACTGTAAACATAACAAAGCTATTTCTGATTCCTCGTAAAGGTTTATAGGTGGAAAATAATTTACAGATTAATATTTTAGCATTCCCAGTTAAACTTAAAGTAACTGACTCGTACATTACAAAATCTCAATGGTGGGCATTAACTTGTTAAAAAGTTAAAGTTAAGTTAACAAGTTAATTTTTTTTTAACTTTTTAACTTAACTAGTTAGTTTTTTTTGTTTTTAACTTATTAACTTATTCAGTTAAATTTTGTATTGTTTAAACTTAACTTTTTAAAGTTAATTATCATTATTGTACAGTTAAGTTAATTAAATTAAATTTTTATCATGTGGAACCAAGAGACAAAACTTATTCTTTCTATTTTGCCATTTTGGTAATTTATTTTTCTAATAATATAATATCATCAATTCATAATAATCAAATTATATTATAATCTGTAGGTACTATAGTAAAGACTAAAGAGTAATAATTAGTATACTATCCTTGTATCGACTGGCTATTTTCACGAATTATATTATTTAATGATTTAATATTATTTAATGGTATTGAATAATCCGATTTTTGTTTTATCTAACTCTCCAATTCCTAAAAACAGGTTTAAAACTAAATATCATAGTCTTTAAATGGATATCATTATATCAATAATATATACTGGTTACTGGTAAATACGACAATTCCAATAGACAAAACAAAAAGTCGTCCGAGATATTTATAAATTATAATTTATATTGCCGTATTCGTTATAAATACAAATAAACGTATGCGATTAGAAAATAACATTATCGAAATAAATATGGAAACAATTTTTGGTAGGTATTATACTATTATCATTATTCATTGATTTTATTTTAATAATAGACTATTATAATGGTACTAAATGACAAATATTTAAAAACAGCCTATACCTATTAATATTATGACTTAAAAAAAAAATTAACTTTTTTTTAACTGAGTTAAGTTAATTTTATTTTCCATCTTAACTTTTAACTTAACTAGTTAAATTTTATTTTTTTGTTAACTTTTAACTTAACTGAAGGCAATTTAATTGAATTAACTTAACTTTCCACAGTTAATTATTTTCATTAACTTGCCCACCATTGCAAAATCTAAGATATACATTTAATGATGAGATCCGTGACGTTTAATATGTAGAACAACTGTTAACGTCTCGTTAAAATTATCAATTGGATTATTGTTTTGGTCAACTAACTGAACAGTAATTGAATTAATATCTGTTTTGTTTAATCTGTAATATATAAGGTTTACCGGAGATTGAACGACCTTTGTTCCTGTTTTCCCACTCGGGAAAAACTCATGTATCGAATGACTTTGAAGTTGGTTGTTGAATGACCCATGTGCTATATTACACATTACTTTTATAGAATTAATCGTGTTTAAATGTACAGCTTTATCCGATCGACGTTCTTCATGAAACGGTCCACAATTTTTCTTTTTAAACCCAAAAACAGGTGCTATACTATATGAAGTATTAAATCGAAGTATTCCATTACATTTTATATACGTTCTAAAATCGACAGGATCCATACGTATACTGAATGTTAGATGTGTTCCGTGGTCGTTATTAACTTGAGATAACTCTTTTGCCATATAATTGTTAATATCTTCTATTGCAAAGCATCCGTCTTCCAAACAAAATTCAAAAATGCGAAAGTCATCTTTGTTTTTCTTTGGAGGAATTGTTTCTAATTTCAACCGGTTATTAGTTCCATTTATAATATTTGGAAATGAATTGAACGTTTGCAAAGATAACAAAGCTATTTCCGAATCCTCGTAAGCGTTTAGAGATGGATAATAATTTGTAGATAATATAGTTGAATTTACAGTCAAACTTAATGTAATAGATTCATACATTGTAAAAATTCAAGGCATAAATTACCACAGTTCAATGTATTGAAGTCTTGATAGTTGGAATAGTTGTGTACTATTTTGAACTGTCTGAAATAATGTTGTAATTCAATTGGTGGTGACAAATCACCAAAGCTATCAAAATATACAACTTTGTCCTTATTTTTATAAAACACTACCCAATGGCTTCCGTCGCCTGAGGATATTAACAAGTTTAATATACCACATTCAATCGTATGCGGTTTTTTAAGTAAGTTTTCACGTGAAAATACTCCACGGAAATGATTGATTTTCAGCTATCCAACATATTTTATAATATCTGGAGACGAAAGCGGCCTGTCAGGTAGCGTGATAGTTTTTTTTTCTTAACCTATTCTTGTTTGATTTCAAACCACTACCTTTTTTCTTTTTGAATTTTGAACCGCATTATACACACTAGCACTTCCAGACATCAAACTACCAAGTGCTGACAATCCCGAAAATAAAGGTATTAAGGGAATTGCACCTCCTGATTGTCGCGGTACTAAAATCAGCCTTTTACCACCATTCTTTTTTTTTTTTGAGATTCTTTTTTTCTTCGCTGCTAGTATACCATTTGTTCTTATAGCAGGTTTCCGTTTACAGCCCATAACTATTTTTCTTTTAGCTTTCATCGCGTTTGTTACTGCGTATGCGACTAATTTCTCTTTTCTAGGTGTATCTTTTGCTTTAAATCTTTCCCAAGCACGATTTTCTAACACTTGATCAGCTTTATGTCTATCGTCTAAATTTTTAGTCGTTGCATACACAATATCGTGATCACGACAAGCAGCATCCATTAGGTTTATTCCTTTATCGCCACGATCTAGTCTCTTTTTTAATTTCGTGCCAGGACCACAATACTGATATCCTGAAACATGGGCTTCGAACGGGATACTATTTATAAGGGAGTTTACAAATCCTTTTCCAGTCTTGACTGACTTACACTTACGAGTTGAACGTGTCATCGACAACTGATTATAAATTGGAATATTCTAGAGTATTTATAAGAAAATAATATGGATTTGATAGAACAGAAAGATAAATTGGATGTCACAAATGTAGATGTTCAGGTAGTAAAAAAACCATCAAGACATGGTTCGTTATTACCCGATACTATACGTGCTATACTAGTTGGTCCCAGTGGCTCAGGAATAACAAATATAATGTATAATCTGATCACACATGCAAACGGATTAAGATTTGAAAATATTTATTTATACTCGAAAACCTCTAATCAGGAAAAATATGTTTTACTGAAAAAAATAATAGATGATATAAAAGGTGCTAATATTTTCATTTTCAAAGGTTATAAAACCAAACTTAACCAAGAAAAATTCTATTATCATTTTTGATGATGTGATATGTGGTCCACAATCCGTAATCAGAGAATACTTTAGCATGGGTAGACATTCAGGTGCTAGCTCTGTATTTTATTTAGCACAGACATATTCTAAAATACCAAAACAGCTAATAAGAGATAACTCAAACTTTTTAATGATACTGAAACAAGATGATACAAATTTACGACATATATTCAACGATCATTCGTCTACAGAAATGAATTTCTCAGAATTCCGGAAAATTTCCCATTTATGTTGGAATTACAGCGATTAAGGGTTTCTGGTCATAGATAAAACTCGAGAAATGAATGAAGGAAGGTATAGAATATGTGGTTTTCATACATTCACTATAATAAAATAATTTTATGTGCTTATACCTATATATAAATATACCATCACACAGTTATTATCCGCATAGTGTTATCAGTAGTCATACGATACAGGTACATTACATTTATTATTTACAATGAACAAAGAAAAAGTCTTGTTGGAAAGTTTGATAACATAAAAAAAAAAATATATAACGAAAAATAATGGAAATGAAACGTGGTGTTATAGATTCTGAAAACTATTTCTGTGACGCATTTAAACCAATAATTGAACCATTGAGTACACATGCAAAACAAAATGCAATATGTGACACACGGTCAACTGAACTAGAAAATAAATCAGAAACCGCATGCACTAGTGAAGAAGATAATGATGACGAATTAAATTCAACATATGAAAATTTTTAAATAATCGTCCTAAATCAACACGTTATGATAAATCCTATGGTATGCATTATGATAAAGATAGTGATTCATATAAAATAGGAAAATATTCTGTAACTTTTAGTCACGGTAAATTACTGTTGCTTAATAAATACTATGAATTTACACCAGGACTATTGTCTTTATTATGTGAGAAGGAACCAAATAATACAACTATAGCAGATATAGAATCTTATACAATATTTTGAAAACTTCTGGAGTCCATTTAAAAGCAGATGGAAAACCTAGAACCTCAAGGTATCATAAATGGGTGACTGTTGTAAAACCGTTGTATGATCGAATGAAAATGGAGGAAAAACAGTTCAACGAAGAAATAGATAAAATTAATGAGAATACTACTCCACGAATTAACTTAAAATCGTTTAACAATACTTTACCTTCTACTCCTTTTGGTTTATTTAACGATAAACGTAGAAAAATAACACAAGAAAATGACCCATTTGATTTTAATTAATCAGCAAGCAGTTTTTCACCTTCAGACCACATGTCTACAGATATGATTAATTTTACTTCATTACCTGATCCCAAGACAGGTAGTGGTTTATATAAAGATGTATTACCTCAAACACAATTAGTTTATTATGACGATCCGAATGAGCTAGTTAATAGTTTAAATCTTTTGACATCATCACAAAGTGTGGGTAATACTGGTATTAATAATGAAATCATATCTATTTTAGAAGAACTGAGTGAGAGAAATATTATAGTATAATGACAACCTTAGAGAGTATAGCTAACGAGCTACATCGGCCAGCGAGAAGAATATTTCCTAGACGCAGTGTTGTAACACGGTTTATTGACGACCTCTGGCAAGCTGATTTATTAGATATGCAATCTCATTCTAAAAAAAATTATGGTTTTAAATTCATATTAGTTGTAATAGATACAAATAGCAAATATGTATTTGTGGAACCGCTGAAAAATAAATCAAGTAAAGAATGTACAAAAGGAATGTTTAATATATTGAAAAAAGCAAATGCAACATTTTTACAGACATATAATGGTACGGAATTTTACAATGCTCAATTTCAAGATTTAATGAAAAAATATAAAATTAAATATTACAGTAGGTTATATTTCCTCCAAGAAATCTTTATCATCCTGTACTTCCAGTTAAAATAAAAATGGAAAAAAGTGAAAAGTTATTATTTCCTTTGTGTTATAAATTTGCTGTAGACCAAAATCAAAGATGTGATCATTCTAAAAATGAAAGACAACTTATAGGAACATAGACAACAGATGAAGTTAATAAAGATTTGGAAAAAGGATATATTATTACAAAAATTTATGAAGTGTGGCATTTTGAAGAGTAATCAACAGATTTATTTAAAGATTATGTAGATAATTTTATAAAAATAAAATTAGATAGTTCAAAACATAATTATAGCTGTAATGATGAGTATATAAAAACAATTTTCGATTAAATGGGTATTTTATTATGTGTTATAATTATAAAGATTATTATTTTGAGAATTTTCATAATATAAATATAATAGCTTTATTTACAACATCTAGTGCAATTAGTGCAATATTCTACAAATCTTTTTAACCAAGCTGTTGCTTTCTGCAGTCGTGACCAGGAGGAGTAATGTTGAACCAACTCTTGATTAGATTGAACTCCAACTAATGCAAATTGTATTGTGCGTTGCTCAGGTATTTCTTCTTTCTTCAATATGTTTCTTGGGACCTTTTCCCACAACTCGTCTGATATGCCTAACCAATCAGGTCCGTTCCACCAAAGTTTAGAAGCACTTATCTCCGTTACGTTAGTACCTCGAGATATCATATCAGCAGGGTTCTTATCTGTTCTTACATAATTCCATTGCGATGCATTTGTAAGCTCTAAGATCTGATTAACGCGATTACTGACGTACACCTTTAATCGATTAGATTGTGCATTTAACCAACTAAGAACTACAGTGGAGTCTGTCCACAAATGACACTTATGACGATCAATTTCCCAAGCATCCGTTAGCTTTTGGAGTAATTGTGCTAATACCAAGGCACCATTCAGTTCAAGACGAGGAATTGTTGAACCCTTTATTGGTGCTACACGACTCCTAGCACACAGCAGTCGAACCTGCCACGTATTTTCGGAACAGCGCGATCGTACATATATGCAAGCCCCATAGGCTTCTTGCGACGCATCACAGAACCCGTGTATTTGGAATTCATTTGGTTTGGGTAGAACCTTTCTTGGGATGGATACATTTTGCAGTTTCTCTAAATCCTTATGGAATGACATCCATCGATCATGAATGTCTGAAGACAAGGGACTATCCCAATCAATTTTCAAAGCCCACACCTGCTGTAAAAATATCTTTCCCTTTACGAGTATTGGGGATATAAAACCTATGGGGTCAAACACCTTGTTCAAATCGGATAGCAGTGTTCTTTTGGTCAATTTTGATCGTACTGGAGTTGGTATGACATTGAACCTGAACTCATCAAGTACTGGGTTCCAACATAAGCCGAGAGACTTGACCATTTCTTCATCTCCTAATTCCAAGGTGAATAAGGGGTCCCTGACATTTTTACCAATATGTCCCAAGACGTAAGAGGAATTCGAACACCATTTTCTTAGAGGTAATTTTGCAGAGGCTAGAATTGACGTTATCTCTTGATACAATTGAATACATTCAGCTTCGGTTTCACCTCCCGTCATCAGATCATCCATATAAAAATCCTTCGTTATCGCGTCCGCAGCTCTGGGAAAATGTTCGTACGCTTGTTGTGCCAACGTTACCAAACACTGCGTTGTCATGAAGGAGGCTGGTTTTGTACCATAAGTTACGGTGACCAATCGATAGGTCCGCAGAGCTTCACTAGGATTATTTCGCCAGAAAATCCGTTGGAGATCCCAGTCTTGTTCTGCCACAGCTACTTGTCGGAACATCTTCTCAATGTCAGACGAAATTACATATTGATATTTTCTAAAACGCGTAAGAATTGAGAATATATCCTCCTGTGTCTTTGGGCCTCGCATCAATACGTCGTTGAGTGACAACCCTGAAGAAGTTCTCGCTGAGGCGTCAAAAACGATTCGAATTTTAGTTGTTAAACTTGAGCTCTTGAATACTGCATGATGTGGTAAGTAGCATGATCGCTTAGGAATATTCGATTCCTTCACAACTTCTTGCATGTGACCCATCTCCAGATAATCCTTCATGAACTTCGTGTACTCAATTCGCAAGTCTGCATCTTGCTGTAGTTTTCTCTCCACACTGAGAAACCTAGATGTAGCTGAGTTGACACTCTGACCTAAATTAGTTAGGTCTGTTTTGACGGGTAATTGCAGAACGAAACGACCTTCCTCATTTCGTCTGAATGTGGACTGAAAATGTTCGAGCGCATGGTTTTCTTCGATAGAACACTGGTTTGCCTTTGATTGTTTGTCGTACAAAACATCCTCGTGGCCGAGAATTGCCTTAGATTCTTCTTCCAACGATCTGCCAACACTTAGCAGACATGTGTGGCTCAACTCACCGGTGACTATCCAACCCAACTTGCTGTCCTGCAAATATAACATCTTCACATCCAGCTGTATACGACTTGGCTGCAATATGTCAAAGAATGCACCACCTCCAATCAATAAGTCGATTTGTTTGGAATCACAGAAATGAGGGTCAGCTAACTGTGGTAATAGTTCACTTGGAATTGTCCAGCCTTCCGCTGGAGTACGAACAGGTTGAAGTTGTGACATGATAACAGGTAAGGTATGACAAGATAAGTTGAAACTCGATGAACCAAATCTGGATTCAACATGTACATCAACATAGGTACTAGACTGGAGTGTGTTTGCTCCTATGCCACTAACTGGAAGCGACGACCTTGCAGCTGGTAATTGTAGTTGTTTTGCTAGTCCCTTGGATATGAAGTTAACCTGCTAACCACTATCTAGTATGGCATGGCATTTCCTACGCACACCTTGATGGTCCCGTACTAGAACTACTGCTGTTGACAAAAATACGTGTCCATGTCCTTGATGAACTAGTAATGCCTTTTTTGAGCCAGTTTGTTTTGAAGACGAAGCTACACCTTCTTCAGGCGTGTCCTCGTCACTCACAGATTTCGAAGGTTCCCTTTTTCTTTCATAATGAAGTAAAGTATTGTGCTTCCCTTTGCAGACAAAGCAATTATATCTTGATTTGCATTTGTCAGCTGCATGTGCTGGATGAAGACAGTTGAAACATAGCTTAGTTTCACGTACAAAATTAATTCGATCTCCGACTGAAAGGTTCTTAAAACTGCTACATGTATACAACCTGTGCATGCTTGTGCAGTATGCGCATTTTTCTTTTACTTTGGATGCTGCTAAAAGAGCACCTCTTGAGTGGGCTCCAAACTTCTTACTACTCGCTGATTGGGTGAGTTGAGCTTCCTTCAATTGATTTTGTTTTGAATACCTTGTGCCCGAATTATTTGGAATAACCTTAGATTCCTTTTGATTTAAACCTACTGCCTCTGAACCTTCTAACGCCACACACCGGCTAGCCAGAAACGATTCGAGGTCCGAGTACTTGGGTAAGTTAGTGTTTCTCAGATGTAGTTGCCATCCGTGCCCGGTGCTTCTGTCAAGACGTCCTGTAACTATAGTGATTAACCACGCATCCCAGTGTTCGATTGGTTGGTCAAGCGCGCTCAGTGCGGCAACATGAGTGCTTACATGCGAATAAAGTTCTTGCAGCGCTGATGCTGATGGTTCTTCGATCCTTGGACATTCAAGAAGCGATCGTATGTGTGACTGAATTACAAGATTAGGGTTGTCGTATCGTCGCTTGAGCCTTTCAACAACTACCGAATAGTTGCCGTCGTTGATAGGAATTGAACGCACCAAGTCTAATGCTTGCCCTTGTAAACACGAACGCAGATAATAAAACTTCTGAGCATCTGAATATTCATTTGCTTCATGTACTATAGCACGGAAAATATCGAAGAATGAAGACCATTCTTGTATGTTTCCATCGAACGATGGCAGTGGTATTGGTGGCAGCTGATTCCGATTTCCTGAACTGCTGGAAATGTGCGAAGCATTGTGAACAGAAGTGTTTGATGCCTTATCTGCCTTGATAATTTCTTGCATCTGTGATCTTATCATAAAATAAAGTTCTTCAAAAATATTCCTCTCAGTTTCAGCTTCTACAGTATCTTCAATAGCAATCAATTCGATTTGGGACTGAATGTCATCAAACTTCCTGTTTATTTGTGGCAGCTCCTCCTGCCTGAACTCGAGTAATGAGACTGCTTGCTCACCGATAACGAAATTTGAAACAAAGGTTTGGGCACGTGTGAGGGCTGCTTTGACAACACCTCGTTTCCTTCTTAGCTCTGCTAACAATTTTAATTCATCTTCGCTGTACATCGTTTAGTCCTTACAAGAAATATTGGCACAAATGAAGGATCACAAATCAAGGTCGAATGTGACCGATACAACGAGGCAAAATTGATTTTAGACAAAAGGAATGAAAGCGAAAAGTTGAAATTTCTATTGCGATACTAATTGATTAAATATTATAATTAAATAACAATAATGAAGATGGCAATATTAGCTTGATTTTATATTATCAACTGACGTAGACAGATATTAATCACAAAATGAAAATGTAACCAATAATATCAATACGACGGAAGATAATAAGAAATGATTAATTCTAAAATGAATTAATATAACAATATCCGTAATCTAAGAAAATAATATTATAAATCACGTCGAGGTCACCAAATGTTTGGGCCGGGAACGTTTAATAATAAAACGTGAGCCCGGTTACCTATTTTCTTCGCTGCGAATTTTTAATACTTATATAAATATATCGTATAATACCTGTCGCACACCGACCAGATTGTGCACCTTGTGTGTGTATTTGTTTTAGTACTCAACAGGAATTGGACAGGTTCGCCGAGCAAGACCTGTGAGTACTAGTGTGCAGGTGGTGTGTGTAGGTGTGTATTTGTGGTTGTGTGTATACTTAAATAATAAAATGTCAAACGCGTATTTTCAATTTTGAAACAATATGTTATAATTATGCTTCAATAATATAAATATAATGCACAATATACAAATTAAATATTATGACCCTTTTTGGTCTAACAGACGCAATAATATAATAATTGTAAATAATAAGCTATTTGAGCAGCTAAGAATAATAAATATGCTCAATAGTATAAAATATATAATGCAGCTATTAAAGCTGTAATGGAATATAATAATAAATGTTACTCACAATATTGACGGTGCACGGCTGGCCAGCTGCTACCTATCCTATATAATACATTAAAAATCGACACACAATAATAATAATAACTTGAGAAATATAATTAACACTAAAAAATAGTAATGTAGGTAACGAAAGATAATAAGCAGTGACGAGTTGTCGCACAAGATATAAAACAATATAAAATAGTAATATGTCCAGCGCTTTGTGAGCACCAACACTAATGATGGCGATTTGCCTCACAATATTATAATATGCTCGGCATGAAAGGCGATTCGCGCCTACAACCAATATTATATACTATATATAATTAAAACTTCGGCGATTCGCACCTACAATGGTAATATTTATGTAATTACAACTTAGGCGATTCGCGCCTATAATGAGAATATTTTTGGATAACACGAGCGACCGGCACACGAAATAAAAAAAATGTTGCGCTCTTCGTTGACACCGGTGTGTGAACCTGGACTGGATAACTTTCGGCGGCCGTGCTAAAGTGTCGCGTCGGCGAACGTTCACGCGTAATCTACATATCATTATATAATTCACAAGATAACATAAAAACAATACAAAAATAATTAATTGATTTAATATATTGACAATCAGGTGTGTGCTGTGTATGCGTGTGTGTGTCGGTCGGTGGCGGAGTGGTGGTACGAGGTAATATAATAATTATGATATCCTACCCGTTGGCTTGGACAAACTGTGTATTCTATATCATAAATTTTATAATAAACAATATTTGATTTCATAACTTTTTCAACTGTAAATATTTCCTTAGACCAATTTGTTTTTAATTTATTTCTATAAACATCAAATATTGATGATAATCTAACTCTATCATTTATTTCAAATTTAGGTACAGAATTAGTCATATCATAATTATAAACAGTAGAAAGTAGATATTCCTCGTTTTCCTTACTTACATCAACAGGTTTCATTTTTATTGTTCTATGGTATGTATTATTATATTTCTTAATAATCTTCGGTAATTCAGAAATCCATACTTTGTCTTTATTTTTACTTATCTCATTACCAAATGTCCTGTTAAAACGTTCTATTATAGAAGCCTTTTTATCGGTACCTGTACTATACATTGTTATGTTATAGGTATTTATTTAGTATTTATAATAAATATCAAGATGAAACCCATCGAATGGTTGTGCGAGCGAGCCATCTTAACTCCAAAGAACGACAAGGCAGCCGAAATCAATGAAATTTTACTAAAGGCATTTAATGAAAAATCTGTTGAATATAAATCTTTTGATTCGGTGATCCAATCGGATGATGCTGTCCATTACCCTTTAGAATTTCTTAATACTCTGAATCCTTCTGGTCTTCCATCTTATAAACTTATCCTTAAAATTGGAGCACCTATAATGTTACTAAGAAATCTTAACCCACCTAAATTGTGTAATGGAACTAGATTGCAAGTTAAATCTCTGCACAAAAATGTAATAGAAGCTATAGTTATCACTGGGTGTGCTAGAGGAGATATAGTTTTAATCCCGAGAATAACGTTAATCCCAACTGATTATCCCTTTGAGTTTAAAAGAATACAATTCCCACTCAAAGTTTGCTTTGCTATGACTATTAATAAGTCTCAAGGACAATCATTGGGCATGGCAGGGATTGACTTAAGAGAAGAATGTTTTTCACATGGACAACCTATGTCGCATGTTCTAGAGTTAGCTCTGCCAGTAGTTTGGTTATTTTAGCACCAAAAGGCAGTACCAAAAATACTGTTTATAAAGAGGTATTGAGATGAACAAAATATGTCAATATAAATATTGGTGGATTTTTATAAAACCATAATGTTTTTGGGTATATTTTATTTCAACATTTCGTCGATTAGAATTGTATCTTACAATTTGTTTTCAAAATATTAAAATAAAGTAATTTTTTGCTGACTTCTGATTGTAACAATACATGGGCAACCTAGGATAAACTTATCTAAAAGCAGCCTGTAATAAATATAAAAACTGATAAAATAAAAGTTATAGTAGGTTACACAAAAAAACTGTACACGGGCGAAGCCGGGTTATTCATTATTTATATACGATATTAATTTATTTCTAACTTCATTATGTTTTGAAAGTTAAGATAATATATATTAAAAAAATAAACACTAGTTGATTATATCTATATGCACTGCATATCATATTATGTTATGACTTAAGGATTATTTAATTAATAACAAAAATATTTCGACAAGTACCTACTAAAATAGAAATGCTTAATTAATTGTCGACTTAATGTTATTTTTTTTTTTAATATTTTAAATGTTAAGTGATTAATTTAAATTAATACTAGAGCTATTTTCTTAAACATGTACCTACAGTGATTATGGGATAAATATTTTTATTTTAGATATTTTCTTAATATCTTATGTTAGAATTTCTGTTTGTTTCATCAATATTTATAATATAACACAAACTTAAATTATTAAGTATCAATTATTACTTTTCGCCATTCATGCCATTCTTTGGCTGTTTAACTCAGTTTGGCATTCCACCCACATTTTTTTTTTGCTCTTGCCGTTGTAAAATGTATTGAAAACTTGCCTTTCCTTAGATCGGATTGGTTTTCCATAAATTCCACCAATGCTTCTTTTTGTGACTGTGTCATTGACTTTCTCGCCATCGTACAAAAAAAAAAAAAAACAGAAGTAAAACAAAAAGAGACACAGGGATCGAGAACGGATAGGTCGCTATAAAAAAAAAGAGTGTAATATTGAAATATTATTTTGTATTTTGAATTTCCACTAATTGCGCGTGCTCATACAAATTTCGACCAATGAACGGACGACATTGCGACGTTGCCGTTCCGCACCATTCGAATAATATTCGTGCACGACCAGTTCTATTACCAACTATTCTATTGGCGTTCAAGAATACGGTTTTGAGTTGGTAGTAGAATATCTACCAGTAGAATGGTTCGTATACGAATATCGTTCTACTACTTTCAAAATAGGCCCCCAGGTAGATATTCTACTAAAATTGAACTTGAAATTTCTCAAATGAAAGAAAAACATATAATTGAAATGGAAACATTAAAAGTTGAGTTAGAAACTAAAAAAAGGAAATTAGAATTAATGAACTAAATTAATTTCATTAAATATTACATTACAATTACAATATAAATAACCAAAAGTTCCTTGTTATTTAATTTTTTTTATATTTTTTAACTTTTATTCATATAATTACAATATTATTATTACAAAAGTCATATAAGAAACAAAAAGTCCCTTGTTATTTAATTGTTTTTATATTTTTTAACTTTTATTCATATTATTATTAGAATATCTACCAGTAGAATGGTTCGTATACGAATATCGTTCTACTACTTTCAAGAATAGGCCCCCAGGGGGTCGATTCTTGAATCTCGTTAGGAAAATTACTCATGAGACATTTTCCGTATTGTTATGTCGTACGACATCTTAAATGACTATTCTTGAACTACACACGACATATGATTGTGAAACGAAATTATTTTGTCACAAATATATTTTTCACATGAACCAAGTTGGTTACTAACGCTATCATGATTATAATAAATAATAATTGTGATAACACCACCGGTATGGCGGTATTTTGATTAAATGATTGTTATCTATGTATCGTAATTCGTAGTAACAAGCACGAATTAAAATATACTAAAATATATATTTTAATTCGTGGTTACAAGTATAGTATGGTTACTAAAGTTTTTATAATTCTATACCTAGTTTTATAAGTTTGTATATATGATGTAAACTTATACTTACTGTTAAACAAAGTTACAACTTATAAGTACAATTAACAAGTTTATAAAGTAGGTACAATAATTTGTTTTTTTAATGGAAGACTCCAAAAAAATATATTGTTCGAAAACACAAAAAGAGATGCTCATCCAACTTCTGACAAAAGATTCACAATTGATTTCTGGGAAGTTTACAAGCACTTTCACGTTTAAAGATGCTCGTAACAGATGGATTGAAATCGCCGACACTTTAAATGCAATTCCCGGCTGTGTCAAAGATTGGAGTCAATGGAAAAGAGTAAGAAATAATTTAAATTACTTCTACATAAATCTAACTATAGGAAATAATCTATACCTTATTCTTATTGTTATTTTATCTTAAGACTTGGCAAGATTCACGTAGTAAGGTTAGAAGTAAAAAAGCTATGGTAAACAGACATGTAAATGGTACAGGAGGAGGACCACAAATATCGCAAACACTTACTCCAATCGAGAACCAAATTCTTGATCTTGTTAATCCTATCACAATTGATGGAGATGAGACCATTTCAATGCCGGTTACTAATTTTGAGTTTGGTGACATAAGCAGTTAGTGTTTTTAAATTTAAATTGGTCAATTTCTATTCTCTATAACTGCCTACTTAATATGTAGAAAGATATAAATGATGTAACACTTTTTTTTTAGAATTACCGATACAAATTGAATGTGTAAGTCCGGATGAAGGAATTAGTATGTATACTATACCTACCATGCAGCCTGTAGAGGAAAATAACTGTGCTATAACGCCTATAACCATTGATAGAGTGGAAAAAAAAATGTATGTATTAGTTTATTATCAATTTAATTTTTTTGCTTTTTTAAAGAATAATTATATATAAATTATATAGTTTAATTTAAAACTATCTAATATAAATAATATAATATACCAAATAAATAATATAGGCAATAAATAAAATTTTTTTGGTCATACCTAGAAGCTGTTGATGATAGTTTTTAAATTAGTTATGTAATACATATTTAATTATTTTTTATTGTTTTATATGTATTAACTTATAATCTATAGAGTGTGGTAACAATGTTTAGGTACTAAGTAGTACTATTAGGTACTATAATTTTACCCAATTAGTTTGATATTTAACTTAATACAATGTAGTGCAATGAAATATATTGTGGTGTATACCTACTGGCATTGATGGTATTTATGACATATTGACATGACATAATACTAATATGTAGTATACTAAAGCTGTTAAATATGATAGTAGTTACATGAAAAATATCAATGAATCATTGAGTCACTAAACTATAGCACAGTGATTGACTTCAATCAGTTGAATCAACTCAATCACAAATTACCCACCTTTAATATTATATAACAATTATTTTCATTTATTTTTATAACAAAGTTTACTATTATTCTTATAGGTGATAAAAAAAAGGTCGAAACATTATCTACTTCAAAACGTTTAACCAATAGTCTAGCTCTTGGTAGAGACATTTGTGAAATTGGAGATCAAAAACTAAAGCTAAAGGAAAAATACTATGAACAAAAAATTACGTTCGTGAACTTAGCGGCAATCATGTAACAGATTTCAATTAAACCTATCCAACAATTTTGTTGGACGTTTGTTGGACATTGTTGGAAAGGTTTTACAATTTGTTGGACCGTCATTAAAAAGTTATAAACATTTTTCCAAAACCGCCGCTAAGTTCACACTAACGGCCAACATTAAATCAAACACATAATAAACTATACAAAATTGTTCTCAGCGGTTTGTTGGACATTGTTGGGAAGGTCCCGCCATTTGTTGGAACTCTGTTTATTTTATACGAATTTTTGAAAAAGTGCCGCTAACTTCACACCATCGGCCAACTTTTTTTAAAAGTTCCAAAAGCCATCCAAAACTGTTGGCGACAGTTTGTTGGACGTTGTTTTAAAGCTCTCGCCATTTGTTGGAACTCTGTTGATTTTATACGAATTTTTGAAAAAATGCACTTGGACAACTTTTTAAAAAGTTCCAAAAACCATCCAATACTGTTGGCGACAATTTGTTGGACGTTGTTGGAAAGGTCCCACCATTTGTTGGAAGTCTGTTTGTTTAATACGAATTTTTGAAAAAGTGCACTTGGACAACTTTTTTTAAAAGTTAAAAAAGCCATCCAAAACGGTTCTATATGATTTCTTGGATATTGTTGGAAAGGTCCTGCCATTTGTTGGAACTCTGTTTATTTTATACGAATTTTTGAAAAAATGCACTTGGACAACTTTTTTTAAAAGTTAAAAAAGCCATCCAAAACGGTTCTATATGGTTTTTTGGACGCTGTTGGAAAGGTCCTGTCATTTGTTGGAATTCTGTTGATTTTATACGAATTTTTGAAAAAGTGACCCTCGGCCAACTTTTTTTAAAAGTTCCAGAAGACATCCAATACTTTTGGCGACAGTTTATTGGACGTTGTTGGAAAAATCTCGACATTTGTTGGAACTCTGTTCATTTTATACGAATTTTTGAAAAAATGCAATTGGACAACTTTTTTAAAAGTTCCAAAAACCATACAGTACTGTTGGCGACAGTTTGTTGGACGTTGTTTTAAAGCTTTCGCCATTTGTTAGAACTCTGTTGATTTTATACGAATTTTTGAAAAAGTGCCGCTAACTTCACACCATCGGCCAACTCTTTTTAAAAGTTCCAAAAGCCATCCAAAACGGTTCTATATGGTTTGTTGGACGTTGTTGGAAAGGTCCTGCCATTTGTTGGAACTCTGTTTATTTTATACGAATTTTTAAAAAAAATGTATTTGGACAACTTTTTTAAAAGTTCCAAAAACCATCCAATACTGTTGGCGACAGTTTGTTGGACGTTGTTTTAAAGCTCTCGACATTTGTTGGAACTCTGTTGATTTTATACGAATTTTTGAAAAAGTGCCCCTCGGCCAACTTTTTTAAAAAGTTCTAAAAGCCATCCAAAACGGTTATAAACCGTTTTTTGGACGTTGTTGGAAAGATTCTGCCATTTATTGGAACTCTGTTTATTTTATACAAATTTTTGAAAAAATGCACTTGGACAACTTTTTTTAAAAGTTAAAAAAGCCATCCAAAACGGTTCTATATGGTTTTTTGGACGCTGTTGGAAAGGTCCGGCCATTTGTTGGAATTCTGTTGATTTTGTACGAATTTTTGAAAAAGTGCCACTTGGACAACTTTTTTTTAAAGTTCCAAAAACCATCCAAAACGGTTCTATATGGTAAGACTCGGCCAACCCATAAAGTTCATGAATAAAGAACGTTCAATTGATTTTTTAGAAATCGCGTTATATTTGTTATGTTTAAAATACCATTAGATACTCTCCAATATATACCCTTCTACACGCCTGCTGACTAAACTTTTAATCTTAGAACATAACTATATTATGATGGTTAAATTGATATTACTACTTTTAAAATTGTAACATACAAATCATTTTCACAGAAAATCAGCTTCTTCTCAGTTGACTATCCATCGGATTAACAAAGAAAAATTTGATATTGATTTTATGTGAATTTAAAAGCAAGGCTGGGCATTAACGAGTTAAAAATTAAAATTAAGTTAAAACGTTAAGTTTATACTAACAGTAGCATTGTCAGAAATGGACGGTTTTAATATTAGTAATAAACAGCCATCGCCATCTGAAATCGCTCGAATAACCTTATCGGAATGTATAGCAACTGGTGAAATTGCATTGGACGAGGTAATTGATGTCGATGTTTATAAAGGAATAAATGATAACGACGAGTTTTATATCTCAGAAAATAATATTTCATCAGATAATGATTCACACATTTGTACATGGATTGATTATATACACTCCAAATCAAAAGATGAAGCATCAATTAGAGGGGATCGATTAAACGCTTTATATTGTCCAGGAATTGTAAGACCGCTATTAGGAATATGCCGTGAATTCCCTTTGTGGACAGGAGTCTTATTAGAGCATTTCAATTCTCCTAATAAAAGAGGATCATCGGCTCGAATAGAAAGTTACTTCGCCAATCTTAAAACATCAATTTTGTCAAAGAGAACATCAAAAATGAGAGCAGACAAATTTATAGTTACACATCTTCGAGCTCTCCGAGGGGACATTAAAATGGCTCAAAGCAACCTTCAGAGCATTGAACTATATAAAGAGAATGTAAATAATGAAGATTCTTTGAATGAAAAACAATTATCAGTAAGAAATATCAAAGTGTCAGACACTAATATTGTAATAAATAAAAAAGGTTACAATTATGATATTGATAATAACAAAAAAAATCTATGAAATGTATAATGAAACCCCTAAGAATAACACTTCTATAAATAAAGAAACAGCAATGCAAATTTTAACGACTAGTTCAGAAAGTGAAGATGAAAATAAAATAAATTATGATTTAAAAAATGATATAAAGGTATCACCAAGATATTTAGACAATTTTGAGGATATAGATGGAGGTAATAAAAAAAATTTGAAAAAAAATCTTTTTGCCATTCCCAGTTCAGACAGTTGTTTAAGTGGAGATGACATTACTACTGGTGATAGGGATGTCATAAAAACAACTTTGGTCAATTTAGAAGAGCAAGAAGGTATCACTGTGGAAAATTGGAGGAATAAAGGAGGTAAAAGAAATCGGAGATCCATATATTTAGATAATCACCCAGAAATATGTATTAAAAGAAAAAAAATTACAAATATGAAAAGGAAACGTCAGATCGATATAGCTCGGAATGGAACGTTATTACGCCCAATAACGGTCGATAAATGTAAAATCCGCGTACTAAACACATGTCCAGTAGACTCAATTTTACAAATTTTGGCTACAAGTATAATCGATTCTGTAACATATGCAAATGTTGCAAGAGTATCTGAATGCGAAATTATGAAATTAGCATACTACTTAGTTATGAATGGCACTAATATGAATTTTTACAAAAAAACGCATTTCAATTGTAAAATAGTATGCAAAAAGCAATGTGGAACTTGCACATGTCGTTCAATTTGATGCTCAAGCTAACACAAATGTATTAGTTGAAAAACTATTTCTGGAATCACCGAGTATAAATCAATTCAATACATGTAGTAATCATAAATGTAATCAAACAGTGACAGGATTACCACTATTCCCGATTGATCTCATGAAATTAGTTGAAGGTAATTTTATTAAAATAAAAATATTTAGTGATGAAAGTAATCATATTATTCGTATTAAAATATTAATTTAATTTTTATATGTTATAGGTTCATTTAATAATATGCAGGACGCTGTAACTATGTATCCA
Source organism: Macrosiphum euphorbiae (assembly GCA_949089665.1). Classification (NCBI taxonomy): domain Eukaryota; kingdom Metazoa; phylum Arthropoda; class Insecta; order Hemiptera; family Aphididae; genus Macrosiphum; species Macrosiphum euphorbiae. The sequence continues at coordinate 91,548 of CARXXK010001016.1, forward strand.
TCACAATTAGCATTTTACAAACGGCCATGTTTAAGAGATGGATGCAAAGGTACACATACAATAACAAAAACATTAGGCCACCACGTAATTATAGAAACCGTGATGGATACATTTGATAGCAACAATACATTGATGTGTTATCTTAATGATGTTTCCGAGGAAATTTCCATAGAAAGCAATAAGTAAGAATATTTAAATACAAATAAAATAGGTAATAATATGGCATGCAAATTAAAATACTTTAAATATTATGTGAAATTAATTTAAATGAGATATAAGTGAAAAATGTATTACCATTAAGTCAATGATGTAAGCCATTGAAAAAAATGAGGAAATATGATATGTACAAAAAAGTTTAACTATCAATGTTTTTATAAAACAACTTATTTTTATTCTTGTATCTAAGTGTAATACCCAACAAATTATGAGTAAATTAAATTTAGTTCCAATTAAGTTAAATTGTCAATAAAAGTTTAATTAATTTGTATATCATAATGCGACCAATATTGGCAATATTCAAAACATAAATATACAGAAATATAAATGTTTAAAGTTGACCGTAAAATAAATACATATATGTGTATAGTTTTGAGTTATACATTTTTTAAAATAAAAATCTAATTATCTAATTTACTTAAAAAAATAGGGTGATAGATCATTAATTTTCTAAATACATAATAAAATAAAATGTATTTAAATTAAACATGTGATAAAAAAAATTAATAAATAAATAAAATATAATAATTTATCTTCAGATACCGTCTCACAGGAATAATTGCATATATAGAGCCAAGTGGATTAAGCGGAATAGGTCATTATATAGCATATGTAAGACGCCTGAGTGGACAATGGGAACAGCACGACGATCTCACTCGCACAGTTCGGAAAATTAAAGATAAAATGCGTATAGTTCCACATACAATTTTTTATATAAAGCAATAAAAATAATAACTTTCAATTTTTTATTGATGCTTTATTTTATTATATAATGTAATTGGTAATTATTTTATTTTGATTAAGATTTCAAAGGTTTTGAATATTTAAAAAATATTAATTTAAATATAATATAGGTAAGTAAGGATTTTATTGATGAAAAGAGAAATTTTTTTTTTATAATTTTTTAGTATGTGTTTGAAGTAAATTTTTTAATTTATACCTTGTTTGTTTGTATAATATATAATACATTTTTTATATTTTGATTGTTTCGATTTCAAAAGTTTTAAATATTTTATAAATATTAATTTGAATGTCATTATAACTTTATGCAAGAAAAGAAAATATTGTTTTTCATCATTTTTTATTACGTTTAGGAATTTAATTTTATACTGATATTTTTTTGTTTGTATAATAAATAACTATATTATATTTTATTTGTTGAAATTTTTTAAACATGAGAATTATCAAAAAAAAATTAAAAATAGGTATGTGATATTAAATATACGTCATGTTGTTACATAAAAATATATAGTATACTATAATGTTATCTACTTTAAAAATAAACAATTTTTAACTATGATTCGGAAAAGCATACACTATTTCCAATTATCAGTATTATTTTTATGATAGTTTAGATCTAAGAGCAGCTTAAAAATGTATAGATTTTACTAAGATGTATATTTTTTTCTGTCTGTCTGTCTGTCTGGAACAATTTGGATGGTAAAAATGCTCCGATTTTTATTTTTCGATTTTCTCTATAGTTATTTAATGCTACGGGAAAAACCAATGAAAAATTACAAACAATCGCTAAAAAAATTTAATTCCTAACACTTAGCTCATTACCATGGAAACGAAAAAAAAATTAACTAATTTATCAACCGTAATAATAATAAGTGAAATATTAAATACAAAAAATTGCTAACAGCTCAGAATCATTTTTTGTTTTATATGGCTTATCGTTGTATTCAAATATAACACAAACATTGCAAAAACTGTAAAACAGAGTGGTACCCACTTGACTAAACTTTTAATATTTTTTTAATATTTTTATATAATAATTAAAGTTGAATTAAAATAAATCATTTTTTACAAAATTTAGGACTTTCTTGAATAATAGTATTATCTTGTTGTTGTGGCTTTCAGGTATTCAATTTTAACCTCTATACTGTATTTAAATATTTTATGTCTGATGACATACATAAAAAGAGGTTACTGTGAAGTCAGGGGAAATTTTTTAAAAATTCGTATAAAATCAACAGAGTTCCAACAAATGGCGAGAGCTTTAAAACAACGTCCAACAAACTGTCGCCAACAGTTTTGGATGGCTTTTGGAACTTTTAAAAAAAGTTGGCCGATGGTGTGAAGTTAGCGGCACTTTTTCAAAAATTCGTATAAAATAAACAGAGTTCCAACAAATGGCGGGACCTTCCCAACAATGTCCAACAAACCGCTGAGAACAATTTTGTATAGTTTATTATGTGTTTGATTTAATGTTGGCCGTTAGTGTGAACTTAGCGGCGGTTTTGGAAAAATGTTTATAACTTTTTAATGACGGTCCAACAAATTGTAAAACCTTTCCAACAATGTCCAACAAACGTCCAACAAAATTGTTGGATAGGTTTAATTGAAATCTGTTACATGATTGCCGCTAAGTTCACGAACGTCAAAAAATTGCCCTCATAGAAAGGCAAACAGTAGCATTAGAAAATATAGCTGCTGCTAAACAAAATAAATTGTAATTTATGCTATACAATTGGTTTAATTTAGTAATTAAGACTAGTTATGATTTTTTAAATTGTATATAATTTAAAATATATAGTTATGATTTTTTTAATTACTACCAGTTTATACTAGTTTGTTTCTATTATTTATGTAAAGGAGGTTCCTAAATAATCAATTTTTTTTTTTAATATTAATTTTGATGGGGTCAATTCTCGAACGGCGCTATCTAATAGTCGTATACGGCATAAAGGAATTGTCGAACGATTTTTATTATTTCCTATTCTTCAATTTCATATGACACGCTAGCGAATGAAAAGTCGTACGACTTCAAAACGTATGACTATAACCACTCGTCAAGAAGTAGTCGTAGACTACTTTGTATGCCTCCATGGATAATGTTGTATTAATTACAATAACCACACACAATTTAGATAATATATCGACTATCACAGTAGTTAATAAATAGATACCTAGTTCCGAACGTGCCCGTATTCCGAACGTTTAAAAAGTACTAAGTTGTAATTTTGATTCATATTTCATTAGGATCTAGCTACTTATATAAAAGACGTACCTATTTAAATATAACTATGGCTAATTTTGATGAGTTGGCAAATTTAATTCCAATTCAAAATGCACAACACCAGCAATATTTTCAAAGAAATCCAAGAATTCGCAATAATAAGATTATTAATTCTTTTGAACTTTCGGACTCGGCATTTGTAAAAAATTACAGACTAACTAAGAATTTGACTAACATTTTGATACGACAATTATGTCCGCATCTAAAGATAAAAAAAAGATCATCTGATTTAGACGCATCAACAAAGGCAAGTTATTTAGATTAGATAGGTACCTACATATTTTTATAATATAAAACATCCAAACTTTTTATTTATATGACTTTTATACACGGATAAACACCTATATGAGTAAAATAACTATTATTATCATAGAACAATAATATTATTTAGCTTGTAAGAATGCTGTGCGGCTGCGGCTTTCCCTGGTGGCACGTGAATGGCGCGGGATATTGCCGGCAACCTGAAATGCCGGATGAAAACAAGGTAGTGGATGAATTATAAGGAAAAAGACTCGGATATTATAATTTTAGTGGACTGTATTGAAACTAAAGATTATTTACTAAATTTACAGATAACGGGACGGGGGGGTCCTTAAATCTAAGACTGTATTAACAAAAAAAAACTTTACAGACATTGATATTTTAACAATGATTTAAATATAAAATGAACATCACCGGATTTATCCCTGGATGACCTGACGGTGTCCGACGATGTAATCCATGAATACGCAGCGAGGGGGCGTCAACCGAAACGACACAGTGCAGATTACCACGACGACAATGACGGTGATGGCGAGATGTCGGTGGCGGCGAATGACGCACACACGACGCGAGTAAAAACGGCGACGGCCGTGGACGTCGGCGGCGGCGATGGCGCACACACGACTTGAGTATAAACGACGACGGCCGTGGACGTCGGCGGCGGCGATGGCGCACACACGACGTGAGTACAAACGGCGACGGCCGTGGACGTCGGCGGCGGCGATGGCGCACACACGACTTGAGTACAAACGGCGACGGCCGTGGACGTCGGCGGCGGCGATGGCGCACACACGACGTGAGTACAAACGGCGACGGCCGTGGACGTCGGCGGCGGCGATGGCGCACACACGACGTGAATACAAACGGCGACGGCCGTGGACGTCGGCGGCGGCGATGGCGCACACACGACGTGAGTATAAACGACGACGGCCGTGGACGTCGGCGGCGGCGATGGCGCACACACGACTTTAGCCAGACGGCTACGGCGACGCGATTTCGATGGCGGCGAGGGCGCACATTACGACGACGTACTTAAAAAACAGCAACGCGAAAAGTAATAATGATTACTAAGTAACGTCTCACATGTTTCGGAAAAAAAAAACGAGAGCGAACGAACGCACGCACGACACAAAACAATGATATCTTATCATACGATACGAGTAGTGTTAAGAGGAGGCAACGCCGGGCGCACGGTAACGAACAACTTGCGAAGCGACGTAACACGACCGGTTCGTTGATATAAACATCGCGGGGCGGGATCACAAGTTCACCGCGACATCCGTCAAGCGCTGATATTACCGTACCCAACATTTCTCCCCCGGTTGGAAGACCCAGCAACGTCTTCCAAAGGAAAGTAGATGGCTAGAAGCTTCGTCCCGGTGATCAAATTAAACGAACAAAAAATAACCTAGATAAACAACAAATTTAAAATAACAAATACAAAAAAAAAAAAAAAAAAGGAAAAGTGAAAAGGAAAAGGTTTTCTTTTTTTCTTCATGAATATGTCTGGACTTAAGATGAGACGGGAAGCCGGACTAGTTTTACCACTGGGCGTTTGAGGAATCCATCCTGGGTGCGCACGGTAACGACTCGTACTATCTCGTCCTGTCCCGGATGGACCATTGTAACTCGACCCATACGCCAGTCGGAGGGTTGAAGAGTAGGAGCATCAACAAGAACCATATCTCCTATCTTCAAGTTTGTGTCTGGTTTCGACCACTTTTGGCGGCCTTGTAACGTGGTGAGGTATTCGCGTGTCCATCTCTTCCAAAAGGATTGATGCAACTGTTTGATCAGTTGCCACCTCGTCAAACGGTTGATCGGTGTAGCAGTGATGTCCACCTCTGGAATGCTGAGGATTGGCTGGCCAATTATGAAATGTCCCGGTGTCAACGCTTCAAGATCGTGTGGATCAGTTGATGCGGGTGTTAGGGGTCGAGAATTTAAGACTCCTTCAATCCGTGTAGTTAAGGTCTGGAACTCTTCATAAGTTAGCAACTGTGTACCAATTACCCGTTTTAGGTGGAATTTCACACTTTTGATGGCGGCTTCCCACAAACCACCAAAGTGTGGTGCTGCGGGTGGGTTAAAATGCCACTTACAAGGGAACCGTGAGGAGACTACGTTCTGGGTGCCTTCATTCTGGAGTAATAACTTCAGTTGACGGGCAGCGCCCACGTAATTTGTACCATTGTCCGAGAACACGCTTTCAGGGATGCCACGGCGAGCGACAAATCGGTCAAAGGCGGCAAGGAAGGCGCTAGCTGTTAAATCCGAAACAATATCAATGTGAACAGCCTTGGTGGCCATGCAGATAAATAGAGCAATATATACTTTGGTCGTTTTTGTGTTGCGTCTCTTGCATTCCTTCACCAGATAAGGTCCACCATAATCCATGCCAATCTGAGAAAACACACGGTGATTTTGAACGCGAGATACCGGTAGATTACCCATGATAGGTGTTGGATGTTGGGCTCTATATCGAGTACATGTAACGCATGAGAAAATACTGCGGCGAATCGCATCACGAGCTGAAACAATCCAAAACCTTTGGCGAATCATAGAAATAATGAGTTTGGGCCCGGCATGCAAGAATGTCAGATGGTAGTATCTTATTATTAATGTTGTCAAGTGCGATGATTTGGGCAGGAGTAGCGGGTTTTTAGTCTCTTCACTTAGTAGGGAATTTTTGAGGCGACCCCCTACACGAATGAACCCCTTCGGATCCAGAAACGGCGCCAGCTGAGCCATTGTTGGTGGCGTTATAATACAATTCTTTCTCGACAATTGTCTGAGTAAATTGGGAAAATGTGATTTTTGAGTCAGACGAACAGCAAACATTGTGGCTCGGTTTCGTTCTGCTAACGTGAGTGAACCTGTGATACCCGATTGGTTTAGGAAGGTAGCGTAGACAAAACGAAGCGCGTACCCAAGTGACCGTTGCATATGAGACCACGTTGAAAATCGGTGCAAAACATAATCTTCAGCTAGAAGTTTCTGAGCTGCGAGGGCATTGATGCTTATTGGTTTGACTTCGGGTAAATCACCTGGTTGAATGGTAGAGAAATTCGTTACAGGCCAATCAGTCTCAGGGAGATGAAGGAAAGCAGGACCGTCCCAATGTAATGAACACGCTATCAAAGCAACTGGCAGTAATCCACGAGACGACGGGTCGGCAGGGTTCTCACTCGTTGATATATGTGACCAAATGCAAGTAGGGATTAAGGCACGTATTTTTGCAATACGGTTGGTGACAAAAATCTTAAAGAATTTCTGATCGGTGGTGAGCCATGACAAAACTATTGACGAATCGGTCCAGGCTTGCATTTTCGTAATATTAATGATGGGTGAGACTACGGAATGAACATTTTGCATTAGCTGTGCCAACAACAATGCCGCACATAGTTCAAGACGCGGTATCGTTAGTGAAGCGTCCGTGGCACTGGCTTTAAGTGGTGCTACTTTGGTTTTACAGGTTAATAAATACGTTTGTAATACACCTGATGACCGAATGACACGGAGATAAACTGTTCCCGCATACCCTTTCTGGGACGCATCACAAAAACCAAGTAGCTGTACCTCCTTGTAATCGCAAACGTTTATGTGACGGGCAAATTGAATTTGGTTTAGTGAAGGCATTTCAGAGACATAATTATTCCACATTGTCGCAAGATCAGTGGGGAGTTGAGTATCCCAATCCAATTGGTTTTGCCATAATCGCTGCATGAGGACCTTAGCGTACAGGAGCGTGGGTCCAAGGGTGCCGATTGGATCGAACAATTTAGCAATAGCAGATAATATGCCTCGTTTTGTGGGCCTGGAGTTGTCGGTGCATGTGTGGTAACCGAATGTGTCTGTGTGCGGGTCCCAATGGAGACCTAGAATTTTCAGGGAAGGTTCATCCTTTGGGTCGAATGAGAGGCAGTTAGCTCGGTCCTCAAGAGGCACGCTGTCTATTATTTTTTCACTGTTGCTACTCCACTTCTTGAGCACGCAGCCTGCGGAATTAAGAAGACCAACGATATCTTCCTTCATGCTGAATAATTCTTCCTCTGTATTGCTGCCAACAAGTATGTCGTCCACATATGTGTGGTGTTTAAGAATTCCCTTTGCAGCGGGAAATTGCGGTTCGGAGACAGCATCCAAGGCATGCAACACACGTATCGCAAGAAACGGTGCAGAATTGAGTCCGTAGGTAACTGTCAGTAATTCGAACTCTTGTACCTCATGGTCAGGCGACCGGCGCCACAAAATGTGTTGATAAATACAATCTTCATCCCGAACAGAAATCTGTCGATACATCTTGACAATGTCGGCAATGAAGATGAATTTGTATAAGCGGCAAGTCAATAGTAATTCACCAATCTCCGTTTGCAATTTTGGTCCAATGCACAAGGAATCGTTAAGAGAAGTACCGGAGGATGATTTGGCCGACGCGTCGAAGACCACTCGTAACTTCGATACATCACCATCACGTTTCACTACCGCATGATGAGGTATGAAATACTTTCCTGGTCGTGTCGCAATCTTCATATGGCCCAATGACAAATATTCATCCATGAATGACCGGTAAGAATCGTATAGAGCCTGGTCTTTACTCAGTCGTTGTTCCAAATTAAATAACCGTTTGAGGGCCATCGATCGTGAGGAGCCGAGCCCATGGGAGGATGACAAATCGGAAACGGTAGTGACGTGTTGTGAGCCTGTCTCGGCAAAGACGACGTCTCGGAAGGGTAATGCAACGCAAAACCTACCCGACGCGTTCCGCGATACAGTCTGCTTAAACCATTTTTCACAAAGTTCGTCCTCTGTGGTAGGGATTGATGGCGTTGCAGGCTCTTCGACGGACCAAAATCGATGCAGTAATGTATCCAGAGATGGATTTAACGTGATCGATAAAGAATTGGATGAAGCCAAATGATCGTTTGATGAAGAATTGACCACTGTACCAACTAAAACCCAACCAAGATATGTGTCTAACGCTGACGGTAAGCTATCTGAATGTATGATTTTCGAACAAGGGCGAATTAAATAAGGAAAAACATCACAACCAAGAAGCATGTCGATCCGGGCAGGTCTATCAAAGTCCGGATCCGCGAGTTGGAGGTTTTGATACTGCGCACGTACACTTGATGGTAAAGGTCTGGCTGGCATGAATGATGTAATTCGTGGAAGGACCAACACTTCCTTGCAACTGATAACTGGTTCCATGGATTGACCTGGAATGAACGAGCATTCAGTTCGACCCTTGACCGGTATGACTTGACTCTGGCCTAGGCCTGATATCTCCGTGCGACATTTTTGACGACCCAAGCCGATACGATTGGCACACTCAGAAGTTATGGCTGATATCTGTGATCCACTGTCTAATAATACTCTCACTGAATGATAGCTACCGCAGCGATCCTGAATACGGACACAGGCCGTCCCGAGTACGACAGTATTATTAGTGTAAGACGTGCCAACAAATTGAGTTTTTGGTTCGATGGAATCGGACTGATTCGTTGGGATCACATGATTCGACGATGGACTAGGCTGAGAATGCTTGTTTTCGGATTTTAAATGCAGAAGGGTGTTGTGACGTTCACCACAAGTCTTGCAGTTATACTTTGACGTGCAGACTGACACCGCGTGCGAGGGATTCATGCATGAGAAGCAAAGTTTATTTGACGATACAAATTCACGTCGTTTGATTACCGTAAGTTTCTTGAAAGCTTGACATCGATAAATGGGATGATCCTGTTTGCAATACGCACAACTGCGTTGAAACTTTCGTCCTTGATTAGGTTCGGAAAAGGTACCCGGAGACGTAACATTCGCGTCAGCAATAGTCAACACCGCACGAGAACTTGGGTTGTTCTTGATTTTTGTCGAGTGGGTAACCAATTTTTCGGAACTTCTAATATTTTCCAATACCTTACACCGCTGTTGTACAAATTTAAGCAATACATCAAATACGGGAATGGAATCTTGAGACACAGTGCTCTCAAAAAGATTACGGGTGACGGGGTCTAACGCACGAGAACCGATAAAAAATAACATGAATCCCGCAAGATCGTTCACTCCGAGAACTTTGATTGCGGCGATGTTCTCTTGAAAAGTGCTCACAAACGCTGAAAGTGAAGAAAGGGACTCCGTACTAATTGGCCGAAAGGAGAATAACTTCTCTAAATGGGCAGTAGCAAGTAGGCGCTGATTATCATAGCGGTCAATCAAAGCCTTCCATGCAATGTCATAATTGGCCGCAGATAAAGGTATGGCCTTGACGACAGTAAGCGCTGAACCGAAAACACAAATTAATAAATAATGGAATTTTTCTAACTTTCCAATATTTAAGTTGTCGTGTACCAGAGAAATAAACGTGTCCCGAAATGAAATCCAGTTAATTAAAGTTCCGTCAAATTTTGGTAAATCAATCTTTGGAAGTTGTATGTTTGAGCTACTGTTATTGTTGGATTCGATCGTGGAAGAGGACGTAGGTGGCTCATCAAGAACGGTGTCAGCGATAGCCATAATACTATAATAAAGTTCCGACATGCTGTTCGCAATGGGTACATGAACGTTGTCATACTCTTCTTCGCGTAGGAGTTGTATGAGTATGTCAAAAATAGCATCCTGCTCAACATTAAATTGTGTACGAAGAGAACCGATGTCTTTTTTACGAGCGCGGAACAATGGAAGGACCTCACTATTCACTTCCAACTTTTTAGCTAAGTCGAAAAGAAATTGCATTTGTGACACTAACGAGTCGCGTTTTGCGATTGTACGTTTAAGCAGTCGCTCTGCGCGTTCTGTTTCAGCAGGGGTAAGGGGCATGGCTGAACCGTCGAAAATAAAGACAATAAGTCCTGAAAATCTATATCTATATCCGGCCCGAAGGACCAAATGTGCGGCTGCGGCTTTCCCTGGTGGCACGTGAATGGCGCGGGATATTGCCGGCAACCTGAAATGCCGGATGAAAACAAGGTAGTGGATGAATTATAAGGAAAAAGACTCGGATATTATAATTTTAGTGGACTGTATTGAAACTAAAGATTATTTACTAAATTTACAGATAACGGGACGGGGGGGTCCTTAAATCTAAGACTGTATTAACAAAAAAAAACTTTACAGACATTGATATTTTAACAATGATTTAAATATAAAATGAACATCACCGGATTTATCCCTGGATGACCTGACGGTGTCCGACGATGTAATCCATGAATACGCAGCGAGGGGGCGTCAACCGAAACGACACAGTGCAGATTACCACGACGACAATGACGGTGATGGCGAGATGTCGGTGGCGGCGAATGACGCACACACGACGCGAGTAAAAACGGCGACGGCCGTGGACGTCGGCGGCGGCGATGGCGCACACACGACTTGAGTATAAACGACGACGGCCGTGGACGTCGGCGGCGGCGATGGCGCACACACGACGTGAGTACAAACGGCGACGGCCGTGGACGTCGGCGGCGGCGATGGCGCACACACGACTTGAGTACAAACGGCGACGGCCGTGGACGTCGGCGGCGGCGATGGCGCACACACGACGTGAGTACAAACGGCGACGGCCGTGGACGTCGGCGGCGGCGATGGCGCACACACGACGTGAATACAAACGGCGACGGCCGTGGACGTCGGCGGCGGCGATGGCGCACACACGACGTGAGTATAAACGACGACGGCCGTGGACGTCGGCGGCGGCGATGGCGCACACACGACTTTAGCCAGACGGCTACGGCGACGCGATTTCGATGGCGGCGAGGGCGCACATTACGACGACGTACTTAAAAAACAGCAACGCGAAAAGTAATAATGATTACTAAGTAACGTCTCACATGTTTCGGAAAAAAAAAACGAGAGCGAACGAACGCACGCACGACACAAAACAATGATATCTTATCATACGATACGAGTAGTGTTAAGAGGAGGCAACGCCGGGCGCACGGTAACGAACAACTTGCGAAGCGACGTAACACGACCGGTTCGTTGATATAAACATCGCGGGGCGGGATCACAAGTTCACCGCGACATCCGTCAAGCGCTGATATTACCGTACCCAACAAATGCAAAACACGGGTTGTTTTGGTATTGGAATGTGGTTCTTTATTCTTACGTAAATGCAAATGAAATTGATTTATGTATGTTTACAATTTTTTCTTTTCATTTACAAAGTGCTCGTTGAGCCACAAATATTTAAATATTTATTTTGAATAGTTTACAATATATTCTTTTGGTTTACAATTGCTCGTGGAGCTACAAGTATTCGATGGTATATTATAAATGAGGGGTATGACTCACGTAGGTGCCTTGAACAAACAGCCGACTCTGCTGGTGGTGTTTGGGGAGGCGTATAGTACCTGGATATTACTGTCGGGCGTTGGCTCGTCCTCGACGTATATCGTACTTCTCCTAAAGTGACGTCTTTTCCCAGTAATGATGTGGTATGTGGTCGAATTGGGTTGCGGCGGCGGCGTGGTGTCTGTTAATACAGACAGGTGGCGGCAGGTGGCGCGTCCTGTGATGACGGCGACGGCACTTTAAAACTGGTGCGTACGGTTGCGGCGACGCACAGTGGGAGGAATACGTGTTCTAGCTGGCCAAAAATAGAAAATTTAGGTATTATAATTAACGATTAATACTAAAAATATTTGCACCCACTGATATGACGATGGTAAATATATCACATTATGTAATAATTGTTAATTAATGAGCTGATAGGAGTAGGTATTGTACTTAAGATTATTGCATTCAGCGCAATCACTTGTTATTCGTACATAGCTTTCATTTTAGTTTGTCCGTTGTCGTTATTTCATGAGTATAAATGTAATTGTTTTTTGCTAAATCAAAAATGGATCAAAAAACAGACATGAGTAAGTTACATTTGTTCTAAGTACTATTTATTAAGTAATATGTCGTAATAAAAATTCATAGATATCATGAATCTAAAGAAATTCCACTTTATTTAATTTTCATTGTGTAGACATTTTTTTTAGAGGCTCTTAGAGGTTTGAATTTTGTTTTAGTTTAAGCATATATATGTACACTTTGAATTATTTCATTTATAAGTTGCCCCAATTTGCCCCTTATTGAAATAAATTTATTTTTCTAGATGAATGTAGCATCGTAAAAAATCGCTGTTTATTTGAAGTTTTAAAAAATAATAGTTTTACTTTAACATCAAGTACTTATGAATCACGAAATGCAATGATTGCTTACATAACTCATAGGCTGGGAGAAAAATCGAATTTAGAAGGCAATGAGGAATTTGATAAATGTATTCAAAATAAAGTTGAAGGATTTAGTAGTACGTTAAAGAAGAAATGGTTAGATTCAAATCGGTGTTTGACTAAATTTTTAAAAAAAAATGATAATTGGTTGGATTTAGAATTTAAAATTCCATTATTGAAAAAATGTGAAGAATTGTATGAACCTTCCACAAGTTCTGGTAGGCCACGTAAATCTTTTTTAGAGTCAAGTGATCGTTCTAAGCGCAGGCAAATAAAAAACCTAAGAGAAATAACTTCATCAGATGAATTAATCTGTGCAGCAAAATCGACATTGTATGTTGAAGGGAAACGTGCTGCAGCCGATCTTGTTTCCCAGGCAACAGAGTATTCTCCCCAACGTGCAATAAAGATTAGAAAATTGTATAAAAATGAAGCGAAAAATAAATATACTTCTTACACAGATGATGAGGCTGTAGCATTTATCATCGATACTCACATGACTAAAAATGCGTATCACAAAACTAGATTAGGTGCTAAAAAACACGGAGCTGACATATACCCTTCGTATGATAGAGTTCGATTAGCTAAATATAGATGTTACCCTGAAAGTATAATTATAAGTGAAATAAGTGCGTCAGTTCCACTTCAAAATTTGTTGGACCATACAATTAAACGGTTATGGGAAACATTAGATTTTGATGATACAATTGATTATGCGGAAGAGTATTCCGAGCTCAAATTTATATGTAAGTGGGGGTGCGATGGTAGTTCGGGTCACAGCGAATACCACCAAAGTTTTCATGATATAGAAACTGATGATACCGAGTGCAGACAAAATGCTATAACTGACAGTAGCATTGTTTTATTCTGTATTGTGCCATTGCGTCTTACAGGAGTTATTAAGGTTTCGAACACTCGAGTTATTTTGTGGGAAAATCCGACACCCTCTTCTACCCGATACTGTAGACCTTTAAAAATTTTACATGCAAAAGAAACTAAAGAAGTTACAAATACTGAAGTCGGAAGAGTAGAGAAAGAAATTATGGAATTAAAATCTGTCGAGTTAAATATTAACAATAGTGTTTTATGTATTAACTACACAATGCTTATGACAATAGTTGATGGAAAGGTTATAAATACATTGACCGAAACTTCGAGTCAACTTTGTTATATTTGTAAATGTAACCCAACTAACATGAATGATTTGGATAACATAAAACGTTTTGTAGTTAATGAAGATAATGTTAAGTATGGAATGTCAAGTTTACACGCGTGGATAAAATTTTTAGAATTAGTATTGCACATTGCGTATAAATTAGAATCGGCTCCTACTACGAAACGAACAACTTCCGAACAAAAGAAGAAAATTGAGGAAAAAAAGAAGGAAATACAATTTCGTCTTTGGAATGAATTAGGTATTAAAGTTGATAAAGTTGTTCAGGGTAGAGGTACGTCTAATACAGGAAATGTAGCTAGACGGTTTTTTAGGAACACAGAAAAAGTTGCTGAAATCACTGGAATCAATTTAAATTTATTAAACCGATTCTCCTATTTTAACAGTTATTTCTTGTGGTTCTGAAATAAATTATGATGAATTCGAAAACTATGCAAAAGATACTGCAGAACTTTATGTCAAACATTATAATTGGTACAGAATGCCACCAAGTATACACAAAATTTTAATTCATGGCTCATTAATTATAAAAAATGCTCTTGTACCGATTGGGCAGTTGTCGGAAGAGGCTCAAGAGGCAAGTAATAAAAACTACAATCGATTCAGAGAACATCATTCTCGAAAATCATCACGTATTCATACAAATACAGATATTTTTAATTTCTTATTAGTGTCATCTGATCCATTAATTACAAGTTTAAGAACACAACCTAACAAATCACATACTAAATTACCTCCAGAAGCCATTCATTTACTTAACATCGAAAGCTCAGAACTGAATGAAATAGAAACTAGTGATAGTGAAATAAATAGTAGTTATTCTGAATAATTATTTATGTTTTTATATTTATTAATTTTTTAGTTATCCAATTAAGTACCAGATAAATTTAATTTTTAAATTTCATACATAAATGTTTATTATAAAAAATAAAACGATTTTGTTTGTAATATTATTATTCAAATTCAATGTCAACGTTTAAACAAATAATAAATTATAAATATTTGACTTAAGTTATAAAATGAACTAATATTATTGTTATTTGGTGATGTTTTGTTTTTCTTGATAGTAATAAATGATAAAGTAATAAATTCTGTTGAAATACAATTTAGTATATATGTAATATTTATATACCTATCATTTATGTATTGATTTTTGACCTTATTAATTTTGGCCGGCTAGAACTCATATTCCTCCCACTGTGCGACGGCGCGTTGTGGCGGCGGCAACGGTAACGCACACACAACTAGCCGCTGCTGTTGGGCGTCGGTGGCTTGAACAGTACGTTTTTAGGCGTACCACCACCGATGCTTACCAGAGGGTGTTGTTGTGAGGGTTCTTCCTCTCCATCGCTTTTAGTATGAGTGGCTTGAACAGTACGTTTTTAGGCGTACCACCACTCACACTGCGAGTATCGGGAGAGGGATAGTGCGGGAGACGAGAAGCGCGATACGATTTTGTTAAAACATAAACGGATAAAACTGTGTTATGGATTATGTGGTGTTTTGAGTGTATGTCGTGACCAGTATATCTGTGGTTCACTAGTACCTTATGCCGTTTGAATTTGTGTCTTTACGGTACGTGTTTAACGTGGTTTATGAGCTGTTGTAGTGCTTATTACTCTTGGGCGGCTATGACTGTTGGTTTCGGGATTGTGTCCTAAGTATAGTCCCGGCATAGATTATACGAACTTTGTCCGCAGCTTTTGACAAAGTCGCATAATCTGATGCCGGTCGTAAAGCTTTGTTGCCGACGCGCTCTCTGTGTGGCGTCTTGGCGGCACTCTTGTTTTTACAAAGTAGGTGTTTTCTAATGCGGTTTGGTTACAACGACATCACGGTGTGTTGCATTGGTCTCTAGTACTGTTTGGGATTGATGTTTGCGCTTTTCCGAACTTGTAATAAGTATTTATTACAAGTTTACTGTAAGTAGGTACGTACGTTTACCACGATGAACATCGTGGTATCTTGATGCGTGCATAGATGGCGCCACGTATTTCGTCATTCATAAATGTATCGATAATTGTGTATCGTTACAAGCTACCAACTATTAATAATTTTTTTTTTTAGGTTTTGGTAGCTCTTAATTTTTTGCCACTGGTAGCTACCAGACCCCAGCTGGTAATAGCCGATTTACTTCGATATCTCAGAGTTCTGTATCTCGATGTATCGAAGAAGTTACTACTGCATTAAACGAGGATGATATTTTTGGTTCTTGGGTAAAATTTCCTGGTAATATAAGAGAACTTAGGAAAGTCCGCAATGAGTAAGCTTATACTTATATATCAGTTCTAAATAAACTATATAGGTACTGATAAACTTGTTATCTTGATCAATCTTGATCCAGTTTGCTAAAATATAAGTTGAAATCGAAGCACACTTTCTGGTAGAAATTTTGTATACAGGATTAAAAAAAAAAACCATTGTAAAACCACTAGATCCTTCACTAAGCTCAGAATCCAAAATCATTAGGGTCTATGCTGCTGATACAGTTCTTTCACCTCCCCCCTCCTCCTGAAAAATATCCCTAGTTGTGTCTATAATACAGTAATGTTAGAATACATTTAAAATAATGGGCTGCTGAACTAATATATTATATTATATAATACAGTATTTTACAGTTACTTTTCTTTACTATTTAATTGAAATTTCACCAAAAATTAATTAAACTATAATTACAAAATTTTAGATTTTATGAACAACTGGTTTTCAAGGTTGTGTTGGATGCATTGACTGCACACATGTGGCTATTGTTCCACCTATTAAAGATCCATTTAATGCAAATCCTGAATATATTTATATTAATCGAAAAGGATACCATTCAATAAATGTCCAATTAGTTGAGTACCTATTTACATTCACTTAATTTGATTTGATAACTTTCTTAACTATAAATGCAAGGACAAGCAAGTTATAATTAAAAATTAATAGTTATCTAACCTTAATTTATTAACCTAACAAAATACCTTTATGTTTCTTTTCAATGTATTAAACATAGACCTATAAACTAATGGACAGGCGGTTAGCGCTTTCCACTCCGCTCTGCCATCAATGCTAGACGGTCATACAACCATATAACAGAGAGAGAAAAAACATAAAGTAGTGAAGGAGCACCACACTTTGATTCTTTTCTTGCTCACACTATATCCTACCCCTAACCTCTCTATATAAGTGCTGTCAATTACTTTATAGGTCCATGGTTTTAAATATTGAATTAAATGTGGAAATACAAATTTTGTTTAAGTTAAAAGTTAGAAATTAATTTCATTAGGTACTAAAACAAAACAAATTTACTGATACAAAATTTATATTCATAGTTTTGAATTGTCATACATAACAGTTTTTTTTTTCCAGATATGTGATGCAAAGCTCAGAATTTTAAACGTTAATGCACTTTTTCCTGGGTCTACAAATGATTCATTTATATGGAACAGTTGTGATGTACTTCCTGTAGTAGAGCAACTTTATACAAATGGTCAACAAGGATTTTTTTTCTTTTGGGTACCTATATAATTGAAACTGATTTAATTACCTAACAGATCTTACCACGTATGATTAGAAATTATAATAAAAGTTAATATCTGAGAAAATATTGGTAACCAATCGAGGTTTGATGATGAAAGCATTAAGAAAATAAAAATTATGTTTGAAAACCCATGAACAATTTTGTAATAAAATATGCATTTTTCAGGTGATTCTGGATATGCATTACGCCCTTGGTTATTAACACCTTTTAATAATCCAGTTACTGATGTTGAGCAGTACTATAATAAAATGAAAATGTCAACTCGAAGTATCATAGAAAGATGCAACGGGATTCTTAAAATGAGATTTAGGTAGGATTGAAAGTTAATATTAGTTTTTATCTACCTGTATAATATTGATTATGTTATTTTTCAAATACTTTTAGATGTCTTCTTAGACATAGATTTCTTCATTATCACCCAGAAAAATGCACTAAAATTATAAAAGCTTGCACAGTATTACATAATATATGTATAACAAACAATGTACCATTGCCAGTAGAAGAAGGGCCAATAGACATTGATATGGGTATAATTCAACAACAAGGTGGTCCAATTATTGATCAGCGTTTTGCAGGCAATGATTTGGTCCAAGGTAGACAAGTACGTTCAATAGTTGCAAATTATTTACAAAGAAACAGATTGCATTTATAAGGAACATATTAATTTATTATTTTAAAAAGCAAATGTAAACCTTTTAATAGTAAAAACTTGATATTATTTATACTTTACTATTAGTTATTACTTATTACTCATTAGAGATCTACTTATATTATTATTGAATATCAATAAGAATTATATTTATATTTATTATTTCTTTAATGTATTATTAATATTTAATTATTAATATCATTAGTTTATTTATTATTATTTTAATTTTAATTTCTAATGTCTATTAAGTATTATACTATTATGTATGTAAAAATTAAATAAAAAAGAAAACATGTTATTAGATTAAATAAAAAATGAAAAACTAGTAAATAAAATTGTTATTTAAAATTTTAATAAAAAATGAATTACTTTTAAGTATTAAAATAAAATAAGATAGAATTAAATGATTTAGAAAAATAATAGGTTAGTTAAATTCTGTTTGTTAATGCAACTGCAATGCGATTAAAAATGTCATTTCTTTGTCTCAATATTTCATTTTGTTCTCTCAATAACTCTAACTTTTTTTCATTATAACTGGCTTTTAAAGCAAGTTTTTTTTTTTCCAAGAGAAACAAGATTTGCTGCAGCACTGTTACCATCATCTAATCTTCGAGCCGTAGTTGATTTTTTTGTCTTTCTTTTATTTGTAGCTTTAATTTCTAAATGCAAAAACAGATAAATTAAAATAAGTTTAATAATAATGATACTTTTTTGTTATTGTACTAGGTCAGGTTAATTTTAGTTTAGTTTTACATGATAATAGTCAATACAGATGTAGAAACATCTAAACAATTGTGTAACATTTAATATTAATAAACATAATGCTCCCGAGTGGCGCGTAGGTACGGTAGGTATAGAAGATACACCAGGGTTATTAAAAGGCCCTCGTGAAACGTATATTGACAGTACGTGTAACAGTGATGATGACATAATAGATACAATATTATATTAATGTCGGAACACAAACGGTCGTCACGTGGTCGCGTTGAAGATGTGGCGGGTTGCGTATGAGCGGGTCATGTCTTCGAATGTCATGTGTTCGAAGGTCATGTTTTCGAATGACGAGTGTTAGAAAAGTTATTTGTTCGAATAGTAATGTAATCGAAAAATTATTTGTTTGAAAAATAAATGTTCGAAAAGTTGTATGAACGAAAATTATTTATTTAAATTAAAAAGCTATCTAATATTATAAAAATTAATAAACATAAAATTAAAAAAAAATATTTTGAAAAATATATATATATATTGTATAATATATAATTTTTTGTACGATTGTAATAAATTTGTGAAGCCCTGAATAAAGTGTTGAGAGATAAAGTGTTAGATCAGAACTTCCGAGAACAACTAATACAGCTGAATCGTGGCGTGGAAAGTTAAATCGACTTACATCCCTCATCCAGGTAAAAATCATATGTTTATATTTGTTTTTTTATAAATATTTTATTTCATATATTTTATTCAGGGTTTCACTAATTTATTACAATCGTGCAAAAAATTCAATCTGAAACAGAATCACAGATTGAAATGTTAATATCCGGTCATCAAATAAAGAAAAAGAAATATGGTGTGGACCGCAATATGAGATTGCAATCAATTCAACAGCGAATAATCGACAATCCTAAATATTGTAAATTGGAGTTTTTAAAAGCAATTGCATATAATTTAAGTTTTTAATTATTGATTTATAACTGCATAGGTATATTTTTCCAAATATTTTTTTTTTAATTTTATGTTTATTATTTTTTATAATATTAGATAGCTTTTTAATTTAAATAAATAATTTTCGTACATACAACTTTTCGAACATATATTTTTCGAACAAATAATTTTTTGATTACATTACTATTCTAACAAATAACTTTTCTAACACTCGTAATTCGAAAACATGACCTTCGAACACATGACTTTCGAATACATGAACCCCACCCGCGCCACTCACCGGCGCTACACGACCGGCTCACTGCGAACACCAGAACACCATCGCCGTAGCCGCGTCAACAGCTATAAAATACAACTAACCTAGTTTATAGTCACCATCACAATCAAATACTGCATAATCTCCAGTTGCTTGAGTGGTAAGAAGATCAAGTGTTTCCATTTCGGATACACTATACACCGATACATTTTTGGATGGTCCACCACCAGTTTCTTTAATATAGGATTTTTCAGCAGTCACTTTTTGTTTTAGTGTTTTTTTTATATTATCCCATTTCTTTTTTAATATATTCGATGGACGGTGTTCAAGAGATATACTGTTGCAATTATATTCTTTACTTAAGTCTTCCCAACTACACTGTTCTTGTTTCCATGTTAATGAATCCGATTTTTTGCATTCAATTTTGTCCCATCGTTTATGTACCAATGTTTTCAGCAACTCGACTTCGTCTGATGAAAAATTAGTACTTCTCTTGGCCATCTTTCTTCCCAAAAAAACTATATGCAACTATTTTTATATTTATTATTTAGCAATTTCGTTCTTGGTTAAAAAAATGTACTTAACTGTTTTAAATGCTCACATCAATAATTATTATATCACATTTTCACTGATAACATACTGTTTTGTACAATATCACGTACGCTTAAAGTGATTGTATACTGATAAGCCATGGAAGAATAAACAATATAGCCATAATAAGGCTTAAGCTAAAGCTTAGCTAAGTAGAAGTTTTAAATACTCTGACACGGTACGCAGCGGCAACCAGTACAAAGTACAGGTACCGCAGCGGCCGGTCTACGTTTTTGTCAACCGCCACCACGGGCTACAGCGCGACATCGCCAACTCTCCCACCGCGCCTCAAAGGCACAAGGCGGGACGGGAAGGCAAGTCGCGCAATACGAGTACCGGCCGCCGGCAATTCGATCTATCGCCCTACGACCGTTGTATCGTTTACGTGTACACACCACGGCACCCGACTATCGCACGGACACACCGAAAACCACGATTGTAATCGTATCAGCATCCGGACACACGGTGTCATCGTGTATATTGTTCGACCGTGTTTCACAAATAAAGTTTATTTTAATCAAGCCGAAACAAAACCTGTGTAAAGTTTCTTTTCTAAGAGTCACCTTCTCGGCTCTCACCACCAACACAACGACCGGCTGGTTGCGACCTTGCTACGCCACCACCGAAGCCGTGTCAATTGGCTCCCCGCAGAGGAATCTCCTCAATTCAGCGACAAGGTAAGAGTTTTCACGCTGACACATACCTCGGATTAACTGCTTATATTTAATTAGTAATAAGTTATTCGACCAGGAGTGTGTTTGCCGGTTAGCTAGGACCCCATAGAGAACATTACGTAACAATTATTTTTAGTACGTAACAGGGAAATCCACGCAGCCGTGCATAACCGTGATACGGATTGGGAAGTAGTTATATAACAACCACCACCCCTCCGCAACGCCTACCTTTCGCACCGCGACATTATCGCCGATAAAAACAGAGCGCGCAGGCCAAAAACCGGTTCAGCCGCCGCAGCCGACAGCTGCCACCACCGAGGTCGTTGACCCAGTACCACTATTTTTGGTACGCAACGGCGGCACTGTCGTCAGCTGATCTGTTACACAATCATAAATAATAAATATATAAATTGTCGTAGCTAGCGCGCGAAATTTAGCGAAAAAACAGAAAGCCTCCTCAAAACCGTGCACACCGCGCAACAAGCACAATCCACTGACCATACAACAGCGTAACGACCACATCGGTAAACAATTTTACACAATGTCGGAAAAAACGTTACAGCAGTTGTCGTCGGCGGAGCTACGTAGCGAGTGCACGGCCCGCGGCCTCAGCGCATCCGGGACGAAGTCGGATGTGTACGTCCGGCTAGAGGAGCACCTTAGGGCAAGCGGACTAGTCCCCGAGAATGTGAAGTTCGTAACAGTGCAGCCTGGAACCGTAGGATTCCAGGGCAGTACTGAACAACAACAACACATGACATCAACGCTGGAAAACACGAACGCCAGCCAGATTTTCGGACAACCGTCTGGGGGGATTTTGACAAGCCCAACAGCAAGTCAAAAACTCACAGACAACCGGCCAGAAATCGGCGGCTTCCAGTCGACCATGCAACAGGGCCAGTCCGCACAACCTGTAAAAACAGACATTTTCGAAACCGCGGCGAAACAACTACAACAGTTAAAACAAATGTTGCCACAAACGAACGACTCAACATCGTTCGAGGCACGTTTAGGGGCGTTGGAAGCGAGCATGACGCGGTTCTTCACAGAATCGCGCCAGGCAACCACCCAACCGCCAAACAGTGTAGCAGCCCCGCGGTTAGATAACCACCCGTCACCCGTACAGATGCCAAATCGTACACACGATAGTCACCAGTCGGGTAGGTCATATGAGCTCAATGACGGCGGCGCTCAACACAGCGCCAGCCACATCGCCGACGCGAACAACCGACCGTTTTTCGCGCGCGAAACCAATGACTATACGGGTCACACCACACGCGCGCCACAATACGCGCCGTACGAAGCACGCGCGCATGAACGCTCGGTACTAATACCGTACGACGACTTGCGCACAGCAAGAGCTTCGTTACCCGAGTTCACAGGAACAAGGGCCGAGGACCCCGTACGGTACATTAATAATACCGAGTCGATTTTGGTGCAAGCTCGTATACACCCCTCGGGTTGGTGCAGGGCGGTCGAGCCGCAGTAAAAAGGAACGGCGAGTGTATGGTACGCATCCATAAAAATACTCGACCTATCCTGGGAAGAATTTAGGGTTGAGTTTTTAGAAAATTACAACAATTCCGAAATCCAATCCCAACTGCGCGCCGACATCGTGTCAACACGACAAACGTCTAGACAATCTCTAACGGAATTTGTGCTAGTTAAAAACCAGCAAGCGCGCCGCGTAAATACCGGCCTATCCGAGTCGGAATTGGTAGGTATTATAGCAGGATTAACGCGCGACACTTTCCGAACACACATCCGTCTACAACGGCCATTGACGTTCAACGAGCTACGACGCATCGCAGGCGTTTTGGACCCGGTAACGGACAGCACCAAACCGACCCCCCAACAATGGGCCCCAAAACCCAAAAACCGGGCGGATACCCCACAAACAGCCGCCCCGGTCAAAAAAAAATTTATACGAAAAACAACAGATGATCACCCACCGGGGCCGTGCAGGTATTGTGGGGAACTCCACTGGAACAGTAAGTGCCCACACAAACCGACCACGTCGGGAAACGGCGGGGGAGTCGACGGGGACTAGTCCCCCCCCATCGACTCAACACCACCCCCCCACCCATCACCAACCACTATCGGTAGTACACACGGAAAAAAAACACGTAATCGAAAAGCGCGTAGTTCGGTAATTCAACCCACAGAAAAACCAACTACGAAAATTTTTTCCGTCTCATCACCAATCGGCACCCGTTCACAGACCCCCAACCTACACCACCCCACCACAGAACACACTCACCTCACCGGTGACACGTGTGTTCAACAACAACCGGCTCATGGGGCAGCCACAGGTGTAGGGACAAAGGCAACAGAGACACGGGTGTTCACCTGCACAGGTGACGGGGATACAAGCACACACACCACGCTTATCCCCGCATTAGGTCAGTCTGCGCACGTAAAGCAAGAGGCGAGCAACGAGGCAACCGACGTTGACAGTATGGTCATGGCGGTTGACACCGACGACCAGACAGTTACCGTCGCGGTTAAGAACCAATTGTCCCGCTCGGCCGATTGCACTACGACTAATAATGATACGCGAACACGCCCAGACAAAATTCCGACCCCCGCGGTCGAGCTCGAATTTCCGTCAGGCTTCGTAACAGCTCTATTAGATTCGCAGGCACAAAAATCGTACGTAAACCCGACAGTAGCCCGTAAATACGGCAAAACACCTCCCCACGGACCAACAAACACAGTCCGGATGGCGGACGGTCACACTGCAACAACCAGTGGCACCTCCACATTCGAAGCTAGGATAGGTACACTCGATATAAAATTCGAAGCTACCATCCTAGACAATTTGTATTGCGACGCGTTACTAGGACACGACTTTCTTGTAACCAATGAAGTCTCTTGGGATTACGCCGCATGCACAATTCACATGGGTAGGCAAATTCGTACGTCGACATGCTGGAAAGGGAAACCACAACCACCCGCCACTCGTCCCGACTTGTCACAATTACAATTTGGAAACGACCCCGAAACTCGCGCGAAACTAACCAAGATTTTAAACAAATACGCGGTAGTATTCAGCGAAAAAGTAGGACGTACCAAACTAATTGAACACGAAATTTTGCTTAAAGACCCGTCCCCAATCGCGCTCAAACCATACCCATATCCGCAGCAAAAACAAACCGCTATCGATGATATGGTGCGCGATATGGAACTCCAGGGGCTCGTAGAACCTAGCACCTCCCCGTGGGCCGCACCGGTAGTATTGGCAAAGAAAAAAGACGGAACTTTTCGTCTCTGTGTCGACTACAGGCGGCTTAACGACGTAACGGAATCCGACGCGTACCCAATGCCAGATCTCAACAAAATGATTAGGCAAATGAGGGGCGCGAAAATTTTCAGCATTTTTGACCTTAGGTCGGGGTACTGGCAAGTACCACTACACGAAAATGCGCGAAAATACACGGCTTTCCGGACACGTAGAGGTCTATTCCAGTTCAGAGTCCTCCCCTTCGGTCTAAAAAATAGTCCAATGACTTTCGTGAGACTCATGAACGAGGTCATGAGGGGGTACCAGGATGATTTCGTACAAGTTTACCTAGATGATATTGTAGTATTCTCAAGGGACGAGTACGAACCCCAGGCCCACCTAGACAAAGTTCTCGAGCGCCTCAAGAGATTCGGATTAACGTGCAACACAAAAAAATGTAAAATCGGTCTTCGCGAAATTTCATTTTTAGGGCACATAGTAGACTCGGAGGGCATACAAAAACAACCGGAAAAATTGGTATGCATCGATAATTTTCCGGTTCCCAAAAAAGTTAGGGACGTACGTAAATTTTTGGGCGTGTGCAACTGGTACAACCAGTTCGTAGATAATTACGCGGATACCATAGCACCCCTCACTAATATATTAAAACAGGGGGTTCGGTGGAAATGGACAGATGTAGAACAACGCGCGTTTGAATCAATAAAAAACGCGCTAGTCACATCGCCGAAATTGTCCCCACCCGATTACAGCAAAACGTTCTGTCTCCAAACCGATGCAAGCGGGATAGGAGCTGGCGCGGTACTCTTCCAACGGGGTGACAGACCGGAGGAAAGACGCATCATATCCTACGCAAGCAAAAAGTTTAGCGAGACACAGACGAGGTACGCCGCGGTAGAACGCGAGTGCCTAGCAGTAATTTGGGCAACGGACAAATTTCGGCCATACCTAGAAACCCGACGTTTCGAACTCCTAACAGACAACTCGGCACTGACATGGTTACACAGGGCTAAAGACAAAAATTCAAAATTAACACGTTGGTCACTACAACTAGCTAATTTAGATTTTAGTACGGTACACGTCCCGGGAATACAAAACGAAGCACCCGATTTGTTATCCCGCGACCCGGCACCGGGCACACCTGTAGACGAAGATCGACTCGAGGAAAAATTGGTAGGGGCACCTGTAACGCCGACAACCAATGTTGACCCCGAGTCGGATCGCATATTCTCCATGTTCGATAACCACGGCAGTGACGACACACCACTCACCGCGTCGACGCTCGAAAAGTGGCAGTCCGAAGACGCCGCGATCCGCGACATAGTCGCCGGTCATAAGTGGGACGGACCAACGCGAAACACTAGGAGCACAAAATCGGGAACAAACACATATGTTTTCTCCGACGGTCTCTTACGCGTAAACGTAGGCCCCCACACACCCATCGTGATACCGAAAACAAAAATACAACACGTAATTTGGAGGTGTCACGATCACGTCTTATCCAACCACCCGGGTTGGAAAGAGACGTACCGGGCGGTTCGACAACGGTACTATTGGAAAGGTCAAAAAAATGACGTTAGGGCATATGTAGGTGCGTGCCACGTATGTGCGTGCACGAAACCACTAAACTCACGTCCCACCGACCCAATGCAACCAAGAACCCCCCGGCAACCATGGGAAGTCATCAGTGTCGATTTAATGGGCCCATACCCACGTTCCGGTAAGGGAAAATCGTACATACTGGTAACAACCGACTGTTTTAGTAGGTGGACCGAGGCTTACCCCTTAGGAACAGCAACCTCAAAAACAATAATCGAAACGTTAGAGCGAGAGTTCTTTTCGCGTTTCGGTTACCCCCGCGTGTGTCTCAGTGATAACGGCCCACAGTTTGTGTCAAACGAAATGATAAACGCACTAGAACGCTGGGGGGCAAAGGGTTGGACGACTCCAGTCTACCACCCGAGGGCCAACCCAGTCGAACGCCGTAATCAAGATTTAAAAAAAGGTTTGCGCGCACAACTAGTCGACGGCAAACATAAATCTTGGGACACAAAACTACCCTCAATTCTTTTTTCGATACGGAACAGGTGCAACGAACAGACATGCTACCCACCCGCGGTCCTTGTCCTAGGCAGGGAATGCAAGAGACCCGGAGATTGGGCGCTATCTAAAATTGCACCGGTAAATATCGAAAAATCACAGGAAGAGAGGGTAGAGCGGGAAAAACGTATTATAGGCAAAAAGGTAGTGGTAGAGCCTAGCACGAACACCGGCACACCGGTGAAGTTCGGCAAGGGCGACGTAGTCTACTACAAAGCACACCACCTATCTAAGGCACATAAAGATTTTCATGCCGGGTTCGCACCAAAGTGGTGGGGACCGGTAAGGCTAGCGAAGCAGGTCGGTAAGGGAGTCTTCCTAACCGACCAACAACCGCCGCGGAAATTACATGTGTCGTGTCTAAAACGCGCGCCCACAGGTCAAAGTAAATAAACATTTGTCTGTACTAACCACCATTTACAGATAATATGGCCGAACAACAGCAGCAGGAGAAGTGGCAGCAGGTGGCCACACTGATCCAGCAGCTGGGGCTGGTGTCCGGGAGTCAGGACGAGCCGCGTACCGCCGCCCAGGTCGCAAGGATGTCGACCCGCCATCTCCTCCAGGATCCAGTGCGGGCGGCCATCTACCAGCGGGGCTGGGCGGACCGCACAGCGGATATCGAGCGGAGGCTCCGTCCGCGCGGAACGACCTCGACGACCAGCAGCCGCACCTCGTCGCTGACGAGGCCACCACCACCGACAACGACACCTGCCCCCACAACACCTGCCCCCGTGAAACCTGCGGAGCCGACACCGGTACCCAGGCCAACGGGGGTACCCCCAGGCCCGGCGGTAAGGGTGAGGACGGAGGCGCAGCAGGCGCGGAACCGCCGGAAGTTCCAACAGCTAAAGGAAAAGAGGAAGGCAAGGGAAAGCGAGGCAAGCCAACAGCGTCGGCTTGCCAAGCGACCTGCGCTAACCTCCGAACCCGAAGCAGCCAGCGCACCTCCAACCGGCCCAACACCGCTGGAACCGATGGAGGTAGACAAACCGGCGCCCAAGGATCAAAAATCCGAGGAGCCGGAACAGTCCACCAGCCACACGCCGCCACGCCAACCACCGACCACGGACGACATATCCGAGTCCGATTGGTACGCGGCGTACGAGGGGCTAGAGGAGATAGCGTACGACCCGGCGTACTATACTCCGATAGGGTCCCCAAAACACGACTAGAACAACCCACGGGCTCGGGCGAGTTTACCTCAAGCGAAAGCCAGAGGTAGTACAAGCCACCCCGACCCGTAACGACACACCGACACCGGTACAAGTGTACCCCGTGTGGCGGTTTGGCAGGGGAGTATGACACGGTACGCAGCGGCAACCAGTACAAAGTACAGGTACCGCAGCGGCCGGTCTACGTTTTTGTCAACCGCCACCACGGGCTACAGCGCGACATCGCCAACTCTCCCACCGCGCCTCAAAGGCACAAGGCGGGACGGGAAGGCAAGTCGCGCAATACGAGTACCGGCCGCCGGCAATTCGATCTATCGCCCTACGACCGTTGTATCGTTTACGTGTACACACCACGGCACCCGACTATCGCACGGACACACCGAAAACCACGATTGTAATCGTATCAGCATCCGGACACACGGTGTCATCGTGTATATTGTTCGACCGTGTTTCACAAATAAAGTTTATTTTAATCAAGCCGAAACAAAACCTGTGTAAAGTTTCTTTTCTAAGAGTCACCTTCTCGGCTCTCACCACCAACACAACGACCGGCTGGTTGCGACCTTGCTACGCCACCACCGAAGCCGTGTCAACTCGTTCTCATTTAAGGTTCACCGTAATCATAGTTTTTGGTTTATCTTAATCCTAAGATAAACTCGCATTGAAATACCGGCCCTTAGATAGGTATTTCATATTTATTACTTATTGAATTAAATAATTATTTTATTTACCTTGTGGCATTAGGAGTAATAATATAACGTCCAAGGTGATCTTTTATTTTGTCAGCACTCAATGTTGATTGATTTTGCTTATTAAATATAGCTTAACACTTCAAAAATACTTTTTTTACTTATTGCTTTATATGTAGTATCTTTTTCAGCTTTATTAGCATCATATTTTAGTAGCAATTAAATTTAGTGTGTGGGCTGCAAATCTTTGATGAGGTGGCAATGAAAAACAAAATTAATTTTCAATATCCTGGATTTCTAATAAATCTGTTACTTCAACATTCACAGGAATCTCATTTAATTCAGTAACATAAATTCCATCATCTACCTTGTTCACTGTCACTGTTAAAGACTCTGAAAGTAATACAAATAAAACAAATTAATAAATGAAAAAAAAGCAGATTTCTGAAAAATTAAAATATACTAGGTAGGTAAGTACTTAATATAAAGCATAACATTTTACTATTGGTTAAATCAGTGTAGTATATATTGTACAAAAAGGCTGGCTAAGTTAAATATTTTTTATTTTATACGTGAAATTGACATTTTGAAATTGAAATTTTATAATTATAAAAGTATGTTTCCGATAGGTTTCGAAGAAACCAAGGGCCTTCACGTCAGTCACATTTTTAAAATTTTATTTTGTACTTAGAATAATTTGATCAGGGATATTATTTTATTTTGCACTTAGAAAATGAACGGGTGAAAAAAAATAGTATAAAATTATTATTGTTGTGGTAACACTGCGGAGTATTGATGTAGTGATAGTACTACGGTAGTGATATGGACTTAGTTATTTTTTCTGGATTTGTTCTCCAGACCCAAAAGCCATACTTCAACCAAAATACCAGTCAGAAAATTAAATGATGGTGGATTTAACGATGCTAATTTAAAACTGATTATTGAAACAGTATCTCCATTTTTCCTTATTGAGCACCCTGCTCTTATAACATTGTTACGTGCCAACTACTATAGCAGATGAAATGTAGGAAGTAAATTGAGTAACTCCTCGATGATGGTAATAATTTGTATTTATTTGTGCAAACAGTTATTATGAAAAATATTCTAAGTCCAAATAATTGACTTAAGCGAGTTGTGACTATGAGTAATTAGTGACTGTTAAAGTTGAGGCTGGTTGCTCGTCTGATGAACGCTTGTCCATCAGCTCTCCTCGATGGATCTCTGTCCCTTGCCACTTCCATAATTTCTAAGACCATAGATGGTCCTTCCATTATTTTAAGACCATCCGGTCTTGCGGTTAAGCCTATTGTGATTTTCACACGCTTGCACGCGCCGGAAGTCCACATATATCGCACATTTGAGGTGTTATTCAAATAACAGCACAAATCTAAACTATATTATTTTAGGATTATTCATATACGTAGGTAGTCATATATTTATTGTCGCACGCCGCTCATGGTCACGCACTCGATATTACTATTATTGATATTATAATTATTACTATTCGAAGAAGCGCTCGAGTATAATATTTATATTTACGCGGTGCGAATATTATATGATTACGTATACATTATAATGTGTTTAAGCCATATGGCAAGATAGCCACAGCTCGCTACAACATACAGCAAATTAACTTCAAACAAGATTCCGGTTTCAAGACGAGCATTAGTTAGTAGAATTGAAACATTGTATGGTAAAATGATTGAAGAAATGATAACTGATTTTGAAGAGATAAAGTATGTATGCTTAACTTGTGATTGTTGGAGTATATTTCATAAGTAAATATTGCAATATGATTATTTTATAACATCCATATTTTGTTTAAAAAAAATGTCATTACTATGATCTAAGTTAATATTATTACTAAATTAAATTGTTCTTATATTATAGGTAGTTATCACTTATAAGTTATATTTGATTTATAACATAATTTAAAATTTTCCATTTATGATATTTACAATGTTTAACATGGACAGATGGTTTAGTTTTAATTTCAATAATAATAGTAATACATGAGAATAATAATAATATTTGTATAATATTAATCAACTTAGAGTTGCTTTTCAGTTTTCACTATTGAGCCTATAAAACATAATAAATATTGAATCATTTTTTTTCGTATTAAAGTAAATATAAAATTTAAAATTAGTAACAATCATACTTTTAATTTCCATTATAAAATATAGATAAAATTAAAATTGACATCAATACCACAGAATAGATGAAATCAGAATGGACACTCTCCAAAAACCATGATAAGAACTAAAGTGCCACCAGTGTAGCCATGTAATAAAACTATTTTTATTTTCTGTTTATGTCGCAAAAGACCACTCTGAGCATCCGCTTTATTTGGATTTGTTTGTAAACAAACTGCTTTTTTAAGGCTGGTTTGTAAAAAACTTAACAATTCACTTTTCATATTTCTTAAAAAGTGAACACGAGACCTCTACAAGTCCTCGGTTAATACCTAATTAGATATTTTGAAATTCTTGTAATTTTACGACACAACCAGTGACTATGGACTTCCTAAATAAACGCTTTAGAATAGGAAAATGCTGTATTAAAGACTGCAAAAGTTTTGAATTGGATCCGGATTTAATAAGTCATTTTTCTTTTCCAAAGGACCCTTCAAGGTAAGACATTTTTTGAGTAAATTAATATAACATACATTTGATTATTTGATTATTTTTTTTTAATTTAAAGATGTGCAGTTTGGATGGACAATGTTCAATTATGTCATTTAAATAATGTTGATGTAGTAACTTTGAACAAAAATATCGGCTATGTTCATTACATTTTGAAGGCAGGATGTTTAGTAATGAACAGAACAACCGTCTTAAGCCAGATGCAATACCAACATTATTTGAAGTTGTGGCAGAGGAACATATTGATAAAAATTATGTTTTTAATGACAATGACAACGAAAATAATTGCTCACCGTCCTGTTTAACACCTGGTATGCACCTTGTTTCAGATGCATCTTCTGTTTGTTCAATTCTATCAGATTCATCATCAATTACAATAGAAACATGTTCATCCGAATGTCAAACTCCATCATCATTAACTCATCGTACTCCACGGAAGAACGCACTTAGGAAGAAACTAAATGAGGAAATAAAGAAGAGAAGAGAACTACAATCAGTGATTGATTCTCATCGGCAGATGGTTGACACATATTCTATTGAAACGGCCCTTAAAGTGTGTGAGAAACATTGCTCTCCCACAGTGTTTATGCTGGTCAAGTCTCAATTTGAAAATCAACAGCGGAAACAATGCGGACAAAGGTATTCTAATGACATAAAGCAACTTGCTTTAAATATTTATTTTGTAAGTCCTAAGCTTTATAGAATGATGCAAAAATCTTTGTCCCTTCCGGTTAGTCGGACTTTGAGAAGAATCACTGGTAAATATGAAATCAATCCTGGTTTTAATGATTTTCTATTTAATTTCCTTTCGCTTAAAATCAGTAATTTTAAATCAGATTGGCTTGATTGTGTTTTGTGTGCTGACGAAATGGCTTTAAAAACTAATCTGTTTTACAGGGTTAACAAAGATAAAATAGTTGGTTTCCATGAATCTTCTAACCGTAGAAAATATGAACCTGCCAAGTATGCTCTGGTCCTTATGATCAGAAGTCTAAATTATGACTGGAAACAACCAGTTGCTTATTTTCTTGTGTCTAGTAGCTGTACAGGAATTGATTTAAAGGACATAATTTTGTCAACAATTTGTCGCCTGCAAAACATTAATCTGAATATTAAAGCATTTATTACGGACCAAGGCACAAATTTTGTGCAGTTTTCAAAAAGCCTTTATGTTTCCCCTAGTAAGCCTTATTTTGATGTAGAAGGAAAATCAATTGTTTACATTTTTGATCCTCCTCATTTGATTAAGTCAACCCGTAACATGTTATTTAAACATAATTTTCAAATTAATGATAATGTTGTTAATAAAGCCCATCTTATTTCTTTTTACAATCATGACTCCAAATGTAATCTTCGATTAGCACCAAAATTGACGTATGCTCATATATACCCAGGGCCTTTTGAAAAAATGAGGGTTTATTTGGCTACACAAGTATTTAGTGGAACTGTTGCTTCTGGTATGTCGATTGCTTTAGTAGCTGGTATTTTACCGCCTTGTGCCCAATTTACGATAGACTTCATAAGTGATATGGACAAGTTATTTGATATATTCAATTCTTCCAAGATTCCTAAAAGAAAAGAATACAATCGGCCGTTTAAGGGTACAGAAGCCCAAATCAATCATTTAAATAAAATGGAAGGGGTTTTTAAAAACTTACTAGTAATTCATAAATATAATGGTACAGATGAAACTAAGCGGATGAACTTTATTAATGGATGGTTAATCTCGATAGCGGCTTTAAAAATGATATGGAAATCATTAAAAGCATCAAAAAACAAAGATTATGTCTTATACACTGGTAGGCTCAATCAGGACGGCTTGGAAAATTTAATTGGTTCCTTTCGCCTACAGCAAGGCAATTGTTTGAACCCTACACCAATCCAATTTATATGGGCATTTAAAAAAATGCTGTATTTGAATTATTTTCAGCATTCACCTGGTGCAAATTGTATAAATGATTTTGACCAAATATTATGCTCAGTTGAACCATCCTCTAGTAAATCTCTTATTCTAGAAGAACCAAACAAAGAACTATTTATGTTTAAAGGTATTGCTGTAGGTACAGTTGACTACAGACATTTAGATTTACCTGAAATAAACACATTTACCTATGTGTGTGGGTATTTAATGAAAAAATGTCTGGAAAAACATACCTGTGATATTTGTATTGAGTATGCTCGGTACCAAAAACAATTGGATAAATCCTTTCTACTGTCATTTATGAAAGCATATTCTACTAATAACCATTCCACATTTGGAAATTTGATGATGCCAGATGATGATTTTTATAATTTTATCTTTGAGTTAGAGAATATATTCATCAATAACTTTCCCTCTATTGCCTATGAGGAAGGCGTTGGGGCTAAGTTGAAAATTGATTTTTGTAATGTACCGTATGATCATCCCTGTGAATATTTTGAAAAATCATATTTAATAAATTTATTTACACGCTTCAGAATTTTTACAGGTATCAAATTTTTAAACAGGGCTTTAGTTTCAGAGAAGAAATTGAAAAATAGAAAGTTAACTGTACTACAACATTTATAAAACTATTTACCTTTTTTTTTGTTTCAGTGTTCTATCGCTGTGTTAATGTTTTACAAGCTTGCTTGTATTTGAAATTAGTTCTTTTCCGAGCTCAACATTAGATTTGACCAATCTAAACATAAATTTTGTTTATTTTAATATTTTTAAATATATTTAAATTCCATATCATAAAATAAAACTTATTGGGGCTGCAGTCGATGAAAACAAATTGGCTGTTAGACCAAAAAGCCAGACAAAACTGAAGAAAACCTTGTCTGGCTTTTTGGTCTAAAAGCAACTTTTATTTACATCGACTGCAGCTCTCTTAATAAATATATTATATTTGGTTTTTTTTTTTTTTTTTAAACAATAATTGTTTGTATGCAGTTATTTTGTAAATAAAATAATTTTTTTTACATCATGTTCGTGTATTTTTTTCTTTTTCTTATTGACTATTGGTTGATTTTACCCACAATTATCTATACTCTATAGCACATTGAAGAAATTACATTTTTACAATAGGTTATTGCAAGAGATATCAAATAAGCCATACTTATGGCATTTATTTTAATACTTGCAAATAATTGTGTTTATCAAACGATGTGGTTGTATTACAGGTATCAACAGGGCTCGAAATGGACCGGAACGCACCGGAACGCAGTTCCGGTTCACGACAAAAAAATTTTTAGCGTTCCGGTTCGTAAAAAAAATACGTTTATCGTTCCGGTTCAAACAAATTTTTACTGTACCTACTATATTTTTGTAAAATTTAAACATTTTGCAGAATTGTGCATTGTAAAATATTTAATAAACGACAAACGACCGCGACGGCGCGACGCATTAGTAAATGTATTGCTTATCTTTAGATAATCGTCATTCGTCGTCCGCCGATAGCGTAGTTTGTCAGAATATTTACAAAAACGTAGTATTACGTTAGTAGACGCTGTTAAA
This sequence comes from Macrosiphum euphorbiae, assembly GCA_949089665.1. Classification (NCBI taxonomy): domain Eukaryota; kingdom Metazoa; phylum Arthropoda; class Insecta; order Hemiptera; family Aphididae; genus Macrosiphum; species Macrosiphum euphorbiae. Next base: position 126,119 of record CARXXK010001016.1, read on the forward strand.
TTTATAAGAACAATAATACGTGTATTAGATTCTATGGCAACCGATCCGGGTCCAAAACTAACTGACGCATTAAAAGAAATAAAGAACAAAATGTCGTATAAAAATGTAATATTACACAGTGGTAAAGTTTCTAAAATAAATTCTGCACAATTTTACAAAAGCCTAGCTAATAATTTAAAATCTCGAATGATGACTTCCAGTTCATCAAATGTCAGTCGTAATGAAAAAAATCGCCAAGACAATGACAAAACGTTTAAAAACTTACTTGATAATATTGAAAAATTGAATCCAAAAAATTGGCCACTTTCGAATGATGGCCAAATAGAAAACATACAATTTGGTGACTATAATATTCGTAATTTATGTCAACAATTTCAAATTGATTAAAAAAGCACTATTCAAAGTTTTAGAATTTATAAAATGGACTTGGGCAAAAAGGAAATTCCAGAAGATTTGAAACCCCTTTATAAATCAATTGCAACGATTCCAGTATCGACTAGCGAATGTGAACGAAATTTTAGTTCTATGAACGAAATCATGTCACCACTAAGAACTTCTTTAAATAGAAAAACTGTTGCTGCTCTTTTATTTATTAATTGTGTTGGACCCCCTCTAACGAAATTCGAACCAGAAAAATACGTTCGATCTTGGTTATTGAATGGTCGACATTCAGCTGATGATACCGCAAGTCGTAAAAGATACAAAAGTGTGATAAGACCTACGAATCACTGTGGAGGTTATTGTAAAAAAATTGTATTGACGCTGTACCTTTTTTAGTTATAAATATAAGTTTTTAAGTAGTTCTTTTATATTTATATTTTAATTTTATATAATATATACATATTCGTAAGTAAGTAAAAGAAGGTAAAAATATATTTAAATTTTTAAAAGGGCTGAAAATATAATGTGAGTTTCATAAAATAATAGACACAACTAATTTATTATTAAAAAAGGGTTAGTAATTTTGGTTGGGTGAAGCCCCCAATTCTATGGTATGTACTCAAAAAAAAGCGTTCCGGTTCAGAAAATTTTCCATTTCGAGCACTGGGTATCAAACTTATTTATTTATTTTATATTATAAAGATCTATGGTCCATATGCAAAAGCGGGCATTAGGTAACTAATTAAAAACTAAAAAGTTAATTTTGTTTATAAGCTTCTACAACTTTTCTTGTGTTCTCATAACTTGCCACCTTAACACATAGTATGTGACTTGCATAAATATATTTAGTTTACAATTCAACTCACTTTTAAATGTTCGCCAAATTGAAGTTGGTTAGTAAAATAATTAAATAGTTTTAGTGGCGCAATCTCCGCCAGTCACTGTATATTTGATAGTAGAGAAGTACATTTTGTTTAATATTGTATCTAATTTAAATATTATACATACCTAACCCCTATAGTTTTGTAAATATCATTATAATAATTCTCGTTTAAACATAAAAAGATGTAAAAGTAAATAATTCAATAAATAAAGGACATGCGCACTCAATTACATCACATACTACACTGTCACTGAGTCACTGGAGTAACTATACAAATACTAATATACATTATACTATATTTGTCAGAAGTAATTTAATTTGTATGGGGAGTACAAAAAAAAAACCACGGGTATTTCCGTGAAAACAATTACCGCGATAAGGGAATTACTTTTATTGGAAGGTCGACAATGATATCTGTAGATTGCATTAGCTGCCATACATAAACCTGCAGTTACTTTCATATTATTATATTAATGAAATATTAAATATAAATATTAGTATATTATTACTCTTATTAATGAAATATACATTATCCATTGAAAATATATTATATCGTTAATTATAGAATTTTCAAAGCAACCGCCAATTCTTCGGTCGAAATAATAAAATTATATACAATATTTTTTTTACTGTACTTTTTGGTAACACTGGTGGTACTTTAGGCTAAAATACTGTGTCTGCCATAAGAGCCCATGTAAATTTTTGGAGAGTGTCCATTCTGATTTCATCTATTCTGTGTCAATACTAACATCAAGTTCTTATCTTGGTCTTGCCCGGTACGATCGTTATAGTGGAGTGTGTATGTCCGTTATCTAATATGCCGTGTGGTACGTGCCGATCTAGTGTTTCGCCGTCAAAAAAAATATTGTGCGCTGTTTGTAGTGAGTATTTCCACCAAAAATGCATATCAAACTCTATGAAAGGGAACGTGGACTTACTCAACTGGACATGTAATATTTGTGAAAATGATTTACTTATTAAAAAGAACGTGACAATAAGAAAGCACGAATCTAGCAATATTTCTGCAAAGTCTTCAGTTGAAGATTTTAATTTAAGGACAATAAAATACGATATTGTGGCTCTAATGAATAAATTTGATAGTGTATCAGCTACTAATGTAGAAAGTGAGAAGTCAGTAAGTTTCTGTTCGGCAAAACTGGATGACTGCTGCAAAAAAATTGATTCTTTATTCTCTCAAATGAACCTTCTTGTTAAAAAAGTTAATGATCTTGATGCTAAGTACTCAAATCTTGAAAAAGAAATTAATTTACTTAAAATTAATCTAAATAAATCTGAACAACAATCATTGACAAATAACGTATCAATAAGCGGTATTCCAATTACTAAGAATGAAAACGTCGAAGAAATAATCAAGGCTACTGCTAAAGCCTTAAATGTTGATATTCGTAATGAAGATATTCAATCTGCTTACCGTTCTAATGTAAATAAGAACAACGACAGTAAGATAATAGTTTCATTTAATAGTAAAACCGTTAAAGATGTGTTCTTAACCAAAACTAAGGCACTTCAATTAAAAAAACAACCATTAAAATCAAACCAAATACATAGTTCTTTCCCTGATAGAATTATTTATATTAACCACGAACTTACGCCACTATTCAGAAAATTATTTTGGTTAGCAAAACAGTTTGCAAATATTTATGGTTGGAAATACATATGGAGTAGCCCGAATGGTATATATTTGAGAAAAAATGAAGGAAAAGCAGCTATGAAGTTACAATCAATTAGTGATCTACTCAAGCTTGATGAAGAAAATAAAATACGTCATCTTATTGACCCTGGCTCTAACGCTTCTACTAGGAAGTAGATGGTTAGTCATTTCATATAAATATCTAAATAAGTATTATTACTACCATCATTGTAACAGTAAAAAAAAAAATGTCTTGATAGTTTAATTTTAAACGAAATTAATTGCTTAAACAATGTAAAAACGTATTATATTCAAGATTTATCTTCTCATTCCTTTCCTATAAATAGTATTAATATTTTTTCAATGAATATTAGTAGCATTAAAGCTAACTTTGACGAGTTAGTACTAATGTTAAATACCATGAATAACAGTTTTGACATTATTATTTTAAGTGAAACCTGGTTAACTATTGATTTCAACTTTGTACTAAATGGATATTGTACAATTAATTCACTTGGGGAATTAAATAAATGTGACAGAGTAACCATCTTTATAAAAGATAACATAAGTTTAAAGGTTATAACTGATTGTAACTCAATCGCATTGTGTATTGACTATAATGATAACCAGATTTTAATAGTAGGTCTATATAGATCTTCTAGCGGTAATATTGATAACTTTATTAATGGTCTAAATAACTTTCTAGAACAACTTAGCAACAATGAATGTTATATAATAGCGGGTGATATCAATATTAATATTTATGACCAAAATATATCTAGTGATTATCTTAATACAATGGCAAGTCATAAATTTATCTCCTGTATTAACGAGTTTACTCGAGTGACCAATAACACCAAATCTTGTATTGATCATATTTTTATTCGTAATATTGATGTTCTTACTACACAAGCTTGTATCCTGAAAACCAAAGTTACGGATCACTATGCAACATTATTAAGCTTTAAAATTACTTTTAAAAGTAACGAAGGTAAAAAAAATCAAATAAAGGATACTCATCGCAAAATTAATATAAATAAACTAAATAAAATCATTGATGACGAAGACTGGTTTAAAATATTAAATTCTAATAATATAGATATTTCTTTCCAAACTTTTTTATCGAAAATTGAACAAAGTATTAATAACTCAGCATATTACATCATTTCTAATAAAAACATCCCTAAACAAAATAGTAAAATAAAAGAATGGATAACAAGGGGATTTTTGATCTCGATTGCGAACAAACAAAAATTATCTAAATTATCATACAAACGTCCGTTTGATATTAAATTAAAACGTAAATATAGACAATACTCCAATTTACTAACTACTCTAATAAAAGAAGCCAAAAAATTGCATTATCACAATCTCCTACGTAAATATCAAAATAATCCTAAACAAATGTGGAAAATGATCAATGAAATAGCTGGCAAGTCAAATAAAAATAAGATAATCATTGATAAAATTAAACAAAATAATTTAAATATTATAAAAATATTGAAAATAATATCTTAAATATGGGTAAGAAAAATTTAAGTTGGGATAGCCTCAATAATAACTGTCATGTCAATGATTCAATTTTTTTTTCTCCTATTACCCAAGATGAAATTGAAAAACATATTCTTCAAATTAAACCTATATCATCTTTTTATGAATACAATATTACAAATTTTATATTGAAAAACACTGCTCGTAGTATCTCTTATTCTCTAATGCTACTGTTTAATATGTCTTTGTCTACAGGAATCTACCCAACATGCCTTAAAAAATGCATTGTTATACCTATTTTTAAATCTGGTGACAAATTAAATTGCTGTAATTATAGACCTATTTCTTTATCATTATCATTATCAAACATTTTTGAAAAATCCATTAAATCCAGAATTATAAACTTTTTGCAAGCTAACTCTTTCTTTTCTGATTACCAATTTGGTTTTCTACAAGGCAGATCAGTAAATGATGAGAATTTCTTCGTTAATAAGTACATACATGAAAATCTTGATCTTAATAATAAAACTATGGGAATTTTTCTGGACGTCAAAAAGGCTTTTGATAGTTTAAACCACGATTCTGATTACCTATTGCTTAAGAAGCTACACTATTCTGGTATTAGAGGTATTGAAAATGATCTTATAAGGGCATACCTTCCTAATAGAATTCAATACGTTAAAATTAATGAAAAGTATAGCAATCCTATGTTGTTGAATCACGGTGTACCACAAGGGACTGTACTTGGGCCCATTTTTTTATTATATATATAAATGGACTACTTAATATAAATGTTGATGCAAAGATAGTGTGTTTTGCAGATGATATTGTTGTTCTTTTTTTTTTTTGTTTTTTTTTTTATTAAAATATATACAATCTGTATTAACTATACAATAAGTAATAATGATGATATACAAGACTGGACGGCTTGATAGAAGGGAGTGTCCAAACAACACTACTTCAATTTTAGACTTTAAATTGATGTTTTTTTTTTTTTTTTTTTTTAATTATTGGTTGAGGAGGTCCCTGGGCCAATTTCGCTTTAGACAACGTGGAGGGTTATCGGGGAGAGTGACGGATGAGAGATTGGAAATGAGTGGATTAGGGTGGTTGACTGTGTTGTTGTGAAATAATTTAAAGTAGAGGGAGGCTAGGGTGCTTATATATGGGATTTTAAGGTGAGAGTGGAGTGTGAGGTTGGTAACGTACCAGGGTGCGTTTGTGAGGAGACGAAGACAAATTGATTGGAAGGATTGGATTTTTTGGAGGTGCCCCATAACTGTATTCCGTAAGTCATTGAAGGGCGGAGAATTTGTTTATAGATTAGGAGTTTTGTGTTGAGAGGGAGATTTGATTTGAGAAGGTGTTTCATTTTGTGGAGTTTAAAGTTAAGTGATTTCCTCTTAGTTTTTATGTGAACTGCCCAAGTGAGTTTACTGTCGAGATGGACTCTGAGGTAACGGGTGGCATGTGCTTTGGGAATCATGACGTTATTGAGGGTCATGGGGGGACTATGGTCTGGACGTAGAGTAAAGGTTATGTGGGTAGATTTATTTGGATTTATTTTGATTCTCCACAAGTTGAACCAGTTTTGTAGTTCATTGAGATGAGATTGTAGATTTTCGGATGCTATGGTTAGGTCAACATTAGTTGATATTATGCCTGTGTCATCTGCGAAGGTAGCAAGAGTGGTGTTCTCAAAGTGAGGAATGTCGGAGGTAAATATATTGTAAAGAGTAGGTGCTAGGATACTTCCCTGGGGGACGCTTGATTTTATGTAGTGGATTTGTGAGAGTTCATCCTCGCAGCGAACGACGAAAGATCGGTTATGAAGGAAAGATTTTATGGTTAAAAACAGGGGGCTGGTAGAAATCGTATTTTATATAGTAGACCTTCGTGCCAAACGCGGTCGAACGCCTGAGCTACATCGAGAAAGACTCCAGTGGAGTACTGTTTGTTTTCGAGAGTTTGTGTAATTATGTCGATTATTCTGTGGACTTGATGGAGTGACAAATGTTTATATTTGAAACCTAATTGAGTGTGGGGGATTATATTATGGCTTGCTAATATAGGATTTAATCGCTTTAGTATAATCTTTTCTAGAATTTTTGAGAATGAAGGTAAGAGGCTGATAGGACGATATGAAGAAGGCAGGTCAGGAGGTTTATCTGGTTTTGGAATTAGAATAATTATGGAGTGTTTCCATGAATGAGGAATGTGGGAGAGACGAAGAATTGAGTTGAAGATAAAGGTTAAGAGAAGGATGGCTTTCTTGGGCAAATGTTTAATAATTCGATTTGTTATGAGGTCATGACCTGGAGATTTTTTGTTTGATAATTTACTGATAATAAATTGGATTTCGCTGGGGGATGTATGTTTTGTGGGTAGCGACATAGGAAGGCAATTGGTTAGAGATTTTTCAATAAAGGATGTGTGATTGATGTTGTTTACGTCGGGGTGAGGAGAGAAATTATTTTCTAGAAGAGAGGCAAACAGGTTTGATTTTTCTACGTTGGTCTTAGCGAAGGATCTGTCAGGATATCTAATTGGTGGTATTGCTTTTTTTCTTATTTAGGATTTTTTTTAGTAGCTTTCCAAATATAATTGTTTGAGTTGGATAGAGAGTGTAAATATCGTTGGTATGTTTCTGTGTTGTGAATACGTAGAAGGTTTTTAAGGGAGCACGCAATGTTGTTGTAGCGACTTTTGTCACTGGGGAGGTGGGTGTGGTGCCATCGGTTTCTGGCTCGGCGTTTTTCAGCAAGCAGTTTTGAGAGGTGTTCAGGGAGAACATTTTTATTGCGATTGGTGGGTAAGAAAGTTGATGAGTCAAGGGCGGCGTTTTTTATCAATGTGGTGAAGGTCGAGACAGCAGAGTCTATCTCTTCAGTAGATTTTAAAGAAATGTTTAGAGATATATTGTTTTCAACGATGAGAGAGAATTTTTTCCAATCGGTTATCCCTGGAGTGAGGGTGGGGAATTTTTTTAGTGAGACCAATATTGATTATTTAAAGTTAATAGGATAGGAGTGTGATCAGACGAGAGGTCTGCGAGATTGGCAATATTATAGTTGATGTTATTAGGGAGAGTATGAATGAAAAAATCAAGAATGTCGGGAACTCTGTTGGAATGTGATGGCCAATACGTTAGGTCAGGGGGAGATAAGTATTTTAGGTTGTTAGAAAGTAGTGATCTGTGTAGTGAAAGGCCTCTAGTATTGGATACTCTAGATCCCCATAAATTATGTTTGAAATTGAAGTCACCTCCGGATAAAAATGTGTTACCGAGGGATTTGAAGTACTGGGTGAAATCGTTGTCGGTTATTTTGTTAGCGTGACCCGGTGGACAGTAAACAGACGAGATTGTAGTGGGTACATGGTTTATTGAAATTGCTATATTTGTAGCTTGAAAGAGTGTAGATTGGAATTGTGGAAGTACTGAGTGACTAATGTTAGTTTTTATTAATAATGCAGAACCAGCATGCGCAGTACCATCAGGGTGGTCGCAGTGGTATGTTGAGTAACAGGGAATATGAAAATTTGAGTGTGTGGTGAGGTGGGATTCACTAATTAGAAGTATATCTATGTTATTTACAGTAAGAAATGCTTTTAATTCATTTTTTTGATGCAATAGGCCGTTTGCATTCCAAAGAAGGATGGATATCGGGTGGAGAATAGTTTTGTGATTTTTTATCATCTTTAGAAACTATAAGTTTATTGATAGCAGTGGTTAGTAAAGAGATTAGAGGACAGATTAGGTTTTTTAGTTCTTCGAGAAAAGATGAAAGTTTGAGGGATATGTCTGGATTATGGGGAGTAAGATTGGTTGGATTGTTTGCGTTATCGGTGGTAGCTTGGGCGTAAGTTTTGGGGAAGTTTGAGGCTGAAATTGAAGTAGCGTTTACAGATGTTGGGTGAACATGATTTGATTGAGGGTTAAAGTTTTTTTTTTGATTGTAGAGTAGATTGAAATTCCTTATGGACTGGGCATCCTCGGTAATTCGCAGGGTGATCACCACTGCAGAGAGCACATTTTGCTGGAAGACTCTGGGGTTTTTGGCATGAGGTGGACAGGTGGTTGGCTCCGCAACGGACGCATTTTGGGGGATGGTTGCAATAAGATTTGGTGTGTCCAAACGCTTTACAACGGAGACATTGTATTGTTAATTTGTTGGCACGAGGTTCTTCGATTTTTATTTTGGTGTGGTACAAAAAACTGATCGAAAATATGTCTTTATTGTTGATGGCTGGCTCCAGATCAATAAAAAAGAGCGGGAGAGGAAGTTTTGTATTTCGTTGGAGAACATTGGTGATATTTCTGGTTTGATGACCTTGAGCAAGTAATTCATTTTTAATTTCATCTATTGGTGTAGTGTGGTGGAGATTTCTCAGTATTACACGATACGCTCTATCTTGCTTCAGTTGATAAGTATGAAAGTCTGCTTTTGAGTCTTGCAGAAATTTAATAACTGAGCGGTATGAGTCTGCCGAAGTAGTGGAGAGTTTTATGCCATTGGTTGAACTTTTGCAAGAGAAATGTTCACCTTTGGTTAACGTTTTGATGGAGTTACAGAAAGCATTGAAATCAGTAACTACGCGAATAAATATAGGCGGCGGTGGCTTGATGATAGGAGTGGTTGTTTCGGGTTCTGAATCAATCTCGATTAGGTTGTCGTTTTGTATTTCCGAGGGCTCGGAGTAATTTGAAAACAAAGAGAAACGATTTGATGAAACAAATGTTTTACTTAGTTGAGTGGGAGAGTTTGGAGAGTGGGGCAGCGAATGTTTACCGTTTTTATTTTTTTATTTTTTTTCTTTCGTAATGAACCCGTCGGTTTGGTCGGGAGATTGTTGAGAAGTACCATAATTATTTGACACACTCTGTAGACGAGATTTTTGTATGATCAAAGGTGGAACGGTTTTAGATTGTTGTTTATTATCTGGCATGGTGAACGGCGACGGTACGTTCTGACGCTAGATTACGGAGAAGCCCGGTAAGGCTGACCGTGCGAGACTGCGGCCGCCCGACGGCCGGCCGTATTTTTGATAGAACCGTGACGATAATTAGTTGTAGTATAATTAAATTTGTTACCGAATATGAGCTGGAGGCGCTCCTTTTGATGACTTGGTGTTGGGGTTGGCAGAACAGAAGATTGACGCTGTTGAATACGTGGAATGTTTTTTTTTTTTTTTTAAAAAACGGACTAAAACATAGTAATTTAACACGAATAGAAGGATAAACAGCGAGGCGATGTTTCATTATCAATGGTCGTGACCAAACTGCTGTTGTTCTTATAAATGAAAAAAATTATAATAAATTATATACTAAAGCAAATCAAGTCTTTGATACAATTAATTCATGGTTTAATAATAATTTTCTTGACTTAAACCTTACAAAATCTATATATATTATCTTTAGTATTCAGAACACGAATTCAGATGTTGAAAATAAATTATGTTTACATACCACACCTTGTCAAATCAGCAAATATAATAATTGTAATTGTTTAAATATTGAAAGAAGTGACTCTATCAAATATCTTGGATTATTTATTGATTTCCAACTAAAATGGGTGACACATATTAGCTATATTCTACGACTTAGCCGTAAATTCTTTTTTGTATTTAATGATTTACGATCCATATTCAATAAACAGCAATTGAGAGTTATTTATATATCTTTTGTGCAATCAGTAATTTCATATGGGATAGAGATATGGGGAGGGACTTACAATATCCATTTAAACAAAGTTAAAGTTATCATGAATAAGATTATTAAGTATATTTTACGTTTACGTAATTATACAAATACTGATTATTTATATAAAGAATTTAATGTACTCAGTTTCGATAGATTGCTTAACAAATGTACCCTACTATTAGCTTTTAAACATAAAAAATATTTTACAAATTGTAATCATAACTATAATACAAGACTAAAAAAAAATATTAATATAAACACACCAATTTGCCATAAGCATTTTGATAGCAAGAGTTGCTTAAATCGAGCGATAGCTCTTTGTAGAAAATTAGAATTTAATATTAATAATTATCCTAACTTTATTCATCTAAGCGTTATGTATTATCCATAATATAAATTTTTGTTATAACTATTCTTTTAAGTAATTTATTTATTAAGTTTTATTTTATTTTCTTATTGTAATAGTGGGGTGTGCTAACTGAAAATGATATCAAAATATTTCACGTTTGGCAACCAATGCGCCCTTTTGGATTCAGATAGTATATGGGTAAACGAGTCTAAAAATCCCGGGACACAAATTTTTCCTCCCCCCTAACGTTGTTGATAACGTTATCAATATGGCCGCCAAATTGTTGTGATGCGGTTCTACATTTTCCTATATAACTTGGGTTTGTATTTAGATATTTACCTATATTTTTAGTGATTATTAATCAGTAGAAAATTCGCTTTTTAATGACATATTTTACATTATCATTTAAGGTCATAATTTCAGAAATTTTTGTAACTTTTTTTAAAATTTTTGAATTTTATTTTGAATTTTTTAGATATTTTGCTAAATAACACGGAATCAGTTGTATTTAGCTAAAAATATGATAGAAACTTTTTTGTTCGTAAAAAAATTACCTTTCGAACAGTATATAAAACTTTGATTTTGTTCCAAACAGTCGCTGAAAATCTTCCAAAACAGTTTTGCATAGCATAAATGCACAGAGAGTCGTTCGGCAACAATGTCATTTCACTAATAATTACTATTTACTAGGCGCTATCTGTCGCATTTGATTGAAAGTTAATCTTTAGTAATTAGTTTAATTAAACATATGGTAGCGATATCATATCATTGTTATCAAATAGAATAAAACACTTTTTTCATTTTTCCTAACAACGAAAACTGTATAATAAGGTACGTAGTTTTTATTTATTTTACTTAGTTATACTACACTTCCTTTAGTACATCTAAATAGGTTATTTAATTAACTTTTAATAAGTTAACTGACACGAGATCGCCGGCCTCCTAACACTGTAGGTTAATGCGTGAGGCCATGGTATAAATAACTGTAATATTCATGTGTGTATTTATAGATAGGAGAGTCTAATCGTTATTTTGAATATAGTTTTACAATTGGAAAGCCCTGAATAATAAATATTTAGTTTGCGTCGGTCAATTTTACTCGTTATAGATTTAAAATTAAGATATAATATTTTTTTTTAATTATTAGTTTTTTTCCCTTATACACCATAGTGTCATTACTGAGTCTTTATCTCTACACCATCAATGATATACCTAGTGTATTGAATACAATGCCGATTTGAATAGCTTAATTCGGTTTAACAGTCTACCTAAATGGCTTCACGTTAATGTAACCATGTTTGGACGCCGACGGGTTTTCAACAGTCATTATCTTAACTCTTAAGGTTATAGAATCAAATTGTAATCATATTTTGGTATTAAATTCATGATAATGATAATATGTAATACCGGTGTACTACAAATAGAATACTTGTTTGCATTTAATGTGGAATACAATTCTATATTATAAAAATACAGAATTATTAAACAAAAAAAACTAACATTTTTTCTGAATAAAGTAACATTTTTTTAAATTTAAATATACAGAGCTATACAGATACATTTGTATTAATATTAATTGTTTTTTCAAAGTTTTTAAACACTGGTTGTTCTTTTTTTGTTAATTACATTTTTTCTTCTTAAGACATTTGTCTGGTTCATTTCTTATTTTTTGCTATAAACTGTGTGCTTTATAATAAAAATATATCTTAAAAAGGTTAACATCAGATCCTAATATTTTTTATTCATTCCTATTAGATAGTGTCGGTATATATATATATATATATATATTATAATACAATAACCATATTCCGGGTTTTACATTTTGTAATAATTAAATTTAAATGTTTTTATTACAATAGCACAATAAAAATATTGAAAGGGACTTCATCTTATTAAAAGATATTATCTTTCGTCTCCCTCAAAGAAAGAAAAAAATTGCCTGATTATGATAAAAAAGAGGAAACATGAATTGGTTGATGCTACGACTGACCCAGTGGTGGCTCCGTTTGTATGGGACCTGTGTTTGTTATGCCAGAAGCATTCAAAAGAGCGCTTAATCATTCCGAAGTATGAAGGTTATTTGACGATGGCGAAGAATCTTGGCATTTTTGCTGAACATGGTCAGCTTCCAAGTGGTATAAGACATTTGAAGCAGTTGGACGATGGAAATGGTGTTTTACAAACACTAGTGGCCCATGCAGCAAAATATCATAAATCGTGTAAAAACAAATATGACAGTCAAAAAGCGGAAAGAATATCTAGTGAAAAGAAACAGAAAGGTCGGCCCCTTTACTCAGACCAAACTAAATCTACATCAAAATTAACAAGATCATCATTATTTTGTTCAGATTTGAAAAACGTGTGTCTGTTTTGTGATGAAGGAGGCAAAGATAATCTTGTGATTGCATCCACTCTGGGTATTGGTCCTACAATTCATAGTCATGCTGTAAAATTACAAGATGAAAAACTGTTAAAGAAGTTAACGTCAACAGATTTGGTAGCATTAGAAGCCAAGTACCACAAACTATGTTATACTCGTTTTCTAACACGTGCAAGAGCTGCTGAGCGTTCTCAAAGAGAAGATTACCATAATCCCGAAGAAGTTGTTTATGGTACAGTTATAACGGAGTTGGTTCAATACATGCAGGATTTGTACTCATTTAGTAGTATTTCTCCAGTGTTTAAACTTTCTAGTATTACAAAATTAGTGAGCGAACGCATGACTAACTTGGGAATACAAACTGAAGAAAAGAATATTAATAGAACACGTCTCAAGGAACAATTATTAGCATTTACACCTGGCCTGAGAGCAGATAAGTCAGGACGTGAAATAATTTTAAGTTTCGAAGGAGATGTTGGCGATGCCATTCGTGATGCCTGTGCATTTAATGACTTTAGTGATGGTATGTGTCTGGGACGTGCTGTACGTATATTACGAAGACAACTGTTTGAAGATTTTCCTAAATTTGAAGGATCCTTTAACAAATCATTTACTCCTTCCGCATCTGTACCTGCTGTTCTGATTCATTTTGTACGTATGTTATTAGAGGGTCCTAATATCGAATCGGTTGGTTCATCAGAAAAACCTGCAGGAAATAATGCAGAATTGTCAATTTCACAACTTATTAGATATAACAGCATTAAGCATAAAAGAAAAGAAAATGTTCAGAGTATACGCCACTCTCTGGAGAGAGAAACACCACTCCCACTATACGTAGGTCTCATGATTCACGCTGTCACTAAAAAGAAAAAAATTATAGATAAATTGTATCGTTTGGGTTTGAGTGTTTCATATAATCGAGTGCAAGAAATATCAGCCACAGTTACCAATGAGTTATGTAAAAAATATAAGGAAGATGGTGTTCACCCGCCAAAGTTGTGTCCCAATGTGTTTGTAACATCAGCAATAGATAACATCGACCATAATCAATCTTCTTCTACCGCCGTTACTTCTTTCCATGGGTCAAGTGCTACGATTATTCAGCATCCCCGCAGTGAAGCAGTTACGGAGATTTACGATGACAGCATTCGTATTCAGCTGTGGAACAAACAAATTATCAATGATCTCCCTGAATATTACACTACACTTCCTGCAACTGGTAAAGTCAGAAGTGACCCACCTTTGACAACTGTCAATCCACAATACATTGACCATGAGCTTGCCTTCAACCCTAGGAAAGTTTTAAATCCTTGGCTTAACTCTGTCCTGGAGAGATTGTATATTGATGACACACAAAGAATAGATTATGTACCTAAAGTATCGTTTGCTGCTTTTCATGCACAAAATGAACCTGGTGTTAGAAAAACAAGGTGTAATGCCCCATTGCTTCCACTTCTAAATGACGAAATTGCGACACCAGCAATGGTACGGCATATGATGGATATCATAGTAATAGCTACAGCAAAATTAAATGGAAATCAAGCACCCGTGATTACATGTGACCAACCAGTATATGCTATTGGGAAGCAACTGCAATGGAAATTTCCTGACAAGTATGGAGAGGATCGCATCATATTCATGATGGGTGGTCTTCACATAGAAATGATGGTCATAAACTTACTTGGAAAGTGGTTAATTGGCAGTGGCTGGACTGAATTAGTAACAACGGCTGGTATTGCAAGTTCTGGTGTTGCGGAATCCTGCCTTACATCGTCGCATGTAAAAAGATCTCGGTATGCACACGAAGTTACTTTAACTGCGTTACATTGTCTACAGGTACAAGCATTCAACAAAGAATGTGAAAAAAATGTCAACACCAGCGGAGAAGGCATTGAAGTGTGGATTTTGTCTAAAACATCTGAATGTCCTCAGTTTCAGTATTGGGACACAGTTATCAAACTGGAGTCTCTTCTAGTGCAACTGATATTGAGTATTCGTACATCTAACTTTAAAATGTACGTCGATACTTTGGCTCAATTATGTCCATGGACATTTGCGTTGGACGCAGTCCACTATTCTCGTTGGTTGCCAGTTTTCGTACGCACTCTACAGGACCTTCCAGAAAAACATCCAGATATACATGCTGAATTTCTTCGTGGCAACTTTACAAGCACCAAAACTGCTAAACCATTTTCTGCAATATCCGACGACCAGCTTCATGAACACAATAATAAGTTTATAAAGGGCGAAGGTGGAGCTATTGGGATTCTTGATAATGAAAATGCTCTACTTAAATGGATGGTATCAGGCCCTAGGATCAGTTCTTTAATTGAGGAATTTGAAAAGAAATCATTTTTAAAAGATGAAAAAGACGTGGGTGCAAAGCACCATGAAGATAATAATGCATTTGAGAAAAGGTTTTTGACCCATGTCAAAGAAATGATTAACGTCTTTACCGAAAATGGAAATCCGTTTGAAGAAACCGATTTGGTGTCAATAGGAAGTTCCAAAGTAATTGCAAGTGTCGAAGCTGTAAAGTGTGTTACAGAAGCATTTACTTTGGGACTACAACAGTATAATGAATTTGTCGTGTCTCGTCTTAATCTAGTACAAAATTCAATTCATGAAATTATTCCTAGAACCAATATCAAAATCTTCAAGACTATAAAAAAAAAAACGGATAAGGCAAAGTCTAAGATTGCTAACTTGCGTAAAGACTCTAATTTGTTCTGTAGATTGTATGTCGCATCTGAAGCTCGGGATGCAAATATTGATGATTTCTTTTCTCACGAAAACCAAATGTACCCGCCATCTATATCAGAAGATGGAAAGCTCCGAAAGCCAACCAATAAGTCTGATATTATTGACTGCATACAAACAAAATGTGACATTAGCTTTAATGACAGCCAACCTATTGTAACAGCCAAAATGTTTGATGGAGCAGCTGTAATACACATGCTTAAGTTTTATATACTGTTCGAAAGGTAATTTTTTTACGAACAAAAAAGTTTCTATCATATTTTTAGCTAAATACAACTGATTCCGTGTTATTTAGCAAAATATCTAAAAAATTCAAAATAAAATTCAAAAATTTTAAAAAAAGTTACAAAAATTTCTGAAATTATGACCTTAAATGATAATGTAAAATATGTCATTAAAAAGCGAATTTTCTACTGATTAATAATCACTAAAAATATAGGTAAATATCTAAATTCAAACCCAAGTTATATAGGAAAATGTAGAACCGCATCACAACAATTTAGGCGGCCATATTGATAACGTTATCAACAACGTTAGGGGGGAGGAAAAATTTGTGTCCCGGGCTTTTTAGACTCGTTTACCCATGTACTATCTGAATCCAAAAGGGGGCATTGGTTGCCAGACGTGAAACTTTTTTCGGCTACCTAACCCCACTATAATGGTATTAGATGTCACTCAACTAACGCCTGTTAATCTAAGATCGCCTCAACATAATTTTGTTTACTTTATTTTCTATTTTATTTAATCTCAAATCTCTCATATCTATTTTATTACTACCTACTAGATATTAATAGTATTTGAATTAAGGCCTTAATTAAGAACCTCTCACCTTCACCGGTAGTTGGAAAAAAAATCCCCGGAAAAAAAATCCCCAGTAGCATTATACCGGTAGTATTAAATTATTTTATAAATTATATTATATGAAAAATAAAATAAATATTGTACCTATATTATGTTAAAAATTGTTATTTTATAATAAATTAAATATTACTAAATATATAAATGTATTATATTATACGCATATAAAATGTATGCCATGATGGATAAATTTTCGGCGTTTTGAACAGTATACTCGAAATCGCGATCAAGATGTAATTCCAATTTCCAAGTGACCAATTAGTTGTTATTTGTTTCAGTTCCGGTTTAAGATTAGATAGTAGACAACACGCATCCTATAAACGTCGTTAAGAGTGTTTTTCCAATGTAGGTACTCGTACTTTATAGGTATTCAGGTAGGTACACAATTAGAGATAATGAACTTTTTTCGATTGCAATAAATTGATGTTTTAGCGATCATATTATATGGGATAGGTACCTATACGGCTATACTGCAAAGAAACTGCGCTCAGTCATTTGTTGGCACTGAATTAGTTTACTACATAGTATATCCTTAAAAATGGAATTACTAAAAACACAACGAGGGTATAAAATTGCATATAAAGGCCATATGTATACATTACAAAAAATATGTTTGAATTTTATTCGTTGACGTTGTTCAAAATTTAGTTCGCTTAAGTGTCCGTGTATTTTAAAAACGTGCTTAAATATAGATAAACCAACGTTTTTAACTTTAAATAATGACCACGTGCATGAGATAAATGACAATTTAATTGGTGCAGCTAAAGTGAAACGATTAATGATCGAAAAGGCGAAATCATCACATGCAACACCTAGTCAAATATATTCGGAAATAGTTGCCAATTATTGTACTACCAATGTACTGGCAGAATTACCTCGAGAGGATTATTTAAAACGGTCGATTCAAGGTAATCGAGGGCATAATGATCCAGCTAAGCCAAAAACAATTAACGATATTACCTACTATAGAAGGTAAGTGTAATTTTTCAAAATTAACTTAATTGAAAAAATTATAATATTAGAAATGTATTAGTATTTATTAATCATTATTATTACAATATGCCCGTATGCCGCAGCACGATTTAAGATATCTTAAAGTATATCTTAAATCGTGTGCCGCAGTATGGTATGGTAAATAAGTTAGGGTAAAAATTAAGTTAATGAAAATTAAATTTTAAAAAGTTAAGTTAAAAGTTAAAATTAACTTAACTTTTAACTTTTTTCGCGTTTATGCCCAGTCTTGTAAATAGTATATTATATATATATTATATATATTTTGTAGGTCAATGGAGCTTATACCGTGAAGAGAGATTTTTTTGCATGATAATCGAAAATCAAACGAACGCATAATAATGTTTGCTACTGACTATGGGCCCTCATTATTAGCTGAGGCTCAAACATGGTTTGTTGATGGGAACTTTGGACTTGCACCAAATTTTTTTACACAGTTATATGTAGTACGAGTACAAAAAGATTCGGTATTTATTACTGCTATTTATTGTATCTTAGAACGAAAAACGCAATCAACCTATAAACATATATTTCGAGTTATTATGGAAGAGTGTAAAAAGCGTGATTTATACCCTGATCCTTTAAATTTTAATTTAGATTTCGAATTAGCTGTCATAAATGCAGCGAAGTTAATTTTTGGAAATGACATAAACATTCGAGGATGTTTTTACCACCTCTGTCAATCAACTTACAGAAAAGTTCAAGAACTAGGTTTGTCAAACAGATATCAAGAAGATGAAGGTTTTCGATTGTTTTGTGCAATGATTGACAGTTAAGCTTTCTTACCATTAAATAACGTAAAAGAGGGGATGGAGTGTTTAAAGCAAAACATACCAAATGATTAATGAAGCAGATGATTTATTAATTTATTTTGAGGCTTATTATGTAAATGGCGCTTACAAACGAATTAAGAATGCAGCTGGAGTTAATGTTAATGTGCGTCTTCGAAGACTACAACCTATGTTTCCACCTAATACTTGGAATGTTCATGATACAACCCTTCATGGTAGCCACAGGACAAACAATCCTACTGAAGGATGGAACAATCGCTTTGCACATTTAGTCGGTCAAAAACATCCAACAATATGGAAGTTAATTAGAAAAATTAAAAATGAAGTAGCTGCAGATCTAGCAAAGTTGGCTTTAAATGATGTAGGTGAGCCATTCAATAAAAGAAAACAATTAGGGTTGACCCAAACTACCGAAAAAATATTGAAAGAACTATGTACACGAATCCAAAATGATGAAATAAATGTTGAAGACTTCCTAAAAGCGATTGCTCATAACATCAGAAAGCGCTGTAATGACTAGGTAATATTATAATTACATTACTTTTTACGGTACCTAATATACAATATTTATTTATATTACCTATTGGGTAAAAGACAATTTTTTATAAAATGACAACTTTTAAAATAATATACAATATTAATTTTACTTATATTATATAATTTATAAAATATTATATTATATTAGCATATTATGACATATTTATAAAATAATTCTTATAAACTATTTATATTTAATTATTTTTAATATTTTTTTATACATTTTTTATTGTATTTTTAAGGTATAAGACAGTTTTTATAAAATAACAATTTTTAACATACCTAATAGTACGGTACCTAATATACAATATTTATTTTATTTTTAATATATAATTTATTATATATTAAATTATCTATATTATCCCCGGTATAATGCTACTGGGGATTTTTTTTTTGCGGGGATTTTTTTGAGGGATATTTTTCCCGGGGATTTTTTTTCCGCAATTCCCTTCACCACAAGCTTTGCTTAAAGGAGGTGAGCAAACAAACTTATTAATGTATTATTTATTGTAACTTTTATTTTACCAAATACCATTTGTTTGCAAATACATATATATTATTATTATTATTAAATATTGTTACTCCATATTTGATGTTTCCAATTTATGTATTTATTAAGATTTAGTTAGTATAATAATAAAAATTATTATTATTATTATTATTATTATTATTATATCATAGTATAATTATAATAAAATACTAATTGTTGTTTTTAACTATGTTATGTTTTTATTTTGTTATTATAGATCATATATTGGCTTCACTGTTCACTGGCTTAATCCCGAAACACTTGAAAGCACGGACTAAGATATACAGGACTGGCGACGATTACGATAAAGCGGTCAGAAAAAGGTATACTAGCGGCGGGTGTACGGAGGGATCTTCCTTTTTGAGCCTCAGCGCTACCTGGTGGCAATAAATACCATTGCTCTTTTCAAATAATCCACGACAAACCAATAATTAATAATTGTTCAGTTAGAACTTAAATTATTAATTATTATAACAAGTTAGTTCAATCTCATATATATGGATACCTGTTATTTATTTTCTTCAATTTATATTTTGCTTTTTGAATATCTTTAAAAGAAGATAGTCGAGTAAGTGTGTGTCCGATGTATTTATTTTTGGTTTCTTTATTTGGAGTTTCACGTTTCCATTTATAAACTCTAAATTTATTCAATAGTTTTTCACAATTCACACATCTTTTCTTATTTAAAATTGCCAGGTATTTACAATTTAGAGGACGCCAAATTTTATTTGAACCTAAATTTGTGTTTTCAACTTGTATTCCTATAAATTAAATTACATTATATACTCATATAATTTCTATTATTTTAAAGAACAATGTCTTCTGTTGTTCAGACAGAAAATACGAGAACTCTGACAGCCAAGACGGTTGAACTCTGGCTTTTGGGTCTGGGAAAAAAAACGCGAAAATATTTCTAAGTCCATATCACATCTATAATATTATCACTACAGCAATACTCTGCAGTGTTGCCATAATAATAATTTTATGTACCACAATAAAAATGTATACTACGTAATAATGGTAATAATCACAAAAGTATTCTAAGTTCAAAATAATCAATTTATTCACTCGTTCATTTTCCAAAGTAATTAAGTCCAAAATAATATTTCAAAAGTGTAAACTATTACGACCACCTAGGCTTTCGCATTTTTGGCTTTTGGGTCTGAGAAAAAATGTAGAAATATCGAAAAACGTCTAAGAGGTTTTTTATTCGTATGCCGTTATAGAAAAATATCCTGTAGTCGGATTTTTGATTTTTCAATTTTCCGACCACTTTTCACGGACCACCTTGGCTTTTGGGTCTGGGAAAAAATGTAGAAATATCGAAAAACGTCTAAGAGGTTTTTTATTCGTATACCGTATTAGAAAACCATCCGGTAGTCACATTTTTGATTTTTCCATTTTTCCACAGTTTTTCACTGCACACGAAATTTACATTATTTATTTTATTAAATATATCAAACAACTATAATTATTGTTGTATTTAATAAATAAATTGTTTATTTTAATTTCTTATATCATATTTTTTTAAATATATAATAATATATTTATTTAATATGATATAATCATAAGAACTTTAAAATGTGGTGGCCCTAAAAAGGGCCGTTTTAAATGAGTGCGCTAATCACGCAGCGGAGGATCGTCGAAGTTATCTGTGGAAATAAAAATTTAATATTATTGGTTTTTTATAGTTTATATGCACCTAGAGTGGAAATTTATCTCGTACTACTGACGATTGTCACTGTCCAGAATGCTAGAGGTACCTTTTTTAGGGCCACCACATTTTAAAGTTCTTATGATTATATCATATTAAATAAATATATTATTATATATTTAAAAAAATATGATATAAGAAATTAAAATAAACAATATATTTATTAAATACAACAATAATTATAGTTGTTTGATATATTTAATAAAATAAATAATGTACATTTCGTGTGCAGTGAAAAACTGTGGAAAAATGGAAAAATAAAAAATGTGACTACCGGATGTTTTTCTAATACGGTATACGAATAAAAAACCTCTTAGACGTTTTTCGATATTTCGACATTTTTTCCCAGACCCAAAAGCCAAGGTGGTCCGTTAAAAGTGGTCGGAAAATCGAAAAATTAAAAATGTGACTACCGGATGTTTTTTCTAATACAGTATACGAATAAAAAACCTCTTAGACGTTTTTCGATATTTCTACATTTTGTCCCAGACCCAAAAGCCAATAAGGGGGTCCGTGAAAAACTGTGGAAAAATGGAAAAATCAAAAATGTGACTACCGGATGTTTTTCTAATACGGTATACGAATAAAAAACCTCTTAGACGTTTTTCGATATTTCGACATTTTTTCCCAGACCCAAAAGCCAAGGTGGTCCGTGAAAAGTGGTCGGAAAATCGAAAAATCAAAAATCCGACTACAGGATATTTTTCTATAACGGCATACGAATAAAAAACCTCTTAGACGTTTTTCGATATTTCTACATTTTTTCCCAGACCCAAAAGCCAAAAATGCGAAAGCCTAGGTGGTCGTAATAGTTTACACTTTTGAAATATTATTTTGGACTTAATTACTTTGGAAAATGAACGAGTGAATAAATTTGAACTTAGAATACTTTTGTGATTATTACCATTATTACGTAGTATACATTTTTATTGTGGTACATAAAATTATTATTATGGCAACACTGCAGAGTATTGCTGTAGTGATAATATTATAGATGTGATATGGACTTAGAAATATTTTCGCGTTTTTTTTCCCAGACCCAAAAGCCAGAGTTCAACTAGAGGTTTAAATAATTAAATTTTAAATTAAAAATAATTATAAATTTATATAATATATAAAATTATAAATTAATTTAATTTTAATGTTAAAACCAAGAACAAAGAAATACAACTTTTAGTAAAATGTCAATTATCTAAATATTGTAAAAATACAATATATTATATATGTTATATATTTATATACAAACAGTAGTAATATAATAGGAATATAATTTACAGTGTATTATACAGTGTACAAAATATTATAAATATTGTGAATATAGTGAAATTTACTAAAATGTACTTAAATGGTGGTTAACAAAATCTAATACACTTTTAGTGAATAAAACAATTAATGTAATTAATACATTTTTCATTAATTTACAACAAACATCGTGAAATTGACTTATTAATGTTATTTACATAATATAATTTAGGTACATTAGAATCTTAAATTAACATTCAAATTAAATCAATTGTCTGCACTATCTGTACTATCTATACAAATAACACAGACATTACATACATTGTTTGACATTAGTTACGGCTTCACATTATAGTGAATCCGCATCCAGAGAGAACCACGAGGAGGTTGTCAAACTTTCTCTCCGTTTAGCCCGAAGGCAAGGTCATCATGAAGTACCTATCCACGGAGACCACGTAGAACAGCGGTGTAACGTATTAAGTTTGAAAAAACTGTTACACATGTTAGGTTTAAAGTCAACCAGACTATCATCGGGCGCATGTAGTACACAGACCAGTATAACAGCGGTGTAACGTATTATGTTTGAAAAATATGTTACACATGTTAGGTATTATGTGATACCTCCACGGAGACCACGTAGAACAGCGGTGTAACGTATTAAGTTTGAAAAAACTGTTACACATGTTAGGTTTAAAGTCAACCAGACTATCATCGGGCGCATGTAGTACACAGACCAGTATAACAGCGGTGTAACGTATTATGTTTGAAAAATATGTTACACATGTTAGGTATTATGTGATACCTCCACGGAGACCACGTAGAACAGCGGTGTAACGTATTAAGTTTGAAAAAACTGTTACACATGTTAGGTTTAAAGTCAACCAGACTATCATCGTCATCTTTGATCATCGGGCGCATGTAGAACACAGACCACGTAGAACAGCGGTGTAACGTATTATGTTTGAAAAATATGCTACACATGTTAGGTTTAAAGTCAACCAGACTATCACCATCATCTAGACTCGATCGTCGGACGTCACCTAGAATATACTTACCACGTATTGCATTACAGAACTTCCCTGTAGACGATGTTCTTGGTGACGAATCGCCCGCTGTCATCGGCGTGCATGCCGACTCTCACGGACTGTGCGTTTCTCACCCTCGAAAACGCCACGTACAGCTGGCCGTGAGTGAACGGAGGCGACGTCAGAAGCAAACCTACCCTGTCGAACGTCTGACCCTGGGACTTGTTGATGGTCATGCCGAACGACAGCCTCACCGGGAATTGAGTGCGCCGCATTGGAACGGGCAGGTCGTCCTCACCGCTGGACGTGAGCGGTATCTTGGGCAGGACGATGTCGTCGTCCTGTGGGTCACCGCCCAAAATCCTCGCCTTGAAATTGTGTCGCCGCAGTTCGGTGACCACCAACCTCGTACCGTTGCACAGTCGTCTCCTAGGATCGAGATTTCTGAGCAACATCACGATGCACCCCACCTTCAACTCGAGCCGGAACGGCGGCAGGCCGTCCGGTTTCAAACCGTTGAGGAACTCTGTGGGGAAATTGGCCACTTCGTCGGCCCCGTCCACCACCGCGGTGTCGACGGCCTGGTAGGTCTCCGGATTACCGGCGAAGCGCTCCAGCACGTCCGCGTTGACACCTCTGCACTCTTCGTTGGTGGGACACACGACGACTCTCCGAGCAAATTCTTCGACGTTGGCCAACGACATTTGCTGCGGATACACGAAATCGATTAAATCGGCGGGGTCGCATACCATTTCCCGTGGGATTTGCACGGTGTCCGGAACGCCGTCGACCGCGGGCAGTCGGCCGTTGCCGAGCTGAAGCAACCAAGACGCAAAGTCCGCGTCGTTGCCCGCGCGAATGTTCCGTACCAGATCGAAGCGCTCCATGACGTTCCAAAGACCGTTTTTCTTCATTGAAGACATGACGATATCTGCTCTCGTCCCTTTCCGGATCACGTGCAATATCTGCCTGAAGTCTTCGGCAAACCGCATGGTTTTACCGCCGAACGGTAATTCCGATACCATGACGTCCCTGAGCAGGCGGTCCACCAGCGTCAGTTGCAGTCCCGGCGACATGGGGGCTTCGTCCCAGACGATGAGAGCCGCGTTGCGTATCCTCTGCGCTCGCGCGGACTGCATGGTGATGGTGGACGTCGAGTCTTCGGTGAGCGTGCCGAACGGCAGTCCGAACATCGAGTGCACCGTCATGCCGCCGTCCATGAGCGACGCGGCGATCCCGGTGTACGCGACGCACAACACCTCCCGCGGCTGTGGTCGGTGTCGAAGCGACCATATCAGGCATCCGTACAGCGTAGTCTTTCCGGCACCTCCGGGTTCGTCGACGAAGAAAGTTCGCGACGCCTCGCGCGGGTCGTCGACGGCCACCATCACGCGGTCGTACACCGTTCGCTGTTCGGCATTCAAGGCGTCCACTTGTGGGGCCCACCTTGCCTCCGCGTCTATTTCTCGGAACAGCGCATCGTCCTGCTGCAGTGGTTCCAGTAGAAGGGGGGTCGGCCAGGGGCAAACCGTAGTCGACCGGCGACTTTCCGTGCGCACGAAGTAGATCCTCGATGGCTGCCAGACACGCGGCCCTCGCGCGGTCGACGTCTTGGAGTCGTCTGTTGAAGTCCTCCATCAGGTTTGCTTCGTTCGCGCCGTACAACGCCAGCGAGTTTGAGGGCTCGCAGAACACCAGTATGGTGACGAACAGATACCGCAGTTGCCGCGGTGTGTCCAACGTCGCCGATTCCGTCAAACAATCCCGCCACGCCCGGTCGTCTTCCAACAGTCCGAGTGCAACCGCAGCCACCGTGAATGTTTCGTGAACGACCCCGTCCACCGTCCTTAAGTCTTGAAAGGACTGCGGGCCTCTTCGGTTCAGAAGTATCAATCTCAAGTGGAAACGGTCGGGAGCGCGTATAAACCTGGAATTTAAATACTTGGAATGTACAAACCTGGAATGTACAAATCTGGAATGCACAAATCTGGAATGTACAAATCAAGAACTCCAAATTTAAAAACCTGGAATGTACAAACATGGAATGTACAAATCTGGAATGCACAAATCTGGAATGTACAAATCAGGAACTCCAAATTTAAAAACTTGGAATGTACAAATCTGGAATGCACAAATCTGGAATTTACTAATCAGAACTCCATATTTAAAAACCTGAAATGTACAAATCTGGAATGTACAAATCAGGAAATCCAAATTTAAAAACCTTGAATATACAAATCAGGAATGAATAAATCTTCAAATGCACAAATCACAAATCTAATATAACAACATTTTATTATGATCATACCTGCCATGATTTATTAGTAAAATACTTAAATACTTCACATTTTTTATCAAATAAAATAACTAAATCTTTATTAAAAATAACTCTTGCTGATTTTAAATTATCAATATTATAGTTTAAAGTAATAGAATTTCCTGGGTGAATAAAATAAAACTTATTGACATTTAGTGGTACCTAAGTAATTAATTATCATTACTCCAATTTACTACTTAATCTAAATTAAGCTGCAATTTAATTAAGTCAGAAGGAGATTCAATGATTGAAAATATTTTGGTATCATCAGCAAATAAATAAGTAAACTGTGCAGTCAAAAATCTTATACAAATCATTTATAAACAGAATAACAAGAGTGGGCCCAAGTGTCACATTGGCTTATTTTATCATACAGTGGATCTTAATTAAATACTAAACACATTATGTAGGTATTTCAAATATTCACTACACTGGCATTCAGTTTTGAAGGGGTTTTGTATAGGCAACCCTACAGAACATCCTTCGAAATTTCCTATTTTCCTTTCAAAATAGTTGCACATATGAAATGGTTCACTCATTCATAATTATCTAACTTGTCAATTCTATCATTTTTTAGGAATATTTGTCTAAAAACTAAATTTTTAAATTTCTGGTTGTTACGTTTTCTAAAATAAAGTTTAGAATAAAGTTCAAAATAATTATTACTCTAAATGTTAAACATACGTATACCATAAGGAAACGTCTGGTTATACGAAAAATCACATAATTCATTTTCAAACTTTTTGCTACTCCGATTAAAAGCGAAATAATGGCCGTACGTACTTCGACCATAGACCCTTATTTTTTATTCTCGTACGCCAAAATACTGGGATCTCGAGTTTCGTAATGATTGAACCAAAACCCGAAATCCAAAATACATGTAAAACTAAGTTATTTTTTAAGCATAAAAAACACGCGAGACATCATAACTCCCGAACTGAAAGTCCAAGAACCTCGATCTCGGTACCCATCGATACTGTCAAAGTTCTCTATAACATCCGACTATAAAAAGTTGTGTTGGACCAAAGTGAGTTTAAAATCTAATAAACAAAAATTAAAAAGACAAAAAAAAATTAAAATATAATAACAGCAAAATGTATTGAATTTATAAATAAATGAAAACATTAATTAATATAAATGTACTAACTTCTAAACAGATAAGTAAAAAAAAACAGGTAAAAATAAAATAAGACAATATAAAAACTTAAATATTATTAAATTATTAAATGCATAATTATTATTAGGAGATAAAGATAGTATTTAATTGATTGATTGTTTTTTATTTGAAGATTTAACCTGACTTAAATTAGTTAAATTAAGATTATATTTCCTGCATACAGCATTTTCAACATGTAGTTATACATTTTTTTTTTTTTTTTATAATAATAATAACTTTATTTCAGAAACACAATTTAAATATTAAATATAATATTTTTTCTGACCCAATAAGCTTATAATAAGTATAACTTGTATTAGGTTGTTTGAGTCTTTATAATAATATAATGTATTAATAAATATATACATTTTACTATTTAATCTAAAGCTTTAATGTCCTAAGACAGTTCCTTGAGGTACAGAGTGTTTAAGAATCAGAGGTCTGCTATGCACATTATTAATTTTAACGGTTTGAGTTCTGTTATTTATGTAAGATTCAAAAAGATTATTGGCTAGCTGATCCTCTTCTTCCAGCGTTCTCAAGTTTTTTTTAAAAGCAACGAGTGGTTAACGGTATTCGGTCTTCGTTATTACTCAATTATTGTTGATTATTATTTATTATTAATATCATAGGCACAATTTCAGTTTTTGACCTGGAGGGGCTTTACATATTTAAATGAAACGAAACCTCTGTGGGAGGCTCTGCCTCCCAGACCCCATGTTAAAATGCCTTTAAAATACATTACTTCATAGTTAATTTTAATATTATATAACATAATATAAAATTTTTCACGCCCGCTTTCCTACCTACGTTTAATTTAGGTACATATAACATTTTATAATTATGCATCTACCTATTACTAAAATGAAAAATACGTATTGACACTAAAACAAATTAGAAACAAGTGAAACAACATTTATGTGAGGTACCTACTTAAATATAATATTATATTATAATTGTAACTTGTAACCGTCGATTCGAAATTAGAAATTTATAAAAAAAAAACAAATAACAATATCATAAAAAATATATAGAATAGTGATAATGGGTTTGTGCCTTGTGGACTTGATAGTTGAAATGAATCTATAAATATTGATTATTGTATTGTGTATTACAATACCTAATAATAAAACATAACAGCAAAAACATATTTACAAAGTTACAAATAATAATATATTTTTTTGAATTACAACAAAATAACCAAAATCGCTTATAAAAATACAATTTTTGAAAAAAAAATTGGCGGGCATTTTTGTTTTGCCAATTTGTCAATCTTTAGATCAAGACACGACTTTTTCGAAAACAAAAATATTATCTCGAGGGTTGACTGCTCCGATCCTTGAAGATTTCATAACGATAGCACTTGTATTGAATGATTTGGGTTTACCATATAATACGAATTTGAAAAACCTATCCAAAAACCCAAATCCTTCAATAAAAATGCTATCATTATGAAATCTTCGAGGATAGGAGCAGAAATGTCTCTAGACTAGATCCCTGTGTTAAAAAATTTATTAACTCAATTATAAAGGGGGTAAATGTTGAGTTCAAAATTTAAATTTTTCAAGTAAGGAAATTTTGTTTTGCCGATTTCTAAAACTTAGAATCGCGACGCGTTTCTTTTAAGAACAGAAATTTGATCTAAAGGTCTCACTGCGTTGTACCTCGAAGATTTCAAGACCAAGGAGCAAGTACTTCAAAATTTACATCCAGCCGTTCCAATTTTGTGTTGTTAGCTCAATATATATATTAGAGTGAATTTACCTATTATTTTATAGGTTTTAATATTTTATTCTTATATACCAATCGATTTACATTAATAAATAATGAGCCAAACGCCTACTAAAATATATGCGAAAAAAAAGTTCAAAATAATTAGTTCTTAAAACGTCAAACAGACGTATGCTATAAGCATCATACAACAGCCTATGCCTGTAGCTTATTTAGAAGTAGTTACCTATTCATATAACGACATCAATATTAAATCTTTTTAAGTGTGTTAAACATGAGCAAGTGCTTATATAATTGATGAACTTTAAATTTCAATCATCACAGTTAGGTAATGATGTATACGTCTCGAAAATGCTTATAATTAAATGTGTTTTGTTATAATACTATAATACGACATGTCTTAAAATCTACTAATGCTGTACAATAGATATAGACATCCACAGGACGTCCGCGGTAGAATAGTACCTACTCACACGTCATGTTGTCCGGCAGAGAGGCACAATGAAAGTAACGGGCGTCGGACGCGTTACATATCACACGCAGAAAAACATATAATATTCTACGATAATTGGGTTGATTATTGGCCGGTATTTGATTATAACGTAGTGTCGGCCGGTTAACTCGACCACGGGTACTAGGCAGCGGTGATAGTGTATGTGTACGTCGATTATCGTAATATGCATATCGCCTTTGTTTTGGATGTTGGCAGAGATGCCCGCGGGACGGAGAGCGCTATCGTATAGTATTTATCATTATTATCGTTGTTCATTTTCGACCGTTACAACACTTTGTGTTTGTAAAGAATGTTTAAAATTTAATCACATTATAATACAATATATACTTATAGGCAGTATGGCGAAAAATGAAAAAGCTTGGATACTTACAATTAGTAAATAACAATGAATTTGCTTTAAAAACACTCAAAATGCTCATGGTTCTACCGTTACTTCCTGCACAAAGAATTGAGGAAGGCTTTATTGACATTAAACAATATTCGATTGTTTATCATGTTAATTTACGCAGATTATTTAATTATTATGAACGGTATTACATTTATCAAAATTACTAAATTGTAAATTCAGCATCTACTTTTATAAATATCAAAATTATATTTTTAGATTTTGGTTGCGCAAAATAGGTGCTCCATTGATATCGGTGTACAAAAAAAAAATTAGGACCAACAACAACGTTGAGTCCTTCCATAATAAATTAAGGCAAACATTTCAGACTTCTCACCCAAATATTTGGGCATTTTTAAGTAATGTATATTAGTAATTAATACTTGTTTTACATTCTATTTATATTTTTATTATTTTAGGTAACATTTGCAAACTTAATGACTTATATTTGATAAAAATCAATCAACTTGATAATGGTTTGGCTATCTCGCGTAATACGCGTTCAAAATATGTGGCCAACGATTTACGCATTAAAACTGCAAGTAGACAACTTGCTTGATAACCATAAGAATGTTTCTGTTAAAATGCTCCTATAGTGTAGCCAGTTATGAGGAGAGGATGCGTGCAATGGTATTAATGCAAAATATTAATGAAGAAAATGCACCTCATGGTCAGGGTGAACAAAACGATGAAGAACGTGTCTTTGAAGATGGTATGTATAATAACTCATGAAAAAAATCACGTTACATTATTTATGACTGTGTTGGATTTCAGATGAATTTGTTGCAAATGTTATGTCACCAGAAGGTCAAGATGACCAAAATTATGAAGAATGTGTCTTTGAAGATGGTATGTATAATAACTCATGAAAAAAATCACGTTATATTATTTATGACTGTGTTGGATTTCAGATGAATCAGTTGTAGTTAATTATTGTAATGTTATTTTGTTTTTTTCTGAGTAACAAATTAGTAAATTCTCAAATCTAATGCGTCTTAAATCTTAAATCTTATGCTATAATATTTTTTCTAGATGAAAATGATTTTATTATCCCAGAGGATAGAGAAATGAATATTTGGCAACAATTATTTATGAATGATTCAGATGAAGATGTACAAGATATACCATTTGTACAAGTACCTCAGAACTTGGGGGAACTTTATCCACCTCAAAACGAAGAACAAATATGTGTTGTGTGTAGAAATGCTCAGAGAACACATGCGCTTGTGCCTTGCGGGCACAGGGTGTTATGTATAGATTGCGTAGAACAGTTAGAACTATTGCGATGTCCAATTTGTAATCAGGATTTTAGCCTTGCTTTAAGAATATGGTAAATGTATAAAAAGTAATACCTATAAGTTTACATAAATGTATATAAGTAATGAATAAAGCACAAATCTTAATTGAATACATTTATTTTAAATACTTGATACTTTCTCCAAATATATGTCATAATAATAATAAGTCAAATTGTTATGCTAATAAATAATAATATTATATTATTAGGTACATAATCGAATCTAGTGATAATAAGTTAGTAGATAGTATCACAGACTTGAAACTTAAAACAACTATATTTTAGTAATTTCTTATTAAAATGATACCTTATTGAACAGTTGTATGGATAAGTTATAAATGTATAATATATGTTAAAAGGTTATAATGTAAAAGATATAAATTTGGTAAGTATAAATAGGTATAATAGGTACAATCAGTGTCACAAATAGGAAAATGTTCATTTTTCCTAACAACTAAAAGAAGATAAATTTAGAAGTATTTATTTCTAACCAATAAGTTATCTGTATCTTATATATAAATATACTCTTATATTTAAATTTAATATAACATGTAACATATGTAAACATTTGAGTATTATAAATTGTAAGAAAAAATGTTGCTCAAGTAAAATATTAATCTATAAAAAGTACTTTCAACTTACTCTAAATTAAGAGTATTGATTATTGTTATGTGCCAACTCTAATAAATTCCATAATTACTGCAAAGTAAAGAACATTTTTCAAGGAATATGCCCATCTTCTACTGGAGCTAATTTTTGAAAATTATACTTATTATACCAGTGCCCAGCAAGTAGGTACTAATTAATCAACAGTCATATTATTATGAATAATAAATCAAAATGACTATGAAACATTAAAATTGTTTTAATGTGAATCAGCCAATATATTTATAATATGACCTACGTATTTATATAATTTTAATCTAATTTAAACTATTTTATTCTATGTAATTTAAATTCATATTTTTAACTACAAAATAAGTACTAAATAGACAATTAATACTATTGTCTTTTAGTATACTATAATAAGTTGTATTATAATTATTCTCTTCTAAGGTGTTTGAGTTAACAAATATAATTTTAGTTAATATTATGCCCTGGAACCTAATGCATTTATAGAATTATAGCATAATATGCTATGATTATAATTATACTATACTACTTGTATATAACTACATGTAGGTAGTCATAATATACCTATTATGTAGAAACTATGAACCGAGTATAGACTATAGCTGATAAATTATAACAACTATAGATAAAAAAAAAAAAACAATAATAATATACGTAATGATATATGAGAATAATTAAGAAGGTAAGTTTCATGTAACACACCTTGCGCCTACATATTGATAAATTGATAAACTGCTAGATTTATCATGGAGCGCGTAAAATGTCCGAAAATATTTTTTCCGAACAGTTTTTTAACCGAAAAATAATTTGTTGAAATTTGGCCTTCAGTCTTTGACTACGTAATACCTATTGCTTTTTTCGTTTACTTATCGAGCGTTATTAGCACCCGAATCATTTACAGGGGTTTCTGGTTTTGTGTGCTGGATTCAAAAGCAAAGAGTGCCAACGACAAATTTGAAAATAACTCTGAAGAAACTCTCGGTGTCATCAGATGTTCCATAAAAGTGAACAAACTATATTAAATATAAAGTTAGGGCTTTAGAATGGGTATTGTTTTCTAAAAATTATTTAATTACCAGAAATAACCACACAAATAATTAAAGTGATTAATCTATAAAACTTTTAATAGATAAAATATTAAAACAAACCTGTACGTATTTAGCATTATTATTAAACTATATTATGTTATTTAATAAGTTTGTAACTATTAGTAAAAAATTAAACTTCACATCTTTGTTCATAAATATAATAATTATCATCTGAAAAATTGTATAAATTAATAAGCTAGTGTACCTGCCTATCTACCTATTACATTGTTTTTAAAAAATTATATATATTTATTTAAAAAAGTTATATAGCAGAAATTTAAAATAAAAAATAATAGACTAGGTAATAGGTATATATTTTTTCTATTATTGTATCATTAAAGAGAAGCAAAAAAAAAAAAAACATTCAAATATGTAACTACTTCTAGGAAAACTACTCACATAGAAAGTTCTAAATACTACTTCTGACGTAATTACCAAATGTGAACAAATGTAAATATGTAATAGTTTTTAAAGTTCAATAAATCATTTACCTATAAGTTAGATAATAAGTAGATGACGTTTACATAAGATAATATTGTACTTTTAACTTTTAAGTTACCAAACGTTTCGGTTTAGGCCCAGCCCTTCTAAAACGTACTTCTGGAGTCGGGGGGTCTTCGTACCCATGGTGTATTTCGGAAAAGGTTTGGTTTTTGCACGACGTTTCTGAAACTTAAGATATGTATAGTTTGGAGCTTGGTGATCAATTTCGGCTACTAGTGTCTAGACCGTAGAAGCCGTATTTCCCCGTCTGCAGAGTGCTTCAAAAGTTAAGAATTTGAGGTTTTTTTCGTTTTTCGGAAAGTACACTTAGGTTTTGGGGGCTGCGATCTGTTTTTAATATTAACCAGAAAATAGGTTTTTTGTAAATGCATTATATAACCAAAATTTTAATGTAGGTAATATAATGAGTAGATACATTATGTATGTTCTGGCGCAGTCGGTTTTTTTTTACAATCAAAAAATCAACTTAAAACTAGCTTATTTTAACATTTTTACAACAAATTTTGATTTTTTTACATCGAATTTTGAGTGCTTTTTTGTATACAATTTATATACAAATACAATGATATTTCACATATTTTATACAAAATTACATACATTTTAGAAAACATTAGAAAAATACAGAATTTAGAAATATTCCAAGAAAATTATTCAAACAATTTATATATATTTTAAACATTACAGCCAAGCAGCTTCCGCCATATATTTGCTTATCGTTATAGGAAATATAATATAATATATTAAAACCAAATTAAATAAGCAGAACAGCTGTGCAAACTGTGTAGTTGAGTGTGAATTCCAGGACGACACTTTGGGTGTGGTCACCGATTATCCTTCACATTCCTGGTTTTCAACGTTTTCATAGTAAATATGATGTCATTTATAATATTCTCAATCAAGAGTAATGAGCAGAATACAGCCAATGAGAGCCGATTGTATGAACACTACTAAAGATAATTTAGTTAATAAATACAGGCCACGCAGTGGAATTTTTGTCATTTGCAGTATGCCTATAAACGGCTAACACAGTTAACACCTGCAAATAAAATCTGTATTTCTCCCTGAAATTTGTCATACAATAGCGAATTGATGCTAAATCATGACAAACGTAGGGGAGTATTACACCGAACGACCAACTCCATCACAGAACTATAGTAAGTATGTAAATACATTTTTATCAAAATATTTTAATAAACCAAATAATTCTAATTCTAATAAAACAACTTTGTCGAAAACAGTTTGTAATCCGTGGATTACAAAAGGAATTATTGCTTTTATAAAAATACGTAATAAATTAATTAGAAAAAAACAATCTCTAGGAGTGTTTTACAAATCAAAAATTAGGCACTATATCAAAATTTTACGTGAAAATTACTTTATAAAACAAATTAATATTATTCACAAAAAAAATCCTAAAATACAATGGGAGTTGCTCTGCAATTATTTAAAAATTAATAAAAAAGAAAACTGTTATCGACATTGATTGTAATATATTAAATAATCATTATGTAAATATAGGTCCTAAACTTGCTTCTAAAATACCTTCTATGGAAGCCAAATTAAAAACTAAATGCAATTATTCTGTTAATTCTATTTTTTTCGAATCAATTACTCCAGATGAAATAATACTCAAAATTAATTCTCTCAAAAATAATATAGCTCCAGGCTCCGATAAAATTAGTGTAGAATTATTAAAATCCAAAAAAAATCTATATCTGTTCCTTTATCGTGTATGTTTAATTTATTTGTTGAAAATAATTATTTTCCGAGTGAATTTAAACACGCAGATATTGTTTCTATATATAAAAATGTTGGAAGTAAGTTAGATCCGAATAATTATCGACCAATATCCTTAATATCTAATATTGCAAAAATTTTTGAAAAATGCATCTATACTAGAATAACTAATTTCTTAAATAAAAATAATTTACTGTCTAGTTCTCAATTTGGTTTTCGGGAAAGAAGAAGCACTGAAGACGCAATAACTAAATTAATTTCACATATTAAAACAGATAAAAAATATAAGCTTGTTGTTTTCTTAGATCTAAAAAAAGCTTTTGATACTGTTGATCATAATTTTTATTAAAATTGGAAAATATAGGCATAAGAGGAGTTGCATACAAATTACTTAAATCTTATCTGGAAAAACGAACATGTTGCACAAAATTAGGTAAAACAAAATCTGTTAAAAAATTAATTACTTGTGGAGTTCCGCAGGGAACTTGTCTTGGACCTTTATTATTTATTATTTATATTAACAGTTTAACAAATATTAAATTAAACGGAAACTTAGTTCTTTTCGCGGACGATACTGCCTTAGTGGTAGATGCAGATAACCCGAATGATCTATATCTAAAAGCAAATAACGATCTTCTTAAAATTAAAAACTGGTCAATGGAAAATAAATTATCTCTTAATATCTCCAAAACGCAATTTATAGATTTTTCGGAAAAAATAGACAAAAACAACAATTTAACAATTCATAATTACCATTGTAAAAATACTTTTAATATTCCAAATATTTGTAATTGTCAGAATCTCGAAATGGTTGAGGAATATAAATATTTAGGTGTTATAATTGATCGTGAACTTACTTGGAAAATTCAATTAGAAAAAATAATTTCCAAAATTAATAAATCATTACCAGTTTTTAATGTTGCAATAGAATCAAGTTTTAAAAAATCTGTATACTCTGCCTTGGTCCAATCTCATTTACAATATTCTATAACTATTTGGGGAGATTCCTATAATTTAAAACAACTCCAAAATTTACAAAACTCTATTACTTCCAAGTTTAACATAAAACATGTTCCGTCCATGCAAGAGCTTTTAGATCACCGATTAAAAAAAGAATTTTATGATTTTGATTATTTAATATTACAATATTTTGAAATTTTTTCAGGTTACTAGAATATTTGTTCATGTTATAGTACAATTCTATATAAATTAAGTTAAATAAATTAGAATACATTGCTTTTCATTCATAATAGCGATTTGATGCTAAACATAGAAAATGGATAGCAATTTAGTTTATGTCATAATCTACTTAATAAATCCTGATTTTAATGTTCTACATAGCTTACATTTTGCAGACAATCTCTTCCTGTTGTGATTAGTTTTTGTTATAAGTGGACTTGTATTATCCGTTTTTTGTTTACACTTAAAGCAATATAGTTTGTTCATTTATAGGGAAAATAATTGATTGAAATTAAAAATATAAATTACGTCGTTAAAATATTACTCGGTACACCACTATCAGAGAGATAACCATGGGGGTATAACGGAATTGGAACTTGTTGCTGTTATGATAACAATATCCTGCGGGAAACGACTGTTTTTCGGTTTATAACAATGATAACGAGATTTCCGGTTCATAAAACGTGCCTGTTACATCACAAATATTATAATAATTTACATTCGATTTAAAAATGTTCTCAATTGTAAATATTTCCTTTGACCAATTTGTCTTTAACTTATTTCTATAAACATCAATTATTGAAGATCATCTTACTCTATCATTTACTTCAAATTTCGGTTTGGAATTACAAATATCATAATCATAAACAGTGGAAAGCAGTTCTTTCTCGTTTTTCTTACTTACATCAGCAGGTTTCATTTTTATTGTTCTATGGTATGTATTATTATATGTCTTAATAATCCTTGGCAATTCAGTAATCCATACATTATTTAAATAAAGTACTTTTTTCAACTTATCACCTAAT
The DNA here is from genome assembly GCA_949089665.1 of Macrosiphum euphorbiae. Lineage (NCBI taxonomy): Eukaryota > Metazoa > Arthropoda > Insecta > Hemiptera > Aphididae > Macrosiphum > Macrosiphum euphorbiae. The sequence goes on from CARXXK010001016.1 coordinate 162,769, forward strand.
GTTCTGTTAAAACGTTCAACCATAGATGACTTTTTATCGGTGCCCGTACTATACATTGTAATGTTATATTTGTTTAGTAATTGTTTTAAATCTTTATTATAAAATTCTTTACCTTTATCTACATGTAATTTTTTTGGTACACTATGTTTAAATATTTGTGAAAATGCTTCAGATACTTCCAATCCACTTTTTGTTTTCAAAGCTACAGAATAAACTTTTTTAGAAAATGTATCAATAACATTAAGAATATATTTAAAACCATTATTAGCTTTATACAATGCCTTATGATTATCTTTAACTTTAACTTCATTATATTTATTTCTTAAATTATAATTGGGATCACTATCTTTAGATTTCGGTCTATAAAAACAGTATAAATCAGCTTGCCAAGTATCATTTATACCTCTTTGTATAAAATGTCTTGTTTCAAAATGTTTTCTAGCTGGTTTAAATAATTCATAAGCTTCTATAAGTTCTGGTGGTTTTGATATATTATTCTTATTTGTATTACATATTTTACATACTGATAACCTCCTATATTTATTATTTTTTTTAATAAATTCAGGAATACCTATACTCCTAGTTTTAGATTTACAATTTTTGCAATAGTCCATTTATTTAAGATGTATATATTTTATATATTTTCTCTAATTGTATTATTAGTAAGATCATAGAAAAATTCGGTACCAGAAACTAAACAAATATAACAAATGGTATTAGCGGGCACATCTTCATTAAAATCTGCATGTAAGACAATACTTGTTTTAGATCCAGAAATTTGTGATGGTTGTCTACTCATATCAATTACAAAGTATGGTCTGGTATCCTTAAACTGTGTTGGAGTTATATACATTAAAGATAAGTCTCTGTGTACTCTATTATAAACATTCTTATAATCCATTAACATATCATAAGCAGTATCAAATTTTTCTTTTTTAAAATCTAAGTTTAATAATTCTTCTGGATATCTCATACTATCAACACCCAACCAAATATTTTTCAAATTACAATTACTAAATTCTACTGGGTCTGTCAATTGATTATTTAACCTACCTGTTTGAAAAGCTATGATAGCAAATAAAGGATTATGGACATTTCTATACATATTTGTTATATCTTTTTGTAGTGTTTTACCAGTAATATTACTTTCTTCAATACACTGCCATGATTTGAAACTAAAAATATACTCGTTTCTCTCTGACAATGAAACTAATTCATTTACCAATTTAACTCTATTCATATCACTATAAGTCACAATTGGTATCCTAATAAGTAATTCTTCAATAACAATTTTTCCAGCTCCAGGCACCACATCTGTTTTATCATTCTTACCTCTAAATAAAGCATCATCGTCACTACGTCTTAAAAAACTTATTTCAAAACCTCCTCTATATACTGGATATACAATATCTTTAAAAAATCCTAAACACAAATTAGACAATTTACCAGTAACACTAAAAAAACCACCACCACTAAATCTTAATTGAAATCCATTATTTATTGTTGGTCCACTCTCGTTTGCAGAATAACTAACTGTACCTTTAATCAAACCACATCTACCAACATTATCAATTCTATCTAATTCTTTACCATGTTTTTTAACAGAAATTGACTCAAACAAAAATCCTGGAAAATTGTCAACTAACATTACATTTGAGCCTTTAGGATAGCTAGTACCATCGGCCTGTAAAACTTGACCAGAAATTCGAAATTTAGCCTTACTAACTCTTAAAAAACTATTTTCTTCATTTATGTTAAAATTAGTAATCTGATTAGGTGCATTCAGATTTGATGTTGATAATGGATAAAATACTTTATCCTGTTCACGGATAATAGTACGGTCATATTTTGCAAATATATTCTCCATTTATAAGGAAAGAAAATGTAATAAAATATTAGTAAAATAGTTCTTGAGGAATGTTTTCTTTACTCATATCATACAAACCTTCTAAATTAAATTTACTTAATAAATGTTTCTTATGGAATTTTAAATGAATTATTTTACCCTATTCACATACTACCTTTTCAATATTACAACTTCTACAACATTTTTGGTTTTTACTAAATTCAGTCATACTCTTGTAATTTTTACATTTTAAACATAAATATACATAACCTGCTTTCAACGACTGTAATAACGCATCCTCATAAAGATAGCCAATATTATAATTTCGATTCATTTTATATATTTATTTATATATGTTGAAAGTGAAGCTTGACGGACTAATGATGTTAGCATTAATATAATAAGTAATAACACGACAATATGATTATGTATAAGTATAATATATAATAACGTACAACTGGACAATTAAACTGTGACTATACACACACACCGCGTACACTCGGTATGACAGCGTCTGTGCAAGTGAATATTACATACATCAAAGGCCCTATATATATGCATGACCGAGGTCATGTTACATCCGTAAAGAGAGTGAGTCTTATGCTCGTACATAACTAGTTACTATATTGTACACACGTGTCAAGGCTGACTACATATACTACATATTAATTGTATATTTCAACACCCTCCCTCAATTAATAATCTCTTTAATTGTAGTCACTCCTATGGCTGACCGCAACTTCTCGAATCGTTCCTTAACCAAAGGCTTGGTTAGAATGTCCGCAATCTGGTCCTCTGTTCCAATGTACTGTAGTTGGAATTGTCCCTCTTCGTATTTCTCCCGTATGAAGTGGTACCGTACGTCTATATGTTTTGTCCTCTTATGAAACTCCGGATTCTTAACTAAACGTATAGCACTCTGATTATCTATAAATAAAACTGGTTGTTTGTCACCTGTTGTTGATAAGCTTGTTATCAACAGTGTAATCCACAAGATCCCTTTGACAGCTTCACTGGCCGAAATATACTCAGCCTCTGTCGATGATAACGACACACAATGTTGTCTCTGCGATGTCCATGAAATTATGCTTGACCCGTACCTGAATAGAAATCCTGACGTCGAACGTCGTGTCTGAATGTCACCTGCGTAATCTGCATCGCTAAATATTTCTAATGACAATTTTGTTTTGTTATTAAAGTACAAGCCATACTTAAATGTTCGCTTGATATATCGTATAATCCGTTTTACCAAGTTCCAATGTGCTTTAGTTGGTTTTGCTAAGTAACGATTAGCAAAGTTTACTGCATATGCTATATCTGGTCTTGTTACCTGTGATAAGAACAGTAAGCTACCCACTGCCTGCCTATAAGGAATATCTTCATTCAATATTTCCGTATCTTCTTTTTGTTCAAGTGTATGTGATTTGTTTATTGGTATTGAAAGTTCCTTGGCGTCCAGCATATTAAATTTATTAATTATGCTACATGCATAATTTGTCTGATGTACAAATAATGAACCATTTTTCATTATATTTACCTGCATACCTAGGAAATAATCTAAGTTTCCTTTTTTAACCTCAAACTCTTTCTCCAAGTTCGTTAAAAGTTTCTCTATTATCTCTTCATTATCTGCCGCGATTAAACCATCGTCAACAAATATTGCAAGAATAATTTGGCTGTTATCAGCTTTGAATACACATGCATCCGCTTCGGTACATTGTAAACCAAATGCATTCAAAAAGTTCTTAAAGCGTATATTCCAACATCTTGGACTTTGTTTTAAGGCATATAAACTACGCTGAAGCTTACATACTTTATTCGATCCATCTTCGTATCCTGGTGGTTGTACCATGTAAATTTCTTCCTGTAGTTCTCCGTACAGAAATGCTGTCTTGATGTCGAATTGTCGTAGTATTAATTTTTCCACAGCTGCTACTGCGAATATCGCCCTAATTGATTCGTATCTGACCACTGGCGAAAATGTTTCATGGTAATCTATACCGTATTTCTGTGAACAACCTTTAATGACCAATCTGGCCTTAAACTTATCGATATTACCGTCACTTTTATATTTGGTTTTGAACACCCATGCATTACGTAACGCAACCTTGCCCTGGGGCAAATTAACTAGTGACCAAGTGTTGTTTCTGTGTAGTGATTTAATTTCATCACTCATAGCATGCTCCCACTCGTTTTTCTGTGGGCCAGCTATCGCTTCATCACGATTTAGTGGTTCAACGAGATTGGCGACGAACGACGACACATTATACCTGATCGGCGCTTTTAATGTATTCCGATCACGTAGCACCATGCCACTTCTGTTGTCGACCGTCGTCAATTCGACCTTGACCGGATCGTCCTCGACTTGAGTCTGAGTATCTGTGAATTCTAATTTGTCTGCAATTATATTATTCAATTTATTACCTTCGTTTTCGAATATAATATCTCTAGACATTGAAATTCTATTTGTTTTCGAATAATACACACGATAACCTTTCGTGTTATCCGAATACCCAACAAATATTCCTCTTTCACTTTTAGGGTCCCACTTTTTACGTTTTTGCTTTGGTATGTGTGTATATACGACAGTACCAAAAACTCGTAAGTGTTTAATGTCTGGCATTACCTTGTAATATAACTCGTATGGTGAGTTATTTTTAACTGAACTGGTTCCTGTTCGATTAAGCGTGTAAACAGCCGCCTCCGCCCAAAGTGATACATCCAAATTTTTCGCACAAATCATTGTCCTCGCTGACTCTACTATTGTACGATTTTCCCGTTCCACTTTTCCATTTTGCTGTGGTGTGTAGGGAACTGTTAACTGATGTCGAATCCCGTGTTTTTGTAAAATACCCGTAATTTCTTTATTTACGAATTCTAATCCATTATCCGTTCGTAATATTTTGACCTTAGAACCTGTTTCTGTTTCAACACTTTTTATGAACGTCTCAAAAATATTTTTAACCTCATATTTATTTTTAATAAAATATACCGTTCTATAATGCGAGTAGTCGTCTTTGAATAACAAAAAGTATTTTGAACCGCCTATAGAGCTTACCTCCATTGGTCCACATAGGTCTGCATGAATTAAATCACCGACATTGTGATACTCCGTATTACTTTTACTAAATGATTTACGACTTTGTTTACCTATTATACAACTGCTGCACATGAATTCGTCGTCCTTGGCCGAACATACTATTTCGTGTTTCGCCAAACAACTTTTTACGTACTGTAAATTCTGATGTGCCATGCGCTCGTGCCAAACAGACAACCTGTTTTCGACAGCTACCGTCGCGTACCCGTTTGTCGGTACTTCGACCTTGATGTTTAACTCAAACAACCTTCCGCATCTCTTACCTGAGCATACGGGTTTCCCCTGTTTAGTTAACATACACGTCTTACTATCTGACGTCAATACTAAACCTTTATCCATCGCGGCTCCGCACGAAAATAAATTAAATTTTAGTCCTGGCACGTGCAACACGTTTGCCATGTAATTTTTATTCCAATTACCGTTTACGTATGATAATATATTAATATTACCTCTACCTGCTGCATACAGATTCGTCCCATCACCTATCGTGATTTGTTGCGTGTTGTCCAGTGGTTCATAACTTGAAAACCACTCTCGATTTGCGCTCATATGATCCGACGCGCCCGAGTCTAGTACCCACGCATCTGTTGCAATGTTATTTATACTTGACTCGCTTACGAATGCGTTCAAGTTCGCACCTATCGTACCGGTTTTACCACCGTGTACACTTTGTAGAAAATTTCTACAGTCTCTTTTATAATGACCTAGTTTACCACAGTAATAACACTTAATATTACTTTTATTCGTAAATTGATTTTTACCTTTTCCATAATTACGACTGCCGTTTCTTCCATCAGATCTGTTTTGAAATTTGGCCGGAAATGCACTCGATTTCTCTTGTTCACCAACTTCACCTTTGATCTGGATAACCCGTGATTCTTCAATCAACAATCGACTAGTCAAATTATTTATATTTTTACTTCCCGTCGGGACTGAATCCCAAGCACTGTAAAAATGATTATATTCTTTTGGTAGTGTCATTAGTATTTTTGTCATAACCATGTTATCCGTAACTGGTTCACCCGCTACTTTCAGTTTCCTTCCTAAATTGACCAATTTAGAAATATGCGTCGACATGTCATCTGTCGACTCCTTTGAATAACTGAAAAATTGTTGTTGAAGCAAATGTATACTTGCTTCAGACTTCTGCTCGTAAATACTCAGCAGTTTCTCCCACATTTCCAATGCAGTCTCACAGTTAATCAAATATTGTAATGGACCATCGTCCACTGAGGTAACTATTATTTTCTGACATTTACCGTCCGCTTTTTGCCAAGCGTTTGTATGCCTTTGCCAACGTGCTTTGGCATCCTCGTCGGTCTCTGCTGCCGACTTTTTTATAGGTAGACCTGGTTTCGTCCATTCACCTGAAACTATCTCACCTACTTCCAAGGCATTTAAAATGACCTTCATCTGGAACTTCCATAACGACCAGTTTTCCGCACATAATTTTGTTATCTTCACCGTGTCTTCCATGACCGATGGATTCCCGTATACTTTCCTGTATAACCATTTATAACAAAACTTTACCTATGTACACTGTTCCGCCGTTTTTCCAAAATCCAGGATATCTCCGACTGGTTGTAGTTTTCTGCGTTAATACAAATATAAAAATACTTCGATCACGAATCCACTAGACTGTATGTCTTGGTTATTGACTGGGCCCATAACCTGTTGAAAGTGAAGCTAATGATGTTAGCATTAATATAATAAGTAATAACACGACAATATGATTATGTATAAGTATAATATATAATAACGTACAACTGGACAATTAAACTGTGACTATACACACACACCGCGTACACTCGGTATGACAGCGTCTGTGCAAGTGAATATTACATACATCAAAGGCCCTATATATATGCATGACCGAGGTCGTGTTACATCCGTAAAGAGAGTGAGTCTTATGCTCGTACATAATTAGTTACTATATTGTACACGTGTCAAGGCTGACTACATATACTACATATTAATTGTATATTTCAACAATATACAAATTTAATTTACAGTTTTCTCAGTTTTAAACTTAATTCATAATTTAAATCATAATTCTTAATAAAATCTAAACACAAATGACCGCATATGGGTGGGTCTGTATAAGTTTGTAGTTGATCAGTAGTGTAATATAAATCATCTTTTCCTAAATAATTTACAATTGCTTTAACTGGAGGTGAACGACCATAAGAGTCAAAATATATTTTTTTATTACCATTTTTTAACCATGCAACCCAATGTGAACCAGGCTGATTAGAATTATTTAAATTTAATATTCCACATTAATTTTTCCAAGGCTCTGCCGGTAACTTATCTTTCATAAAACAACCTCTAAAATTCTTAATATTTTTTCCTGCTTTAATAATATCAAAATTAGTTAATGGTTTTATTTCTTTTTTTTGTTTTTTTTAACACCTGAACCAATCTGTAAAGTTTTAATATTTCTAACATTTTCTTCCATCATTCTATCATGTCTTTCTGTCTCATCTCGTTTTAATTTCTTATCTTTTGCATCAATAACAGTATTTGCAATAGCACTAGCGCCTCCGGCCAATGCACTAAGGGCACCTATACCTGCTATAATAAGAGGTAAAAAACCACCTACTTTATCTTTATTTCCAAATTGAGATTTTGTAAATTTTAATCTCACACCTTTTTTGTCTTTCTTAGCTTTAGTTAACTTATTATTTTGTCTATCAGTTAAATTAAATTTGTTTTTTCCATTACCAATCTGTATATGCTTTAATTGAATAACTACATCAATTTTGTTTTTATAAGCTTTTACAAGCTTTTTTATTTGAGAATCACTCAAATCTAAATTCATTTAATAGAAATAAAATTCAATAAATCAATTTAAATTCATACCAAAATACCTTTTTGCTCTCATTGCATTTGCGGTGACAAGGGCAGCTGTTTTTTCACCTATAGATGCATCTGAGGCTAAAAACCTCTTCATTGCTTTATCTTCCAAAATTTTATCTCCAATATGTCTTGTTTCAATATCTTTATGTTCTTTATAAAAATAATCATGGTCCATTGCTGCCTTATCTAGTTCATTTACTGGTTTTTTATTTTTTTCTAAATCAGTAAAGGGGCCAAGATAATTATAACCAGGCCAATGCATTTCTGGCATAAATTTACTATTTAAAAGATCGTTCATAAGACCTGATCCCTCAACAACTTTTTCAGGCAAACTTGATATATAAGATATTAAATACTCAATTCCTTGCGGAGTCCTAACTAATCTTGCCAACTTAGAACTAAAATAATTTATAATATTAATCTTTTCATTATAAAAATTATCATGGCCTGCTTTTTCCTCACTAGCAATAAAATATAATCTTTTAAATAATTCATTTAAATTATGCATATATTTATAATCATTATGTTCTCCTTCTGTATATTTTATTAATCCTTCTCCTTCTTTTTCTTTAATTTTTTTTGGTGATGTCGGTGTCGCTGGTCTTATTTTTTGCCAAATTGGTTTAATCATCTCATTATATTTAATACTTGAACTTGATTTAGGTTTGTTTGTCTTAATTGAGTCATTATTTTGGTATATTGAATCTGTTTCAATTAATATTTTTTCATAATTTTCAAAATCTTCTGTTGTATAAAAACCTGGTTTTGTAAGATCTTTATGAGTTAATAATCTCCACATACCTGGAGTAATTATACGTTTTTTTCCATTTAAAATTATATCATCAAAATCAAAAATTATTGGATATTTTCCGATCATATGTTGTTGAGTATCTGCATTATAATATATTCCAAACTGATTATTTTTGTCTAAATCAGATAAATATTTCTTTGCGTTTTCACCCAGTATTATTGCATCCCTAGGCATAGGAGATTTTGGTGTTTCACTCATTGGAGGTCGTTTAGGTGTGTCCATTAACTGCGGATCATTCATTGGTGTTTTTATTTCTAAAGGTGGCTTAATTGGATCTGCCAACCTTAACATTTCAGGGCGCCTTAAGGGTACTAGCATTTTGTGAATATCTTCATCAGTTTTAATATTTATTTCTTTAACTTCATTAACAGCATTTACAATATTCTTTAACTCATTCGTTAAAGGACCAAATGATTTCTCTTTTTCCTCTTCAATATATATGTTTCTTAAATTTGCATTTTTTAACTTCTTCTTCAGACTATCCTTGTCGCGGTCGTTATCGCGGTGTCTCTATCGGCGTCCGCGAGATCGCGACCGACAACCGGTCTGGCCGCCGCCAGCGGCGGTGGCGACGGTGGCATCTCTCGTCGGACCGTTGTCAACGCCGCACGCATATTATTATAATAAGATTAACTTATATTACCTGTGCAATATACGTCGTAAGTACCTACTTAACGTGTTCGTCGTCGTTTGTTATTTACAACCCCTACAAACCGTTCCATTACCTACATTGGCGCAGTCGGAAAAGGAGTAAGGTAAGTGCTAATTTTAATAAAAAATAATTTTACGTAAATTAAAGTAAATTAGCACATATCGGGTTAAAAGAACCTACAATAGGTGTCCTGATCGTACCGGTTCCTAATATTTTTTTTTTTTTATTCTGATTTTTTATTATAAATAAAATATTAAGGGCTTGTCCAATCTAAGGTGGTAAATTGTAGCAAAATTTGCATAATTTATCGTAATTCCTACAGTGCTAAACTTGGTTTAGGCTATTTATAGATTGGAAAGTACATATCTCTACCAGAGATATCCCGAGTTACGTAATCTCATATCTAACGTACTTTAATTAGGTAGATAATAGCAGTTAAATTTAATAATCACAATGGGTACGAAACACATTGGTGAATTAACTATTGCTGAGATTAACCGGGAGTTACATAAGCGTGGTATTGAGACCGGGGGGTCCAAGGCCGATAAACTCTTAGCATTAGAAGAGTATATTAGGGCTAAGGAAAATTTGGATCCAGGATCAGTACGGTTTGGGGAAACTGACGAGACGTCAGCCCAGGTACCGGAAGGGAAAACATCGGTGGCTCAAACTGAGGAGGATGAGGTCGACTCTGAAAAGAGTTTGATAAACCAGTTTATGGAGCAGATGTTAGATAGGCTGGAGGGGTTGGAAGCAACGGTCGACAAGCAGCAACTGACAATCGCTACTCTCAGCGAGAGCGTGGAACGCTTGGAGCGGGAGTTAGCCGAAGAAAAGCTCAAGTCGACCGAACGGGTGGAGCAAGCAAGTTGCTCATGCCGTGGAAATATCCAACAACCATCAACCAGCGACTTATCCGGGGCAAATCAGAGTTGCTCGGACGAAAGTCAAAATCGTCCGGTCAAAACTCAAAAAATGAGTTTTGAGAGCCGATGGGCGAACATACGGAGCAGATTGACCGGGGAAAACCCGAGAAATCGGAGTGTTTCCGGAAGTTCCGGTAACCAGTCCGGAGTGTCCGGTGAAATGTCCGGAGTCTTCGGTAATCTGTCCGGAGTGTCCGGTGAAGTTTCCGGCAGAAGTCATGAGGAAGCGTTACGGAGTAGTTTTTTCCGGTGTAAAACGCGTGCAGTTCCCGGATAGCCTGCTCATTCCTCAAAATGAGTTGAATATGGCCCGTGCGTCGATACCAGACTTTGCCGGTAAGAGGGAGGAAGACCCAGTGCGGTTTTTGCTCCAGGCCGAGGCAATACTTGAAGAAACTGGTATCTACAAGGCTAGATGGGTGACCGTTTTGGCTCCTCAGCTGAAGGCTCAGGCAGGAACATGGTGGGGAACCATGAGAGCGTTGGACTTACCATGGCAAGAGTTCAGGTCCGAACTATTGGAGAAGTTCAACGGGGACGAGTTGCAGTCGAGTCTGCAATCAGAATTGTTGAGCACCGCTCAGACCAAGACCAAAACACTGGGGGAGTACGTCCTACACAAGTACCAGTTGTATCGGAGGTTAAACCTTGGTCTGACAGAAGAGGCGGTGGTAATGACAGTGATTGGACTCATGCGTGATGAATTTAGAATTCATGCACGTATACAGCGACTGAAATCGTTCAGCGAATTACGAGCGCTTGCCCATGTTCTGGATGGTAGCAAGGCCGTAATTACGGATAAGGCGGGAGTGAGCACCAGCGTACCACCAAAGTCAAAATGGTTGGATAGACGAAAAGCTGAGAGTGCAGCGAAATCCCAAGTGCCAAATCCGAAGCAACGACTATCTTCGGGAGCAGGATGCAGAGTATGTGGTAGTCATGACCACTGGCAAGCTGCATGTCCGAAAAGAAAGTCGGAGTCGGGAAACGCCAAAACGACCGGCGGGACCGCCGGGTCCCGACCGGCCAGGAAGTAACCGGCGGAAAAGTCACGAGTCGTCCGAAGAGTGGTAAGCAACGAAGTTCAACTCGGGCAGTGAGTAACGTTCCGGTACAGGAACCACAAATTACAAGAACTGACCCGAAGAAACGGAACTTAGGAGCGTTACGGACCGGAGACTCGGGAAAGGGCCCGAGGAAATCGGACCAAAAGAGTTCTGAACCGGTAAAATCCGGTAAGAACGTAATTCCTCCGGAGGAAAACTTTGGTCACCCGAAGGAAACCTCCGGAGTGAGGAGTTGTCCGGTGAAAACCGTCGAGCCTCCGGAGAGATGCCGGAGAAATCGCCGAGGCCACCCGAGAAAACCCATGGAAAACGACGTTCCGGTAAAGGAACCACAGTTCGTGACAATGGACCGGGTAAATGGTTCAGTGATGGAAACGGGTTTCGACCAGCGGGACAACAGGTCGGGAAAATCGTTTAGGATTGAAAGTGTTCCGGACAAAAGTGAAAATCTCACCGAGGTGAGGGATCTTTCCAATAAAAATGTCGCGGACAGCATTTCAAGTGATGCGGAACAAGATGAGTTAACACAGGAGTTGTTAATTTGTCCGGTCACATCCGAAGATTTTTCCGAGGAGTTTATTCCTTATCCACGGGAAAAGTGCAAGAGGAGAAACTCAGATACAGACTCAAAGTTCGAGTTGAGAGAACGCTTTTGGGGTCTACGGACCGGAGTGTTAGAGTCTCCAGCCATTGCAACGGTGTCAACGGGGAAAACTACAGTAACGGATGTTCCGTTACCGGCCATAGAACTAGAGTTTGCACTCGGGGCAGTAGTAGCGCTACTGGACTCCCAAGCGGCGAGGACATACGTCAAACTGTGGGTGGCAAAGAAGTTTGGCCGGAGTTTTACCGAAGAACCGGAGATTGTCCGGATGGCGGACGGTCGGACCCGAGAAATTACGGAATTTTCCGAATTTCAGGCCCGGATAGTGGATCTGGAGGTAAGCTTCAGGGCAGCAGTGTTAGACGATCTCATTGGAGATGTCTTCCTGGGCCATGATTTCCTCGTGGAGCAACAAGTCGCTTGGGACTATAGCGGTTGCATAATCCACCTGGGGAAAGAAAGACGTGTTTCCGTGGAGAAATCCAGTAACTCCGGTCACCGTAGGAGTGGACTTAACAACCGCAGGATTACCCGAAGGAGAGTACGGTATGCGGGTCAAAGAAGTCCTTTGCCAATATCCGGAGGTTTTCTCCGGAGAGGTAGGCAGAACTCGGGTGATAGAGCACCAGATCCGTCTCAAGGATCCAAATCCGGTGGCTCTAAACGCTTACGGGTACTCCCGAGAGAAAAACGAGGTTATTGCCGAAATGGTGCGAGACATGGAGGAACAGGGTTTTGTTGAACCTAGCATATCTCCATGGGCTGCACCGGTGGTACTCGTGAAGAAAAAGGATGGCTCACGTAGGTTTTGCGTGGACTATCGCCGTTTGAACATGCAGACGGAGTCGGACGCTCACCCGATGCCGGACCTTCATGACATGGTCCGAGGAATGGGTGGAGCGAAGATTTACAGCACCATGGATTTGAAATCAGGATATTGGCAATTGGGTCTCTCACCAGAGACACGTCCACTCAAGGCGTTCAGGACCCAAAGAGGATTATTCCAGTTTAGAGTAATGCCTTTTGGACTTAAAAACGCCCCCGCCACATTCTGTCGCTTGGTAAGCGAAGTCTTCCGTGGGTTCGTTGGTAAATTTGTGTTGGTTTATTTGGATGATATTGTGGTATACTCGGAGAGTCCCGAACAACATCTAAACCACTTGCAGAGAGTCTTGGAGCGACTCCAGTCTTACGGTCTGACGTGCCAAACGAAAAAATGTACATTCGGGGTGGCACAGATCAAATTCCTAGGTCACGTCGTGGACGGTGAAGGAATAGACCGGGAACCGGAGAAACTGACGGCAATTCAGGAATTACCGGTTCCAAAGATGACAAAAGACGTGTTACGGGTGTTGGGCGTTTGTGGTTGGTACAGTCAGTTCGTGCCACACTACGCCGAGATCACAGCACCACTCACGAGTCTGTTGGCAAAAGGGACCAAATGGCGTTGGTCAGAAATTGAGCAAGAGGCGTTCCGGAAGTTGAAGGAGTCTTTGGTGTCCACAGCACGGCTCTGCCCTCCTCTTCCGGGTAAGCCATTCAATCTACAGACCGACGCAAGCGAAGTCGGAGTTGGTGCCGTGCTCTTCCAGCGGGGGGAGAGTGGTGACAGGAAAATCATTTCCTACGCCAGCAAGAAACTCAATCCAGCACAGGGAAGATACTCGGCAGTCGAACGTGAATGTCTAGCCATAGTTTGGGCGGTTGACAGGTTCAGGCCGTATCTTGAGTCTGGTAAGTTTATGTTATTCACAGATAACGCGGCACTCCGATGGTTACAGCAAGCTCGCTGTACCAACAGCAAACTAACGCTATAACTCGGGGCTTTCGATTTTGAAATCCGGCACGTACCCGGAGTAGAAAATGAAGCAGCCGACGCGCTATCCCGTTGTCCGGTTGGACCGAATACAGTGGACGAAGAATCGTTGGAGAACAATATCCACGATCCCCCAGTGATTCGGCCCGGAGTGTCCGGAGGAACTTCCGGAGTCTTCGGTGATCTGTCCGGCGTGTCCGGAGGATCCGGTGTGGGTGTCACCCAGTGTGGAGCGATCCAGCCGAAGAGAAATGACGGAAACGTCACATTGCAAGCTGTCCGAGAGTGGCAACAAAACGACCCGAACATAAGGGAGATAGTTACTAAACTCTCCGGAGATGGTGCAAGGTTCGGTCGGCTTCGGAAGTTGTACGCCATCCGGGACAAGGTGTTAGACCGCCACCCACGATCCATCGCGCATGGAGAAGAGGGGGTGGTCGTCCCGGTAGACAAGGCCCAGATTCTACTACAAAGGTTTCACGACCACGAAGCAGCGAATCACCCAGGGTGGAAAGAAACTTACCGAAGTATAAAGAGTCGTTTCTTTTGGGCCGCTATGCGTGAAGCAGTGCGTAACTACGTGCGGGCGTGCGACGTCTGTGCACGTGTAAAACCACTGAATCGCAAACCAGAAGATCGGATATGCACCAGAGTCCCCCGGCAACCTTGGGAGGTGCTGATCATCGATCTTATGGGTCCATACCCACGAACACAGCGGGGTAAGACCACGATTTTGGTAGTAACTGATTGTTACAGTCGCTGGGTAGAGGCGTACCCACTAGGAAAGGCGACGACCAAATCGATTGTGGATACATTCGAACGGGAGTTGTTCCCACGGTTCGGGTACCCGAGGGCATTATTGTCAGATAATGGCCCGCAGTTTGTGTCCAAGGCAATGGGAGACGCACTAAAGAGGTGGGGAGTGGAAGGATGGACGACTCCAATATACCACCCACGTGCCAACCCGGTAGAAAGGCAAAATCAAGAGCTGAAGAAAGGGTTCCGAACCTTACTTGTTGATAAGCCTCATCATCTGTGGGATGTCTACCTGCCGCACGTGTTGTTCTCCGTAAGAAACAGAGAAAACCGAAACACCGGACAGTCACCGGCCAAAATGATGTTTGGCCGGGAGATCAAGGCCCCCGGAGATTGGCAGCTCGAGTTGGCCGAAGGATCTCCGGACGCGGGCAAAAATGATCCGGAGTTGTCCGAAGCAGTGCGGAACCCTCCGGTAGAAATTGAAGGCTCCCCGGTGGAACCGGATGATGCTACTGTGGTAGAGAGGGGTAACCCGGTGGTCTCCGACCCCAAAGCCCCCAGTACCCATATACCCCTAGAATCCCCGGGAAGAAGTAATCTGACAGTCGGGGATTGGGTATACTACAAAGCGCATCCGCAGTCAAGTGCGGAGAAGCGTTTTCACGCGGGGTTCGCCCCGAAATGGTTAGGTCCGGTTAAGTTGGGTAAGCCACTAGGGACCGGAGTGTTCTTGACGGAGGGTAAACACCCTACTAAGTTACATGTCTCAGCGATGAAGCTAGCTGTAGGACCGTCAGAGAACACCAACTAATCATTCGTGCGGGGGTTCGCCGAGGGACGCCGGTCCACTCGAGCAAACACCCCACAGCCAGAATCCGCCAGGGCTCGGGCCGGACCTCCGGGGAGGGCTCCACCCCGCCAAGCAGCGCCGGCGTACCAGCGCCACGACGTCCGGGATGGACGTGGCCGTTTCAGGCGGCCAGCGGTGCAGCCGCAAATCGACCCGCCAGCAGTACAGCCGCAAGCTCAGCAGCCCGTGGTGCAGCCGCCCGCCACACAGCCAGAGCTCCAGCTAGCCCAAAATCCAGGCACCCAGGAGCAGCAGCTGGCCGCGGTGGAGCGGTGGATCCAGGCCATGGAGGTGACACCCACGAACCCGGTCATCCTCCCCGTGGACTAGGTTGCTCGGGCGCGTCTCGTGGACTCGGGAGGGAGTATGTCGTGGTCGTTATCGCAACGGCCGCGGTGTCTCTATCGGCGTCCGCGAGATCGCGACCGACAACCGGTCTGGCCGCCGCCTGCGGCACGGCCGCCGGCCCGGCCAGCGGCGGTGGCGACGGTGGCATCTCTCGTCGGACCGTTGTCAACGCGGCACGCATATTATTATAATAAGATTAACTTATATTACCTGTGCAATATACGTCGTAAGTACCTACTTAACGTGTTCGTCGTCGTTTGTTATTTACAACCCCTACAAACCGTTCCATTACCTACATCCTCAAGTTTAAGTATTACATCTGCTTCTTTAACTGACATTTCTTTTCTCATTACAGATCCACCTCTTTTTTTATCCTTTTTTCCAACTTTTTCTACTTTTTTCACTCCTTTTAAAAAAATATTTCTCATTACCTTCATATCCATTTAATATAAAAAATTTTAATAAACAAATTCATATTTTACGTTATGCGTTGGTTGCTTGCTTTTTTGCAAGCAGGTCTTGCGAATACGTTATGCGTTTACGTTATGCGTTCACGTTATGCGTTTACGCTCCATGATAAATCTAGCAGTTTATCAATTTATCAATATGTAGGCGCAAGGTGTGTTACATGAAACTTACCTTCTTAATTATTCTCATATATCATTACGTATATTATTATTGTTTTTTTTTTTTTATCTATAGTTGTTATAATTTATCAGCTATAGTCTATACTCGGTTCATAGTTTCTACATAATAGGTATATTATGACTACCTACATGTAGTTATATACAAGTAGTATAGTATAATTATAATCATAGCATATTATGCTATAATTCTATAAATGCATTAGGTTCCAGGGCATAATATTAACTAAAATTATATTTGTTAACTCAAACACCTTAGAAGAGAATAATTATAATACAACTTATTATAGTATACTAAAAGACAATAGTATTAATTGTCTATTTAGTACTTATTTTGTAGTTAAAAATATGAATTTAAATTACATAGAATAAAATAGTTTAAATTAGATTAAAATTATATAAATACGTAGGTCATATTATAAATATATTGGCTGATTCACATTAAAACAATTTTAATGTTTCATAGTCATTTTGATTTATTATTCATAATAATATGACTGTTGAAAGTCAAAAGTCTCTATTGACATGCGTAAAAAATTAAAAAACCTTTCACTATCACTTCTTAATTCGTTATAAATATGATGAAACTCGCCAAATTCATTACGTTTTTTGTTCATTTCGTGAACTCCAATTCTTTTATGTTTTTTACTTCGAAAGCGATTTTGTAAAAATGTATTTTCCATAAGCAAAATACGTCGAACTTTAGAGTGCAGTACCATGGTGGTGACTGCAGTTGTATCTTAAATTGTATTTTATATTATAGACAACGCTGTTCGCTTGCTGTTTAGTGTACACACTTCAAAGCTCACCGCTCAACGCTCGCCGCACATCGCCCACCGCTCACCGCGCAACGCTTTCCAATGTGCACGTGGCCTAAGGGTTACATTGATCTAATAATAGTTGGTATGGTTGTGATAATAATAATAATAAGAAAAATACAAAAACAACTGCCCGCCTTAATTGTATGTATTATTTGAAATGAATAAGTACCTTAGGTATTTCAAATAACTTATTAGTTATAGCGTAAATAGCAGAAGTTAAGAAAACTGTTTGCTATCTATACTATTTTAAATCATTTTTTTTTATCCACTGTAAAAGAGGTATGTGTGAAAAGTATTTACTCAATTCACATACCTAGTGTTAATAAATACAATAGTTAAGGTTTTCTTACATAAAAGCCATCGCATACGGATTGATGTCCCGCAGCAAACCGTCCAATAATTCTATGACGATTTCGGACAGTTCATGATTGCTCTGTCGTGCAATATCGAGACGCCGGTGGTTGGCCTCTCCGGACTCCAAAAAATACAACTGACAGTTGTTGGCACTTCCCGGGGCAAGCGCCACCTCATTGTTGGTCCTCCGATAGGTTTGACCGTGGACAATCCACACCGGCGGTCCCCGCCCTGGCAAACGCGGTAAATTTTTTTAACAGATGTTTGAAGAAAAACTTATGAAAAACTTTGTAATACTTAATATTTTATGAATTTTTAACTACAAAATAACTTTAAATTTCCACAATTTAATCATATTTCATAAAAAATTTGAACTTTCTACGCTTATAAAAAAAATTGTGAATAAAGATTTTTGATTTTTTTTTATGGCGATAAGTATAACATATAAAATCCTTGTATTAAATTTTCAAAATTTTTTGCCACATAAATTTTTTTATCGACATTTTGAAAAAAAAAACAAAGAAAAATTGAACATTTCTACTGTGTATAAATAGCTAAAAAAAAAAATCAAAATATTTTAAAAGTTATACTATGTATAGGTGCTGACAATTTAAACGTTTGATAAAAATTTCAAGTATCTACAGTTTTTAGTTTTTGAGTAACAGCCAAATTAAAAATTAAATTTTGTCGGAAACTGGTTTTGCGCAAATATTCTCGTTTAACTAAAATCAATAATGCCTGCTAACCTGTTTTATTAATCGGAATATATTTGTAATTAATTTAATTTAATTTAATTACCTATTTGTTCGTTAGGTATTTATCTACTGGCCTCTCATTTCGAAATTTGGCAGTTACACTAAGAATGGAAGCTTCGACAGTCGGTAAAATTGTACACGAGACTTGTAAAATAATCTGGGAAGAATTAGTTGATGAATTCATGCCCGTTCCAAATCAAGACCAGTTATTAAAAATTTCAGATGATTTTTACAGGCGTTGGAAATTTCCTAACTGTATAGGATGTATAGATGGCAAGCATTGTCAAATTAAATGTCCCATAAATAGTGGTTCGAGCTACTTCAATTATTTGAAGTATTTTTCATTAGTTCTTCAAGGTGTAGCAGATGCAGACAAAAAATTTATATTTATTGAAGTGGGTTCTAGAGGTAAGCAGAGTGATGGAGGGACGTTCGCAGCATCGACACTTTTTCAACATATACAATCAAATACGTTTTTACCACCTGATAAGGATTTACCCGGAACCACAATTAAATTACCTCACGTGCTCATTGGCGATGAAGCATATCCTTTAAAAACGTTTCTCATGAGACCATTTCCAAGTCGCAATTTGAATGCCATTAGAGAAAATTATAATAAACGGTTGTCTGCTGCTAGAAAATGCATTGAATGTGCATTTGGTATACTGCGTGCCAAATGGCGATTGTTAGGAAAAGATATTGAAGTTAGTTCTGACAAAGCTGTACACATTATTAAGTGTGCTTGTATTTTACATAACGTGGTGCGCGAAAAAGACGGAGATAGTGATCTCGATTATTGTCAAGAGATGTTACACAGTCAAACTCAGGAAAACTAACTTAATAATCAACATGAAAGAGGAAACCACGGTGGTGCACGCAGAGGGTCAACAAGAGCACAAGAAATTCGAGATGAATTTGCAAATTTTTTTTTGGACCATTAAATTTTTTAATTTGTTCAAAACATAATAATTTTTACTTTAATTAATTTGTTTATCAGTAGGTAAACAATATATTTCTGTTCGAAAATAATGATATGTACTATAATACAAGACAATGCGAACTATAATTTAAACTTTTTTTTTATAAATGTTAAATATAATTCAAACACAAAAGAAGAAATTGTATTCTATTATAAAATAATAAAAAAATAAGCAATCATTTCGAGCATTTTATGTTTTTAGTTTTAGTTACAGCCAAATTAAAAAAAAAAACGATTTGCCTCAATTCACTTGACGGACACAAAAAAACCACACTTCATTGTAAAATCAATACATTTATCGATTTATCACTCCGTTCAGAATCTAAAAATATAAAATATTATATTGTGTACTGGACTTATACATTGTTGTCACAATGATAATTTGGTTATTAATAAATAATAATATTGATTGTTGGTATATATTATTTTATATATAGACCCATTATGAGCACGTGCATGAAGGTTGGTGTTTGTGTGATGTGTGTAAGATAAAAAACATATTATTATTATTTTATGTACAACAACAATAATAATATCAGTATACCATACTCCCCTTTAGTTTTAACACACAAAAGATAAAACTTAATCTAAAAACCAATTAATTATATTTGTAAATTATGTTGTAAAAAAGGTTTCGTTGTATGAATTAACACGTTTTTAGAATTATTTACTGATAAAAAAAGACAAGCTTCATTTTTTTTTCGGGAGTTTCCAGAAATGGTGACCCCCCCCCCAAAATACGCCACTGAATTTGATAAACAAACACATTTAAATTATAGAACATTATGCAAGATGACAATAATAAAAACATTAAAATGTTATGTGCAGTGACGCCAAATACGTACTTTAGGTGGTGCATTTGCACATGGCACCTATTAGCAGGAAGTAATAGGTAAAAAAGGGATGGGTGGGTGGTTAAAATTTGTGTTTGCACCACCTACTAAGTAATTCGGCGCCACTTAACTTAAGTGTGATTATGAGTGGTTTTTTGTTACCTATTTGGCCCGGTAAATACGCAAACTCCTCTATTAAAAACTGAAATAACGGCACTGTAGTAATATATAATATATTATTTTACCTGAAAATCCAACTACTTTTCCTATTTCTTCCCACATTTTGTTGGTTTTATCAGTTTTTTTGTATTCTGGATGCCGATCATTCCACAAAATAGGTCTTGATTGAACTTCGGAAATTAATAGTTCTCGTTGCTCATTCGTAAACTGAACTTTTGAAGACATGGTGATTTTAAAATGAATTTAATCTCATGAAATTTAACGAAAATAAATAAAGTAACGAATATGACAACGGTCAAAATTCAAGACGTCTTGAAAAATAAACATCGCATCGCGCACCGCTCATCGCTAAGGCTGCGGTCACAGTGGCACCGATGTCGGCCGGCCGATACTTTTCGTCCGACGTCGGCCGATCTTATCGGCCGATAGGATGGTCATAGTGCATCAGACGTCGGCCGATAAAATTGACCGACAGTTGTTCATTTTAATGCAATGAGTGCAGGTTATAATTTATAAAATGGATGTCCCCTCATTTTTGTGTTTGGAAACAAGTCCTGCTATTAAATATTTATTATTAAAAAAGCGAAAGTATCACACGAATGACATTTTTAAGGATAGGGAAAAATATGGAGAATTCCATACATTGTTTCACCAACTATTGGAGCAGGAGGAAGATTTTTTCAGTTATATGAGAATGACTAAATCAACTTTTTATTATATATTGGAAAATATAAGAGAAAAAATCCAAAAGCAATCAAACTTCCGAAGATGTATATCACCTGAAGAGAGGCTAATGGTAACTTTGAGGTATGTTTAATATATTTTATATTGATTTTACAATGATGTGTGTTTTTTTTTTAATTTTTAAAGTTTTGTCGATAAATAGTTGAAATAATGCTTTAATTTTGAACTTTAAGGGTGGTTTTAATCTAGTTGGTACTTTTGAAAGGTAATTTTTTGCGTCGAAAAAAACAAACAAAAAATTAAGGAAAACCGGGAATTTTTACGCAAAATAAATTTAGTTTTTTTGATTTATCTAAAAAACTAATAACTGTAGATACGTAAAATTCTCAAAATATTTTGAATTTTTGAGCTATTTATAAGTATATGAAAATTTCTATCATTGAATTCAAATTTAATATAATATATTCCATAATACTGATTTACTTATAACGTATTGTATAGCAGAGCGGTAAAAACTTGTCGCCCTTTTTTCTTATTATTATACTACATAAAATATCTGTGAGATGAATTTGATACTATTATTGACTGGGAAAACAACACATTTCGCATTAACATAACACTGGAATGATGAGAGAAAAATTTTTATTACAACATAATTAATTTATTCGTTAAAGGTAGGTTATAGGTTTTTTTAAGCTGTGATCACAAGTAGTAGTGTGAGTAATAGTTTAACATGTTATAAATATCATATAATTACTTTATAAAATATATATGTATACAATTTAGAAATATACGTTAAAAAATGTTCATGCGTTCTTGAAATGCAAAAAGTTAGTAAGAAGTTCTTGATCTGGGTTCACTGTTTGTTGGACTGGTTCAACTTCACTAGGCGAGTAGCTACGGGTATTCCAGTTACATTGTTGTGGACTAGTTGAAACTGAACTGCTCCAGTTAGAGTAGTCTGGCGGACTAGCTACAGGTATACTAGTATCATATGGTGTACAATTTTGATTTATAGATTGACATTCAAGCAATACCTGTTGCAATTTTATGCGCATTTGTAATTTTTGAGACAGCGGTATTGCACGTAGATGTGGAAGTAGGCTCATAACAAAAAAGTAATCCTCATCTTTTTTTTCCTCATCTTCTTTTTTATTCTTCAGTTCCTGCAAATGGGCGACCTTTACTTTTTCTAGTTGTACTAAATCATTAAGAGCATCTTTTTTCTGTCGAAATTTGTTCTTGGGCGATTTGAAAATTTTTTTTGGTACTTGGCTCACACCCGGAGTTATAGAAGAACAGCTTGATTTACCAGTTTGTTGTTCTTCCAACTGTAGATCATCCGGTTCTTGTTCACCTGATTGTGAGTTCATCAATTCATGGTCAATATGTGACATGCTCTGGTTGGGTGAACCTCCACTCACCGAAGCATCATCACCGTCACTTTGTTGAGGATTTGGCAGATTTCCAACCACGACTCTTGATGCATATGTGTCGTTCAAAAAACCCATCAGCTGAAAATACTTCCATTTCGAATCACCACCAGATGCGGATCCCGTTAGTTGATTGGTCTTTGCAAGCTCTCGACGATAGGTGTCTCTCAAATACTGCCATTTAGTTTTTACTCCGGAACCTGCAATAAGAAATGATGAAGCCATATTTTAAACATAGAACTTATTTGTTGATAATGTGAAAATCAAATAATAAATATAAATATAAAAAAATCGGGCACTCGCTCTGCTGTTGTATGTGTCGAGTGAGGTGTATTAAATGCAATTATAAGGATCATTGAATACGAAAAACGATTCTGAACAGAGATATGTCAGCCTATGATAATTTATATTAATATTATTACATTTATATATTGATAGTAATAAATAATTTTGTAATTAATAATATAATTATATTTGGATAAATTGTCTTTCCTGTTTTAGGTTTTTATCGACTGGACTGGCCTTCAGGTCTTTGGCATTCTCCTTTAGAATATCTCATAATGCTATAGCCAGCTATAGCCAGGTATAGCTAGGTGTATGACACGAGTGAAGCTATTTGGATGACATTAAATGTAGAACACATGCCACTTCCAACTATTGAGAGATTTAAACAAATCGCGAGTGATTATGAACGTATGTGGGATTTCCCAAATTGTATTGGGAGTATCGACGGAAAGCATGTTCGCATAAAATGTCCCGCTCATTCAGGATCCATGTTTTTCAATTATAAAAAATTTTTCTCCGTACATCTTCAAGGTATTACTGATGCCAGGTATAAATTTATTACGATTGATGTAGGAGATTATGGGAGACGAAGTGATAGTGGTGTGTTTATGGAAACTGGAGTCTACCGCCATTTGGAAAACAATTCATTTAATGTGGCACCTCCTAAACCATTACCAGGGATAAATGAACATGTTCCCCACGTTTTTCTGGGTGATCAAGGTTATCCATTAAAAGAATACTTAATGAGGCCGTATCCTACTATGAATAATATTGATCCAGAAAAAGAAAACTTCAATTATCGCCTAAGTAGAGCTAGACGTTCTGTTGAATGTGCCTTTGGTATTCTAGTGAGTAAGTGGAGATGTCTAAAGACTGAACTGCAAGTGGAACCATGTCATGTAGACACTATTGTTAAAACTGTTTGCTTATTGCATAATATTGTGATAGACAAGGATGGTATAAAGGAGTCCGTATTATTTAACATCCAGAGCCAGACAGCTGAACACAGCTCCGAAACAGAACACAATATCACGAATTTGAGACGTTTTAATCGATCGTCACGAAGAGCGTATGAAATACGCGATATTTTCAAACAGTACTTCAAAGACAATAATAATATTAATAAACTCAATGATAGAGTAAATTTGTAATGTATGTAATTTAATTTTATGTTGATAAAAATTAATAACAGTGAAAGGTGGAAAAATACATGTTGTATAGGTACTATAGTATGATTATTTACATTTCGTGTAATTGTGTTATTTTTATACTGAACCATGATATTATAATCTACTACATAATATTATTGCTATAATAGTTTTGAATCACTCTATTGAAATCTATTTATAATTCTATAAACAAGAAACCAACTATTTTTATTACCAACTACTATTTTATTTTCATCTTCACGATATAATGAAGAATGAATGATTTAATAAAAAAAAGTTACATTCTAGTTTAATAACATTAAATTATAATATAGTTAAAAATTTGAATAGTACTTACTTGTATTTTTTAATAATACAGCAATTTCATCCCAGAGACGTCTTGCGACGTCTCTGTTATGATGCGATTTACTGCTAGGGTCCCATAAACTCCTTCTTTCATGGACCAAACTTATTAATTTTTCGCAGTCCATGATGAAAATATAATATTTTTAAATAATATTAATTGTGTTTCAACTGATTACGTCGACTGAATCGGCCGATATAAACAAACGAAATTGAATTTCGTCCGATGGATAACCGACGTCGGCGTAATCGGCCGATGCGGTCGGAGGCACTGAGACCACTTGTATTATATTTACTTTACTTAAAATAATCGGGCGAGTTTCACCGACGTCAGTCGTCGGTCGAATCGGCCGACGTCGGTGCCACTGTGACCGCAGCCTAATTGTACGGTCAGACTATATCCGATTTCGGACGAAATCGAGTTCGGCCGAAGACGGCCGTCTTCGGCCGAAAACAATAATATCCCGCAATGTAATTGTTGTGGTCAGATTACGTCCGAATTATTCGGCCGAATACGTCCGACGTCGGATAAAAACAAAATATTTTGTTTTTTCCGGCCGAATCCACCATGCGCTGCGTCTATTTCAGCATGAACTATTTTCGTCATATTGACGAAAATGGCCATATTTTACCATTATAATTTATTTATATAGAATTGTTTTGGATTATAAAATTATTTTTGTATATTTCTTCTTGCAAGTTATTTACAGTACCTATACTTGTTAGTTGTTCATTTTGTTCAATTGCGTGAACCTAGTTAGAGTGGTTGGACCTGCGTTTTCAATTGTACCTATTGAATATTTTATATTTGATCAGATTTGATAAAATTAAATTTGAGTATCTTTTTAAACTAAATTTTTGAATCAGAATGATTGATTCGGAAAAATTAATTAGTTTAGTTCATGACCGCAATGCCTTGTGGAATAAAAAATCAAAACATTACTACAATAGAGAAATAATTAGGAAACTTTGGGATGAAATAGCTGCAGAAATGGAAATTAAAAGTGAGTATTAAAATTAAAATACACTAGTATAAAAATTAATTTTTATTATTCATAATTCATACAATAGTAAAATGTAAGTAATATGTATAATATACTGTTAACCTAATTTTAAATCTTAAAAATTATTAATAGTCTTAAATTAGGTAGGTAGGTATCTATCTACCCGACTACCTAGTTAAAATCAAAGGTTAACCTATAGTCTATATAATTTATTTATTTTTAAGTTAAATTATTTCATATTACTGACTTAGGAATTTTGAAAATGAACAGCTCCAATATTATTAAAATACTCTTTGAATTTATCACGTATTGCATACGCTACAGTTTTAGAGCGATTGTTTCGTCTTGATATTTCAATTTCTGTATTGGTTTGATGAATATTTACAAATAGCGTATCATCAACCCCTTCCTGATCGATAATTATGTTATGTAATAAACAGATACATTTAATTATTGTGTCTACGTGATCTTCATTTATTTGGAGTTCCGTTTTTAGACACCTCCACTTTGATACTAATATACCAAATGTACATTCTATCATACGTCAGGCTCGACTAAGGCGATAGTTGAAAATTTCTTTTTCTGGATCCAAATTTGAGGTCCATGGATATGGACGCATCAAATATTCTTTTAGTGGATATCCTTGATCTCCCAATAAAACAAAAGGTATTAGGTCCATGTCCCCGGCACCCCCCATTGCGATTTTTGGGTCCAAACCCGGGGCGATCGTTTGTGCTTCGTTAGTGCACGTTAGTGCTTTTTATCCCATCGTTAGTGCTTCATCCCTTCCAAAGTTATTCGCATTTCCTACAGGGGGGTGCCGGGGACATGCCTGCACCCCCCATTTCGAATTCGGGCCCAAACCCAGGGCGATCGTTTGTGCTTCGTTAGTGCACGTTAGTGCTTTTTATCCCGTCGTTAGTGCTTTATCCGTTCCAAAGTTATTCGCATTTCGTACAGGGGGGTGCTGGGGACATGCCTGCACCCCCCATTTCGAATTTCGGGCCCAAACAAATTTCATTCGTTTGTGCTTCGTTAGTGCACGTTAGTGCTTCTTATCCCGTCGTTAGTGCTCCATCCCTTAAAATTGTATATGAATTTCCTACAGGGGGTTCTAAGGACATGCTAATTTAGATTTTGAATTTTGGGTCCAAAAATCTTTTATTCGTTTATGCTTAGTTAGTGTTTCACTGTATTATTCGTCCGGTCGTTAGTGCTCTACTGTACCTTGATCCTTGGGTGGTATACCTATACCCCTTACCAAAACACTACTACACACGAATTTTATAATTCTTTTGTTGCAATTATTTAATAACTATAGTTATAATGTGTATGATGTACCTATGTTTGATAGGTGTTGATGTATGCTTGTTTGAAAAAAATATGCTTTTAAAATAAAATGGTTCGCGTTATTTGTGAATATTTAAAAGTTATTTGTTAGGTATTTAACCAATAAAGATCTACGATTCTACGACCTAATACTATAAATGTTATTGCGATACAGAACCAAGATAGGTTCCATTCTATGCGCTCAAGAACGTCAACCCCTGGATTATTCTACCATTAGGTGAAATAATATTAATAATCGATAATATTAATGATAACATTGAGTATAATATATTTTTGTACAATATAAGTACCTATACTCAATGATGAATGATATAAATATATTTTTTTTAAGTCTGGAAACAAATTTAATATTTTTAACGTACCTAACTATTTGGTGTATAGTATTGTAGTACAAGTTTTAGAAGAAAATATAATTTGGACATTAAAATAAAAATAATAATGTATTACACTGTAGGCACATGGCAGTGAACACATGAACGTCATCTAAACTTTGATTTATAACATTTTGGCAACTATCTACCTACGCATGTAGTAAGAAGTAGGTAGGTACCTACCTAGTTATTAACATCGATAAGAATCGAAGTAGAGTTTTAAATATATAAACAATTCATTATATAATTGATACTTGATAGTTGATACAATTTTTATTTCAATCGTCAAACAATATTATATGCATTTAAGCTTTGAAAATGCTAGTATACACATTACAAATACATTTAGGAACCATAATTAAACTATTTTGATAATTGTCAACTAAATGTACATTTTCGAATAGCTATAGTTCCAGCTATAGGTACAACAAAAACTTCAAAACGAACTTAGTTTTGTTCTGCATTTAATATAGGTGGTATTAAAAAGATAAATCTCAAAATTGACCACCGCTGAATAATAAGCAGGTTAAATTGATAAATGTAGATATTATACTTTCGAAATAGAACTGTTCTGTCTTCTGTTTGTGGCTAAGATTAATCTCGAATAGGAGAATAAGAAGTAGTTAAATGTCAAATTTATCGATAGAGAATTTTATGTAGATTCCATTTATATGATCAGTTCAAAGAATTTTCAAGTAATTGTCCAAATAGTTTTCAAAATCTGTAAAAAACAAAACAAAAAACTAGTGAAAACACGCTTTATCAATATTCAGTTTTGATAAAAGTTTATTAAATCTAACCGAAGTTCTGGTTTAATGAGTTTACCACTTCAAATTACCAAAAAACAATAATTGAGGTTATGTACAATACCTATACTATTATGTTCAATTTTTATTTTTTCGTTAATTTATTAATAATTTTCTTTTAAATTTTTGAAAATTTGAACTTTTATAGTATTGTTTTTAAATTATAAATTCACTAGCTTGTGCAGTATGCAAATTATACAAATCTAAACAGTTTGCCTTAGCTGGGTTTTCGTAAGTCATACATAATTATTAGCCTACCTATCTGGACTTAATTTTATTGAACGTTTTGATATCTATAGGTATAATATTGACACGGTATCGTGAAAGAGTTAAAAGTTAAAACCATTGCAAAATCTAACTTGACCTTGTGCATTACTTCTATCTATAAATCATGCAAGTTCTGTAGTGTTCTGTTCTGTAATCTGTATTAATAATAAATAAGTAATAACAATACTTCTGTTTGCTCTCTAAGGCATTATCATAATAAATAAATAGATAATAATTTCTTTCTAATAATTATGTTACACTTAGAGAATGATATATTCAAAAGGATTATATTTACTTTTATTTGTTTGTATATAATATAGTCAGCAAAAGAAAGTTTCCAAATAAACTTGGTTAGCAATAATATTGACTTGCATGCTGTTTTCTTCAGTTCATACACCTATTTCATCATTATCATTTTGAAACAGACAAAATATTATACACAGCTAAATAATAATCTTCTTATTTTTGAAACTAATTATGTTTGGATAGAATGAAGTATAGACATTAAGTTATTGTTGAGATCTTGCGAAACAAATTTGAATCAGTTTGGAGTTACCATTATCTTATCATATGTGCACATTCATTCCAATGTAGTAGGTATATAAACATATAGGTACTTAAAGGTACTATGTAAAATTTTCAATCTACTACATTGGTTGGTAAATTATACCAATAACGTTTACCGTCAGGTTAGCTGAATATAGTTTTAAATAAAAATTTAACAGATAGTTCATGTTCAGATTGTAAAGCTTTAAGATAAAGAGTTGTTTGGATCCCAGTTGATGAAAACAAATAATTAAATCAATGTTTAAATATTGTTTGATTACTAAATAATTATTTAACTTAGGTAATTTATAATAAAATTCAACGTTTAAGTTGAATTGTTAAATAATATTTAAATACCTATAATATACTAAACCATAGTAAAAAGTATGTTTTAATCACGGTTTTAATGCTTCTTTGGATTGAAAAAATTAAAAACTATAAACTATTATGTATTAACTTAAGCTTCACTTAATGTACACTCTACTATATACATTTTAATTATAATATTTATTATATAATATATTTCCAAAATCTTGCCTTAAGATATTATTATACTATTATTTATGTTGCAACTCACTACTAATATTAGAACTGTAAATAATTATAGTGTAATTCAAAAATGGTTGCTTGGAAATGAGACAAATTATTAATCAAGTTACCTAAGCTAATTGAAATTAATTGTATTTATTTTTAATTACACTAATTCAATTTAGAATTATAAGTCTTTTTATAGATAAAATAAATTAACTAGCAACAAATTTACTAACTAACAATAAATAAATTAAAAGATAATTTATTTTCATTAACTCATTCTTATAATAAGTATTAGGTATATACATAATAAAACTAATAATACATGATAAACTCAACAAAACACAAATAAAATAAACTAATAAAATATAAATGTAATCTTTAACATTATACATTATATATTTAAATACAATTAAAAAACAGTGGTTATACTTATGCTGTTAATACTATTAAGTTAAAAACAAAAACTTTTAAGTCATTATATATAATTTATATGTATATAGTCTTTACTCATCACTCATTATTAAAACATAATATAACATAAAATGATATGATAACAGTTACAACATAACACAATGAAATTATATAGGTACTAACCTAATCCATTTAATTAAACATTTATGATTCAAAAAAATAAAGATTAATATTAAGAATTATGTAGATACTGTTTATAAATATTGTAATTTTATAAAGTAATTGTAGTAATTATCATATTTAAATTGTGTATACTATAAATTGACAACCAACTGCAATAGTTGTATGTCTTACTGTTCTAGGGGTACGCTGTAAGTCATCATATCTATTCCACGAGTTGTTCATTTCGCACCAGCAGTAAGATACATAATGCCCAATAGCTTCCTTGCCTTTGGAAATTGGTGCTATGAAGCTGATAACACCTCTGAGAGTATAGCTTTTATTAGAAATTGTAATTTTTTGTGGAAGAGTTGATAATGTCAATGGGAGGTCAAAGTTTTGAACTTTTCGTTGACGTTCCGAACTTGGTGCACATATTTCTATAAATATATGATTTACTAAAGTAAAATCAATTTCTGTTTTAGATGATTCACACATTTCACACATTGATGTATAATTTGTAAATCTGCTGTTTAATACGTCCTGAAGAAAATCTATAGTATCCGTCGGTAAATTTGCTATTATGGATTTTCCTTCATATATTTTTTCAAAATTACAATTATTACATGTAATATGCTCCTTGAAAGATGGGAATTCGTTAAATAGATTTTGTATCAAGAAATTAGCTGTACTAGCACAATCTAAATGTATAAGCCCTCCAGGTAATTGTCTTAATTTAGTGTTTTCCTTTACTTTTAAAAATATACTTGTTAATATGTTTGCTCTCTTCTTATAGGTCTGCACATTAATTCCATCTCTTAAAGCGTTAGCTACTAAGATATAAAGTGTTTTGGATATATTTAAGTCGATAAATTGTGCATATTTCACGCTATCTCTATAGGATGAACATAGAATTTGAAATATGCTATCAAACGTACAGGTATTTGTCAAAGAGTAATTTGTCCCATCAACCACAATACTTTTTAAGTCTTGAATATTTCCATTTCTTAATATACCAATTATTGGACTTTGGGTTTTACTGTTATCATTGTAGAACAGAATACTTCTATCTGGAGTTGAATAATTATGTTTCATATACTTTGCTGGCTTTCCTTGACCTCTCCAGTTTTCTACTTCATTTATATTGTCATATGTATGGTGTTGACCGATACTGTTGCCACTGTGTTCTTTTTTGTGTTCCTTCTTTTCCTCTTTTTCACTTTGGTCATCTTCACTATTATTATACTCAGGTTTTCCTTTTATGAGTTTCATTGAACCCATAATAAAACTTACATGATTTTGAACAAATTCATCTAGCCGAATTGGTAAAGTCTTATGTTTGAAAACTCTGTTTTTTAATTCATTAAATAAACTCTCTGATGTTGAACTCGACTCTGTGGAATTGCCATATCCAAAATATGGTGTCATTATCGCTGACCATGTTGGTAAGAGCTTACAAAAATGCAATAGTTTTTTTGCAATATTTGGACTGTATTGCATATTGTCGTGACTTCCTTTATTTGCCTTGAGCGAATCTTCTAAACAAGACTCATAAATATTTTTTATAACATTAAATATATTGGTAGTGCCGTCTTCTTCTAATATATTATCATAACTAATGTCAACTAATTCATCTAGTAGTGGATTTGTTTCATCTATGCAGTCTGCTGCCATAGTAATATTATCTGAAATTCTGTGTTTGAGATAGTTTTTTGCATTCTCACATTGTGTTGGTGCTTTATCTAAATCAAACCCATCTTCCTCATTCAGGGATACAATGAAAATACATTTCAATAGCTCTTTCACTTCTTCAAAATCTCTGCTTTTTATAATTAGTCCAATTGAACGCATGTATAAATTTTTCACTCGATAAGTTGACGTCTTAATTTCTGGCCATGTACTTATTAAATGCATAATGTGGTTGAAATCGTTTCGTATCATGCAAGATGGTACTTCAGTAGACTGTTCTAATATCAATGAAGAACATACTGAAATGTATTTTGTTAAAGTAGAATATTGAGTAAATGCCTTAGCCACTGCCATCATTAATGCTAATGACTGATCTGTCACAACAATTTTTGGTGGAACAATATTGCTCCTTAACCACTCTGTCAGCCAATAACTGATACTGTTAGAATCATGTCTTTCTGATAGCATATGGGCTGCAGTAAACTGGCATTTGTTTTTGTAATCCATTATGCCAATTTCATATAAAAATATGGATCCAGTTTCTCTTCCTGTCAACAATTTTACTTTTCTTACCAATCCTCCTGTAGCATCTATTGTTATTCTTGGTATTTTATTTTGTTTTGTATATACTCTGTAGGTATTTATTTCAGTTGATGTCCAATAATGTAAAAAGAAACGGTCGTAACCCATATCATGAATTATTTTATCATAAGGTACTGTGCCCTTAATCAAAGATAAAGCTGTAATTAAATCTTGATGAATATGACTTTTTTGAAGAACTTTATACTTCATGACCCTTAGAGCATTCAATGTTGGTATGTGGGCAGGCTCTTGATCACCATATTCCATTATTCTATTTGCTTCTAGTTTTTGGCTGTACGAAGCTGACATATTTTGCTCATATATTTTTTCTAAAAATTCATCTCTATTTTGTCCTATGAGTCTTCTTTTCTTTCTACTTCTACAACTTGCAAAATTACCACTATATGTACACTGAATCAAAACTCTTGTATTTGGTTCTGGTAGATTCTGAACTATACCATTGAATGTACTACTGCACACTGAACAATGACCCTTAATATTTAAAAAAATATTTCCTGTCGGACATATTTTTGCTGTTTTATATACTATTGGACATGCTTTTTTTGTGTGGTCAAAAAAATGTTCATGAATCAATTGACTCCATTCATTTGAAGTTAATACATCATAAGCTCGAAATGAGTTTTCTCGGTCACTTCTTTTATACAAATACCTTTCTTCTTTGTAAATTTTATTCCACTCATCAGAAGACAATGTAATAGTAAATTTCATTTGTTCATCTTCACAGCTCTCAGACTTTGAATCGCTTGATAGAACTGGAGTAAAATTTACTTGAACCTCATTAGTACCATTGACATTTTCATCATCTATCATCAGTTTATTTAGTATATTAAATCGGTTTCCTTTTACTACTGTGTAAATGTATTTATATGATACCAAATTATCAAGATCTGCTGCTATTTCTTTCCAACATTGATGTGAAGGTCCCAATATCGTTTTAGAGCAACTGTCAAATACATGTTTCTTATCCACAATTGCTCGAATCAGTCTATCGTTTTCAACAACTGGCTTTTTTGGCATTTTAAATGTTTAAAATCCTAGAAAGTTAAAAAAAATATTAATATTTATAATTATAATTACAAAATCAGGTCAATAAGCTAATAAAAATCTTCCAGATAACAGAAAATAATGTATTGAACATAATATTATGAAGAAGTTATATATTTTAGATATTATAGAAGAAAGAAGAAAAAAGATATGTTATACAGATGGACTACAAAGGCATCAATTATTAAAATAAAACTAAATCTTAACAAAATATTAAAAAAAAAAAAATGTATTATATCAAGTATTTAAATTAAATATAAATTATAAATATGTAAACAATAAACATATATAAATGCATATAAATAACTAACAAAGTGCCTTCACTGGAAGTCTTCTTTAATCAGTTTTTTTCAAGCCTTTTTATTTCTCTTTTTTACTTATTATTCTGTA
The DNA here is from genome assembly GCA_949089665.1 of Macrosiphum euphorbiae. NCBI lineage: Eukaryota > Metazoa > Arthropoda > Insecta > Hemiptera > Aphididae > Macrosiphum > Macrosiphum euphorbiae. Next base: position 196,057 of record CARXXK010001016.1, read on the forward strand.
TTGTAATAGATTGTAGATTATAATATAATTAAGAATAAAAAATAATTTTAATAATTTTAATAGTTTTAATTTTTATACCTATGAACGATGAATAAGTAATAATATTATACTGTCTTGATTATGAAATTATGAATAAATGTTTTAGTACCAACCTTCATAATATAATAAGTTGTATGCGATTATTTGTTGCCCAGTAAAATGAATAATCAAAATAAAAAGTATTTTATGAATTGTTCAATATTATCATGTATTATTTCACATTAAACTAAAATTGTTAAAAGTTAAGTAGGTACCTATTTTACATTGGGTATTACCTATACAGGGTGATTTTATGCTCACCTTATTTTTATTCTTAAATTATTTATATATTCAAATTCTTATTTTTAATACATGAGACTTTTTGTATCACTTAAATATGATATTGTTACAATACAAACTTTTGTTTTTCAAATAGGAACCCCCCCTTTTTTTTAAAGAATTTTGATGTACCTTTTTAAATCAAATTTGACTGAATAGTTTTTGAACTAGGTATATAACTTTGTGAACTGAGGATAATATGTCTATGGCAAATTAGTAAGTTATTAGGTAAGTATATACGGAGGCTAATATGGTTTGAAATTTTTAGTTATTAGATAAGTACTATTGATCTATCAATATAAATAATTTATAAAAATGAAAAGTATAATAAATACTTAATCTAATATAACAATTGTAATTTATATTTTTGTAAAACCATTAAGGATTAATATTGTTAATATAAATAATTTGATAACTCAGAAACTACTCATAAGATTTTTTATTTAGATACATACATTAACATTTTCACGTCCATTAAATAATTTTCAGTAAAAAGGGAAGGGTGGTTCTTATTTTAAAAATAGAAGTTTAGAAATTTTAAAATGTGGTCTTTAGATACCTATACTTAAAATCAGACATGGGTAGTATTCAGAAATCCAAATACTTTTTAAATACTTTTTTTCGAAAGTATTCAATATGGTATTTTGAATACTTTTTACAAGTATTCTGAGTACAGTATTCGGAATACTTTTTTCTTATATAGGTATATTCTTATATATTACTAATTATTACTTATTAACTATATTAATTTGAATATAATTTATAACTTATAGATAGCCAGATAGGCAGGGGCGGACTGGGCCGGCGGGATACCGGGAACTTTCCCAGTGGGCCACTGCTCAAAAATAATTTGTTATTATTATTTATTTATAATAAAATCAGTAGGTAGGTATAAATATAAATTATAAATATTTTGTATTTTCATATCATAACGGTTGAGTGTGAAAAATTGTTTATATTATATTAATTGGTGTATAAGATTTTAGATTTCGGTTCAGCTGATTGACCAGCCTTTCGGCATCAATGCATAATCACAAATTATTATTTATAACTAGGGTGTGAATTTAAATATAAATTGTATTTTTCTCTACATTTTCTTAAACATTGCTTTCCAATCAAAAAAATGTATTTCATACATAAAATAATGTAAAAATGAAATTTTTATTTAGCATTTTTTTAACTTTATTGATTTTTAGAACATTTTTTTGACGTTTTTATGACATTTTTATGGTTTGAAGGCATTTTTGGTAAATTTTATAAGTATAAATACAATTTTATAAACACTATTGCTTAAATTGATTCAATATAATTAAAAATCATTTTTTTTTACTAATATTTCTATTTTATTACGTCTTATGTTTACTCCTATGACTTCAGTTAGGTATACAAAACAATACTTGCCAATTATAACTGTCAAAGTTTTTTTTTTTAAAATATTAGTTAGCTTCTGACTGACCAGTGATATAATGAAATACAAAATTTAACGACTATACCTATTTAAGTTCTACCTATTTCATTTTATTTTAAATTGGCTTTTAATTTTTCTGGGCATTTTATTAAGCTTTGTAATATTGTAACTAGTGCATAAAATCGTATTTTAAGGCATTTTTCTTGTTTTTTTATTGTATTTATATCCATGCCCTATTTATAACTTAATATGACTTTATTAAACCAATCGATTAATATATCCACTTCTAGCCAGCCAGTATTCACTTAATATTACCTAATACCTAATATTAAATTGTACACAATAAAAAATATAATATAATAATAATTACATAATAAAAAATATAAAAAATAATTTGTGATAATTTAATTAAATAAGCTGATAACTAAAAGGTACAGTTCCGTAAGTTCAATGTAACGTTCTTAATTCAAAAAAGTGAATTTTTGAACTTTTTTTATTTTATTCTAGTGTGTTGTTTGATGATTTTGTAATATTTACTTATCTATTTGTTGTTTAAAATGAAAACTAAAAGAAAGTGGGGGGTTCAGAAAATCATAGAGAGAGAGAGAGAGAGAAAGGATACTCTTAGAAATATCAAGTTAAAACTTAAAGTAGTAAGAACGACCTATGTTTTTCATCCACAGAAAGTGATATTATACTATGCAGTATGTAATTAAGATAAAATACTAAACACATTGAGAATCTAAAGTTGTCTCCTGAGAAAATTGAAGATGAGTAGAGGATGCAACCCTCATTTGTTAAAACTTTGGTACCATATTTAATTCTTACATTTAGTGATGACGAAATGGTGAGGGCTGGTCAAAATATAGATTTCCCGGGCTGAATAGTTGCCCCAGTCCGCCCCTGCAGATAGGTGTGTATTATCGAGATTATAATAATGTTCATTTATAAAAACAAAATTGAAAAAATAATATTCTTGCAAATGACATCTAAATCTACTAAAAAAAAATATTTGGAATACTTTTTGTGAAGTATTCCAAGTACTTAGGAATATTAATATCATAAAGTATTCGAATACATATAATTCTGAATACTTTTTTTCAAGTAGGTATTCGGATTATGTATTTGAAATACTCTTAAAAATCTATTTTTAATAAATGGACTATTAAAGAGAAAAATGGATGTTAAGATTCTAAAAAAATTAGTTTATTATTAATTAAAAAAATAAACATTCAAATAAGGATGGAATTTTGATCACCAAACAGCTTATATTCATTAGGTAGGTACCTAAGTCTAATATTATAAATATTTTACATTCCTTCACTGGGAAAAATTGGAGAATTTATTAATAGGTACCAGTATGCGGCAATTACCTTAGTAAAATACATTAATCGATTAATATTTCGTTTTGTAAGTCACCTTTAAACGTTTACTCTACATAATATACAATCTACATAATAATATAATAATAATACTCTTATATAATATTATACTGAATAATTATTAATAAAATATGTATACATACCGTAAATATGAATGTACGTCGTAGTGTCAAATCACTTTTGAATATGCAAAACAATTTGAACCAGGAACCACAGAGATCATTATACATTCGCATTCAAAAACATAATGATAAATAATAAGTAGGCACCGATGCTAGAATATTACTTGCATCCCCAATCTCCTACTTAAAAAAATTTAACCGTTTAATTTAACAACAATGTTTTGTTGTTTAAGTAACATAATGAGTATTTATGAGGTTTCGCACAAACAACCCAACAGCAGTACGCAAAAAATGAAATAACTTAATAACCACATGTTAAAACATGTACCTAAACTTTAAAAAATGACCGTTTTTGGGTGAATTCCTAGTAATGTAACTGATTGTAAATTTGCATTTGACATATGAGGGTCAAAATATTTTAATAATATTACTTTTATCTTGTAAAAATACCTTAGATAAGATAGGTATGTAACATACTGTCATATACATACAGTGGAATACATTATTATTTTTATTTTAATGTCCACATGATATTTTCTTCTTATAGGAACCTATAACTGTTTTAACTGGTAGGTACCGTCACCACTCGCCTTATTAAATAACTAAGGAAGGTACCTACTATTGTATAATATTTCAATTGTTCTTTTTAATGAGAGTAGATAAGTAGATTCATACTCCAGACGTCTTAATCTATAATTATAACTGGTATAAAAATCGGTTTATTGAATAACCATTATAAATTTAATTTTATGTTTGTAGCAAACTAATATGTATTATAATAATTAATAATAAATAATGACATTATTTTGAATAGTTCAATTGTTTTTGTGCCTTCCCTTCACCTTGAAAAAAATATCCCCCTACATATTGCAGTTACCTATGTTATTGGATTCAATAGTAACATATTATTTATTAAATTTTGTTTTTGTGGTATTCATTTATGAATAGACATATGAAGTTTTGATGCGTAATAGAGTGAATATCATAATGCAATACCTATCCATTAATTTCCAAAAAGTATCATCGTGTGTATGTATCTCAATTATAACCAATTTTTATGCACATGTAATGTTTTCTTGCAAATTTTAAAACATTGAGTACCTATTTATTACTGTACGAGTGTATAATATTTCACATAAATAATATTAAATTTGTTGACAATTATCAAAATAGTTTAATTATGGTTCCTAAATGTATTTGTAATGTGTATACTAGCATTTTCAAAGCTTAAATGCATATAATATTGTTTGACGATTGAAATAAAAATTGTATCAACTATCAAGTATCAATTATATAATGAATTGTTCATATATTTAAAACTCTACTTCGATTCTTATCGATGTGAATAACTAGGTAGGTACCTACTTCTTACTACATGCGTAGGTAGATAGTTGCCAAAATGTTATAAATCAAAGTTTAGATGACGTTCATGTGTTCACTGCCATGTGCCTACAGTGTAATACATTATTATTTTTATTTTAATGTCCAAATTATATTTTCTTCTAAAACTTGTACTACAATACTATACACCAAATAGTTAGGTACGTTAAAAATATTAAATTTGTTTCCAGAATTAAAAAAAATATATTTATATCATTCATCATAGATGTAGTTATTATGTAGTTTTTTGAGAATTTTTAAAACTAGATACTCAGTTTTATCGATCAGCTGTCTATGATATTTTTCAAAGTTATATACTTATATCTATTAAAGCGTTTGGCAGAAATTAGCACAAATATGAAATTTTAATAACATTTTTTTTACGTAATAATTACGTAATATATAAAACTCAGATTTAAGTAATTTAATCCCAAAATTACGAGAGTTAACTGCAATGTACCCACCCAAGGATCAAGGTACAGTAGAGCACTAACGACCGGACGAATAATACGGTGAAACACTAACTAAGCATAAACGAATAAAAGATTTTTGGACCCAAAATTCGAAATCTAAATTAGCATGTCCTTAGAACCCACTGTAGGAAATTCAAATACAATTTTAAGGGATGGAGCACTAAAGACGGGATAAGAAGCACTAACGTGCACTAACGAAGCACAAACGAATGAAATTTGTTTGGGCCCGAAATTCGAAATGGGGGGTGCAGGCATGTCCCCAGCACCCCCCTGTACGAAATGCGAATAACTTTGGAACGGATAAAGCACTAACGACGGTATGAAAAGCACTAACGTGCACTAACGAAGCACAAACGAATGAAATTTGTTTGGGCCCGAAATTCGAAATGGGGGGGTGCAGGCATGTCCCCAGCACCCCCCTGTACGAAATGCGAATAACTTTGGAACGGATAAAGCACTAACGACGGGATAAAAAGCACTAACGTGCACTAACGAAGCACAAACGATCGCCCTGGGTTTGGGCCCGAAATTCGAAATGGGGGGGTGCAGGCATGTCCCCGGCACCCCCCTGTAGGAAATGCGAATAACTTTGGAAGGGATGAAGCACTAACGATGGGATAAAAAGCACTAACGTGCACTAACGAAGCACAAACGATCGCCCCGGGTTTGGACCCAAAAATCACAATGGGGGGTGCCGGGGACATGGACCTAAAGGTATTGGAATATTTGTATTTGGAAGTGGTCTGTTGGGTGGTACATTAAAGGAATTTGTTTCTAGGTATTTATATATATTAGACTCAGCAAATACAACACTATCACTCTGTTTTCCATATGCTCCTATATCCACTGTAATAAATTTATATTTTGCATCACACACTCCTTGCAAATGTACCGAAAAATAATTTTTATAATTATAAAACATTGAACCAGTTTTTTTGGGACATTTTATGCGGATGTGTTTACCGTCAATGCATCCGATGCAATTAGGGAAATTCCACAGTGTTTCGAAATCGTGAGCAATCTGGTAAAACATTTCTTTTGTTGGAAAAGGCATATGTATTTGTCCAAACACATTCCATATAGTGTTACATGTTTCATAAATTATTCCACTGATCGTGTTATGTGCCATACGAAATGAAAAAGCCAATGATCTATAAGGAGTTCCCGTTGATAGAAACCTAAAACATAAGTTAAATATGTAAGTTGGTAATCTAAACCTAACTTTTTTTTTTTTTTTTTTCAGTTTTGAACCGACGACGTCGCGGGAACTGCTTTTGCATTCTTCCGCGACGCCGCCATCGTTTATTTGAAACAAAGAAACAAATATCATACATACATACGTGGGGGGGTAGACGGGACACTTCCCCGACTTACCCCCCCTCTATACATGACATTTAACAGTTAACATTAATATGCAATTTTCGGAGTTTTGTGGGATGGTCGTCGTTTTGGCGGGCCGACCGGAGTCCGCCGCCCTTGGATACACGTGCGTGCCCGTCTTGGCGAGCCGACCGGAGTCCGCCGCTCTGGGGTCTCGTTCGTCCTACGATGCCGTGATCGTCGTCCCTCCCGTGGTGTCACAGGTGGGGGGATGAAGAACGGTGGTCGGTGACACCTCCGACGTGTCGCTGTTGCGACTACGAAGAGTGTCTTCGGGTCGTTCTTCATCGTCCTCATCCGTCGTCAGTCGTACCGTTGATCTTCCCGTTCATCGTCTTCCTTGGTGCTCAAGATCGATTCCACCATCGCCGTGAACTCCCGACTGTTCTTCGTAGCCTGATCTGCTATCCTTGACCGGGCTGTCGATTCGTCGGGTAGTTCCTCAGGCCTAGGGCCGCACAGGAGTCCCTGGACGTCTCCGGGCTCTGGTGGGCGTCTTAAGATCCTGGTCAGGACGGCACGCTCATCCTCCCACCTGGGGCACGCGAAGATGGTGTGCTCTGCCGTGTCTTCGGGGTCCATGCAATACACGCAGTAGCTGTCTGCGGACCGATCCCTGTCGTGCAAATATTTCCTGAAGCACCCGTGTCCGGACAGGGCCTGGGTCAGGTGGTAAGTTAGACCGAGCGGTGGCCTCGACATCCAGCGACCTACGTCGGGGAGTAGCCTGTGCGTCCACCTGCCGTTTGGAGAGCGGTCCCATCTGGACTGCCACGCTCTGGTGCTGATGGCTCGTTCTTCTTTCTTCATACCGCTTTTGGAGGTCATATCATCCTGATCGTCTAATCGCTGGCGCATCCTGGCCCTCTCATTGGCCAGCAGATCGGCTGGCACCATGGACGCGAGTACTGAGGACGCGTCAGCCGAGACGGTACGGTAGGCCCGCGTGATGCGGATGGCGACGTTGCGTTGTGCCCTTGCCATCTGTTTTTGGTTTTTTGCCGTTTTGGTACCTTGCGTGGCCCAAATGGCAGCTGCGTACAGCATCTTGCTGTTCACGACCGTTCCCAGGAGGGCTCTCTTCCTCTGGGTAGGTCCGCCGACGTTTGGCATTAGCCTCCCTATGGCGAGCGCTGACTCGCATGCCTTGGCCGACGCCTGGTGGACGTGTTTTGTGAACAGCAGGCGAGTGTCGAGCTCGACGCCCAGGTATCTCATGGACCGTTTGACTGGGACTGCGTGGCCTTCAACTATGAGCTCGGGGTCGTTGAAAATATGCTTCCTAGTCAACACTATTGCCTCCGTTTTGGCCGGAGCTAATTTTAAGCCGTTGCTGTTCATCCATTCGGCGACTGCACCGAGAACCGGGTTGATCAGCGTGGTGGCAGACTCGCCGTTCCGAGAGATGCCCAGAACGCAGACGTCGTCCGCGAACGCCACTAGTTGAACCCCGTGGGGCGTATCCATTTCCAGGAGCTCGTCGTAGAAGACGTTCCACAGGGCTGGTCCGAGGACGGAGCCCTGTGGGACGCCGCACGTGGTGTTCCTTCTGAGTAACGCCTCGCCTACCAGGATCGAGCGATCCTGTAGGTAAGACCTTATTAGTCGGACGAGGTATGCGGGAACGTTCTTTTTCCGGAGCGCGGCGTCGATCTTGCGCCATGGAGCCGAGTTGAAGGCGTTGCTCACGTCCAGGGATACGGCGACGCACAGGTCTCGGTGTTAGACCGCGCCCAGTGCTGCGCCTTGGGCCGTCTCCAGAAGTCTGGCGATGGCGTCCTCAGTCGAACGGCCGCGCCTGAAGCCGTATTGATTCGCCGATCGTTGGCCAGTAGTGTCAAGATGCTCGTCCAGTCTGGTCAGTATCAGTCGCTCGAGTAGCTTGCCAGCAGAATCCAGCATTGACAGAGGCCTGTAGCTAGATGGTTCTAGTGGCGGTTTCCCCGGGCCTTTGTGCAGGAGCACAAGTCTCGACTCTTTCCATCGCTCTGGGAAAGTGGTGTGGGCGAGACATTTATTGAAGACCCCGAGCAGAGAGAGTGGCCTGTGGAGAGCGACTTTGGCGAGTACCTCGTTGGGGATGCCATCGGGCCCGGTCGCCTTGCCGGATGGTAGTCGCTTAGACGCCTCGCGGAGTTCCGCTGCAGTGAACTCTGGCGCCGGCAGTCCGTGGTCGCCGTGCTCCGTAGGGGGAGGTTCCTGAGACCAGTCGGTGGCCGGATGATTGGGGAGCAGGTGGTCCGCGATCTCCGATTCTCTGCCCCTGGCTTCTGTACCTGGGCGTCGACCTCCGATTCGCTTGGTGACGACCTTGTAGGGAAGTTCCCAAGGATCAGAGTCGACCGCCGCGCACAGCTCAGACCAGCTTCTTTCCTGAGAGGACCTGATGGCAATACGCAGTTCTTTTCTCGTCCTTGTATAGTCTGCTCGGGAGAGTTCTATTAGGTCGGGCGGATCGTGTCTGCGGGAAGACCTCTGGTATTTTCTGCTCAGTTTACCGCACTCCTCGCGTAGAGCTTTAATCTGAGGGTTCCACCAATGGACCTGGCGTCTGTTGGCCGGAGGAGCTCTTCTCGGCGGCATGCAAGCGTCGCATGCGGATGCCAGATACTCGCTCAGTTGATCGGCTGCTTCGTTTGTAGATGTATTTTCGTCAATTTGAGGCAGGGGTGCTGCGGCCAGGTGAGTCGACAAGGCTCCGTAGTCCAACCGCCTGTACGACCAGCCCCTGAGTCGTTCGGGGTTGTCATCGACCTCGGCGTCCTTTTCCAGCCGGAACTGCAAGTATGAGTGATCACTGGCCGAATCCGCCTGATCTAGCGAAACCACAGCCGCCTACTGTGAGTTTCGCGACCGTGGACGCACGGTATAGATCGCGTCCTCGGGTTGCGGATAGAGGAAAGCCCGGTTCCCTCGGTAGCTTCCGAGTCGGGTAGCCGGCGAATAACTAATAACCGGCCGCGGACAGCTTCGATTAAATGACCCGTAGTTCCGGACAGTATGTCCTCTGGGCCGGTTCACGGTCGCCGGCTGGGCAACCGACCCAGGCGGTGGTGCTCTCAATATGAGTTGAGGGCACGGGCGCCGGAGTTCGCTCCGTCCAGCAGCCGGGCGTCTCAGCGTAAGCCGGGTTTGGGCATGTCTCCGGGACACTGCGGTGAGTGTTACGGGCTCGCGGCTGATGGCTCGTCTGCTTAGAGTCCCTAATTCGGTAGGCGAGGGTGGTCGTCGCAAATAGTCCCACCTTTGACTGAAAGGTAGGGCTGTCGTCAGCTTGGGCTGGGCGCCTCGGCTCGGCAGGCATCCGGGTCGGGACGTTTGGCCAGACTGACCCGAGGATACGGGTCCTTGCTGATGATAGTTCGAAAGGGTGGTGGCCAAGATTAAATTCGCACCCCGCGGACGCTCGTCTGCGGTTAAGGCAGACCAATGCCCGTCATGTCGGACTAGAACTGGTAGCTTTCGAGGGGGCGTAAGTGTGACTGAACACGCTTCAGTGCCACGGGAGTGAGCGGGGCCCCGTCGGCTACGACGCCGCTCACCGCGGGCGCCCAGTGATGGTTCACGCCCCTGGACGTCCGTTGCCGGTAGGAATCGTGGTGGCGGTTTTCTTAAACGAATACTTTGTGGTTAAGTCAACAGATGCTTATTCTGAGTTCTCGCTGACAGGCGAAAACCTCTGATGAATGGCCGTCACGACCCGTGGGCGCGAGTCACCGGTTCGTGGTCGGTTCCTCTCGGGCGTCTAGCCGCTATACCGGTGTAGTATCATCGGAGGTTGAGTGTTACCAGAAACACTCGGTGTGGGGATAGCGCACAGCCAGACCAGGCGAATTCAGGCGGCACATGGCCAGTATTCTTGGTACGGGACCTCGGTTCCGGTGCTCGTGGTCCGTAGACGACGCGCGGTCGGCGGACTGGGCCACCGTACGTCGACCGTGAACCTCCGCGGCTCTCGAATAGCGCACAGCGCTAATGTGAGGTCCGCGGTTGTAGCCGCAAGGCGTCAAACCCGGGAGTCTTCGTGGCCGAATCCGCGTCCTCGAGCACCTTCCCGAGGACCACGGGTGGTCGGGTGCGGTGAAATGTCACATCAATGATCGACTCGGCGTTTGCCCTCCGATAGGTGGGGGTGGTGCCCTCATTTGCGACGAGCAGGTTTAGGCTGGCTGCAAGGTCTGCGAGCCGATCTCCTCTGGTATCGTTCCGCGCAGATCCCCACTCCTGAGACCAGGCGTTGAAGTCGCCTCCTGCGACTATGGAGACTTGAGGGTCGGTTGAACGTACGGACTCTTCGATGTCCGAGAGGAAGGCGGAGAAAGCAGCGTCCGAGTCGTTGCGGGAGGAGTAGCAGCTGTACATCCTGGTGCCGCGTGCCTGAATCCAGGCGAACCCTCGACCCGAACCTGAGGTGTCTGCAACGAATTCGGCGGTAGGCGTTAAGACGACTGCGCAGGTTCCGTCAGTGCTGACTGTCCATCGGTCATCTCGAGCTGGACTCCAGTTCTGCTCCGATAGGAGTAGGACCTGAGCGCCGATGGAGGCAGAGGTCTGTTGGGCCAAGCTCTGGGCAGTGGCGCTCCGGTGGAGATTTATCTGAAGAAACGTGATCATGTTCGGTTGGTGGCGTTCATCTCAGAGATGGCTTTCCTTCGGGCGGCGCAAGCCCCGGAGCCGGGCTTGTGCGGCACGCGTGGGGCCTTGATGCGGTTGCAGGCGACGCACAGGTCCGCACCCTCGGTGCATGTGGCCTCGGTGTGTCCGTTCTGTCCGCATCTTCGGCAGGCGTGAGAGAGGTCGGTGCCGGTGCACTGCCGCGTGGCGTGTCCGTAGCCGTGTCAGCGGTAGCACTTTGCCGGCTCCGGTCTGCGCGGGCGGACCCGGCACTGAGTCCAGCCGACGCGGACGGATGTCAGGCTCCGACCGATGGCGATGGGCACTGTTGCAGTGGCCATTTGACGGCTGTCCCGCGTGGCCCACAGGCCGGTTATCTTGACCTCATCGGCCGTGATGGGTTGGCCGTCTGGCGTGCTCTTGAGAATCGCGGCGAGGACCTCATCCCTGGTGGTAACCTCGTCGAGGTCAGTAATTTCTATTTCGGCGGTGTGCCGGAGCCTGGTGACCACGGCTCCTGCCATGCTTTCGGCGAGTTTGTCCCGGATGGCTGAGGTGGCAGCAGTGGCCTTTGAGCCCTTGGTCAGCTCGACGAGCAGGTCGCCTTTGAGAGTTCTCCTCATTGTAGTCACGTGGGTTCCAAGGCCTTCGAAATCTATTTCGGTGCCCCTAACTTGGCGGAGGGTGTCTGCGTAGGACTTGCCTTCAGGGACCTTGACGAGCACGGCGGCTGGTCGAAGGCGGGCCGGTCTGGAGGGTCGAGTTGTGGGGGCGTTTGACTTCCTGGCGGGTCTCGCTACGAGCGTGTAGGGCTCGTCTTAATCTAAACCTAACTATATACTTTAAAAAGCACCTAATCATACCAAAAATCATATAATCATATTAAACACTATACAGGATGTAACAGGAAGACCTGACAGATGAAATTATATTTATTCAAATCAATAATTAGAATTTTTTTTTATATATAATTTATAGTCACCTGCGTTACACGAATAATAAAAAAATATTCTATTTAATAAAAATAAAAAGTTTAAAATTTGATTTAAATTTTTCTGGAAAAATTCGAAATGGCCAATTTGTGAATTTGATTATAAGAACAATTTTGATGATAAAAACATTTATCTAAGTCAAGTACCTAATTTAATTTTTAGAATTTTTTACAATATCGATATTTTTTTGAGTAGGTAAATTAATTTAGAAAGTAATAACTTTTTTCAAAATATTATTTTTGGGAATTTGCTGATAAAAGTATATTTCTTATATTACGTATTTATTACCTAATCATATAATTTTCACAATTTTTGTCATACGTTAAAGTAGCATCTTTTTTTTTGTGGCTTTCTGTTACACCTATATGTATAGTAGTTGTACCTATAGATTACAGAGTGTAACAGAAAGAAATGATAAATAAAATAACTTTAATTCTAATACATTTAAAAAAAAGTGTCTATATAATTTAAATACGCTTACTAATTTACACGTATAGTACAACATTTTTAATTTTAATTTTTGAATACAGAAAACAATAAAAATTAAATCAGATGTAAATTCTTTTTTTAAAAGTTCAAAAAAGCCAATTTTAAATTTTGAATGGAGCGATGTATATATATTGATTTTTTTCCTTTGATTTTCTATTTTAGTATCGTTTCTGTTGAGAAAGAGAATTTAGTTATAGTAGGTACATTAGGAAGGTCAAAATTTGTCAAAATGACAAAAATTAATTGCACATTTTGTTGAGTTAGAAATTTTTATATCTAAGATTTGAAAATTTAATACAAAATTCTTAACAAGTTTAAAATGATAATATAAACATTAAGTCGAAATGTTATGTATCTACAGTTATTCATTTTTGAATTACAACAAAATAAAGAAATCTCTACATGAAAAATCGAGTGAATGAATATCCAATGTTGTAGAAATATGAACTTCAAAAGCTCATAAAAATTTAATTTGACTTTCCGGTAGATATTTTTTATTTGATAAAGTTAGTAAAACTTATGAAGAATCTTGTATTAGGTACATTTTACAAATAAAATTTTATTGACATTTGTAAAAAAAAAAACTTAAAAAATTGGAAACTGAAAATGTTTGTAAACAGCGAAATCCCGTTTTTCGTAATTTTTCGGTGGTTTTTCCCGTGGCGTTAAATAACTGTTGAGTAAATCGAAAAATTGCATCTTTAAAATACCACCTTATCCAATTTTATAAAAGATAAGATACTAAATGTGGAAATCGAAGCACTCCTTCTGGTAAAAATTTTGTTTACAGGATATAAAAAAAAAATAGAAAAACCCACATCATCATTGTAAAATCAATACATTCATCGCTCTGCTTAGAATCTAAAACTATGGTTTTGTATATTTTTTAGATTTTTGGTTACAGAATTAACTACATTTTTAAAAATCATAGTAACAACATATTTCTTAGATAAATGTTTACATAATTTTTACAATTTTATTTTATATAATTTAATTATTTTATAATTTAGGTGATCTATTAAAAACCAAATGGCAAAATTTAAGAGATACCTATAAAAAAGAATTAAAAAAGAACAAAAAACCAACAGGTTCTGGGTCTGGAGGAAACTCATCAAAGTGGAGATTTTATGAAGCATTGTCTTTCTTAAAAGATATTGAAACACCGAGACAAATGATAGGTAATATCCCCACACCAATGTCGATGAATGAATTGGAAAGCGATTTAGAAAACACTAGGGAAATTAATTCACCAGAAAGTGACAGTATTGACGTCGTAAACGAAAACTTTAATACATCGGAAAAATTACACGAAACAACTATAGGTATGGATTCTTCATCATATGAGCAATTACCAACGAAAAAAAAAAAAACTAATAAACATGATGCAATTAGTGATTTGCTTAATATCGAAAGACAAAAACTACATCATTTTAGTAAAATAAATGAAAATTCGCAAAAAAAAAAACAATCATTGAAGACGAAAGTTTCCATTTTATGGTAAGTTTGGTGCCTTACTTACAAGAACTTCCAGATAATAGAAAATTAATAGTTAGACATAAGTTGCAACAACTGTTTTTGGAAGAGCAAGATAGATGTGACAGCAATAGATTAAATCAAAATGATTTAAATATGAGATATTTACAGCCACCACGTCCTGAAGATTCAAGCCAAGCATGTTCTAATATACATAATGATTCTAACCAATTCATTGCAAGTTTTATTCAAGAACCAAATCAAACTTTTGCTACAGCTAGTTCTACATATTATTAAGTATTCATATTTATTGATATATTTTAATGTTTTATATTATTTTATAATTTATCTTTTGAAGTAAGTAAATGGTTTTTTTTATAACTTAATATATTTTTTGAACAGTGTTACAATATAATTTTACGTTTTCAAGTTTAGAAACGGTGATTTTATTCATTTTTCTTATATTATACTAAGTAATTATGTTATTTTTTTCAGTATTATTCATACATATTTAATTTATACATAATTTTTTACCTATGATTTTTTTTTGTTACAAAGGTAATATATTGTTTAAAAACTTAATTTTTAAAGTAGGTAGGTACTAGGTTTTTATAATCAAATATTATCAAATATTATCACATATTATATAATATAAAATATTACTCACTTTATAAACATTTACAATACAATATGATATCCTTCTTACCTTAATGTAACTACTAGTCTTTCTTCAGGTGTAATAAAAATTCGGAAGTTTGAATATTTTTGGAGCTGGAAACGAATTTTCTCAAGAATATAGAAAAAAGTTTTAGGTGTCATTCTCATATATTCATAAAATTTTACTGGTTGCTCGAGGAGTTTAGGGAAAAGAGTATGGAATTCACCAAATCTTTCCCTATCTTCATAAATTTTATTCACCCAAACTTTTTTTTCTTCTTCGTGTAACAGTAAGTACTTTAAAATAGGGCTTGTTTCTAACAAGTAAATGTGGTCTCACACGTCCATCCTGACAAAAATGCAAACCACAACTGAAATTTGAACGTCTATGATGCATAGGTATTTAATAATTAAACGTTTTCCGGATCCATTCGTATTCAATGTGACCGCCGAATTTTGATCCGAAAATTTGGAAGATTTCGGCCGAATATAGTTCGGCCGAAATCGGATATAGTCTGACCGTTACCTAACGCTCAACGCCCAAGGTCAGTGTACACAACCCCGATAAAATTACCGAGTTTGATTTATTTTCGTCAACGCTCGCCGCACATCGCCCACCGCTCACCGCGCAACGCTTTCCAATGTGCACGTGGCCTTATAGTAAATTCTAAGTAGAGGTTTTATTGTTACCTATTCTGCGTGACTATCTAAGCTTACTACACCCACAAACACACACACACATATTTATAATATACATTTTTATTTTATATTGTGTTAATAATAATAAGAATTTAGCAACAAAAAGTTTAATAGATATCAGATGAATAATGACAGACAAGTTGCCAATAAAAGCAGAGAAGCACTTATAAGACAATCACAAAATAGAAAATATTTAAGAGATAGTTAAACGAAATATTAAACTTCAAAAACGGGTTAAATACAATAGAAAATGTTATCAATAAATACCAAGTTAAATGCACTGAATGATATTTACATACCATTATATTACCTACATTAAAATTTTTGTTAGATAATACATTTACAAAAACCTATTTACTATTGGTAATTATTTATTTGTTATTTAAAATACCTAAGGTATAATACATGCAATTCATTTGTTGTTAATACTTGGAGTATGAATAACTCAACCTTAGAGTCAATACTCAATGATATAACATTAAATATGACATAGGGTTCGGATGTTTATGATTTAAGATATTTATGTAATTTCTAAGTAAAACTAACTTGAGATACATTTAACAATACATTAATACATTTAATTCTCTACGCTTATCATACCTACACACAGACACACAAATATTTAAAATATCACTGCTACCAATATGGAGGTAAATGGTTTTAAATTTTACTTTACTATTATTACACATACAATTATTTCTAACAATATAGAGAGAATTCACTGAACGATATTTACATATTATTAGGTTACATATCTACATTATA
This sequence comes from Macrosiphum euphorbiae, assembly GCA_949089665.1. Classification (NCBI taxonomy): domain Eukaryota; kingdom Metazoa; phylum Arthropoda; class Insecta; order Hemiptera; family Aphididae; genus Macrosiphum; species Macrosiphum euphorbiae. Next base: position 212,248 of record CARXXK010001016.1, read on the forward strand.
TTTTAGTTTACAAATCCTTAACTCCAAATACATCAATTACCATCTCCTTTGTAATTACAATTCACAATTATTTGTAAATATATACATGTCTATATTTGTTTCAGGAACATGCGTCAGGTGTGGCTGGCGGAAAGAGCCCTAGCCGATCCCGCAGCTGTACCACCTAGACCAGTCAGGATGCATTTTGTCGAAGATGTGGCCCGGGATAGGGGCCGGAACAACCTGCCAACCGCAAATGAAGTTGCGGCCGTGTTCGTAGGTGAAGGTGGTCTTCCTCCCAGACACATCAATCTGGTCATCTACGACACCAATCCAATCGACCAGCAACGGAGGACGCAATTCATACCAGCAGGTTAGTTAATTAATATTTAACACTTACAATATTTACCTTACACTAGGAATGAACTACTTCCTCTTCGACTTTTGTATACCTCACACACACACACACACACACACACACACACTTCAACCCTTTTACTTGTGCAGTAATACTTATTACATTAGCAATTTGAGTTTGTTGTGTGATAAAACAAAAGCCACAAGCGCTGATAAGGTTGTAAAACCAAACTTAACGAAGAAAAATTCTATTATAATTTTTGATGATGTGATATACCACAATCTGTAATCAGAGAATACTTTAGCATTGGTAGGCATTCAGATGCCAGCTCCGTATTTTATTTAGCACAGACATATTCTAAAATATCAAAACAGCTTGTAAGAGATAACGCAAACTTTTTAATAATACTGAAACAAGATTGTTGAAAGTGAAGCTTGACGGACTAATGATGTTAGCATTAATATAATAAGTAATAACACGACAATATGATTATGTATAAGTATAATATATAATAACGTACAACTGGACAATTAAACTGTGACTATACACACACACCGCGTACACTCGGTATGACAGCGTCTGTGCAAGTGAATATTACATACATCAAAGGCCCTATTTATATGAACAATCGAGGCCATCCCGTATCCGTATATAATATAGAAAGCGATAGTAAAGGTGTTACACAGCTATATCGTAACTGCATAAGTATCTATTAGAAAACGACATTGTACACGCACGTGTGTTTACATGGTTTGAATACTAATATTAATTGTATATTTCAACACCCTCCCTCAATTAATAATTTCTTTAATTGTAGTCACTCCTATGGCTGACCGCAACTTCTCGAATCGTTCCTTAACCAAAGGCTTGGTTAGAATGTCCGCAATCTGGTCCTCTGTTCCAATGTACTGTAGTTGGAATTGTCCTTCTTCGTATTTCTCCCGTATGAAGTGGTACCGTACGTCTATGTGTTTAGTCCTCTTATGAAACTCCGGATTCTTAACTAAACGAATAGCACTCTGATTATCAATGAATAAAACTGGTTGTTTGTCACCTGTTGTTGATAAGCTTGTTATCAACCGCGTAATCCACATGATCCCTTTTACGGCTTCACTGGCCGAAATATATTCAGCCTCGGTCGATGACAATGACACACAATGTTGTCTCTGCGATGTCCATGAAATTATGCTCGACCCGTATCTGAATAGAAATCCTGACGTTGAACGTCGTGTCTGAACGTCACCTGCGTAATCTGAATCGCTAAATATTTCTAATGACAATTGTGTATTATGATTAAAATACAAGCCATAATTAAATGTTCGTTTGACATATCGTATAATCCGTTTTACCAAGTTCCAATGAGCTTTAGTTGGTTTTGCTAAGTAACGACTAGCAAAGTTTACTGCATATGCTATATCTGGTCTCGTTACCTGTGATAAAAACAGTAAGCTACCTACTGCCTGCCTATAAGGTATTTCTTCACTTAATATCTCCGATTCTTCCTTTTGTTCAATAGTATGTGATTTGTCTATCGGAATTGAAAGTTCCTTGGCGTCCAGCATATTAAATTTATTAATTATGCTACATGCATAATTTGTCTGATGCACAAATAATGAACCATTTTTCATTAAGTTTACCTGCATACCTAGAAAATATTCTAAGTTTCCCTTTTTAACCTCAAACTCTTTCTCCAAGTTCGTTAAAAGTTTCTCTATTATCTCTTCATTATCTGCCGCGATTAAACCATCGTCAACAAATATTGCAAGAATAATTTGGCTGTTATCAGCTTTGAATACACATGCATCCGCTTCGGTACATTGTAAACCAAATGCATTCAAAAAGTTCTTAAAGCGTATATTCCAACATCTTGGACTTTGTTTTAAGCCATACAAACTTCGCTGAAGCTTACATACTTGATTTGAGCCATCTTCGTAACCTGGTGGTTGTACCATGTATATTTCTTCCTGTAGTTCCCCGTACAGAAATGCGGTCTTGATGTCGAATTGTCGTAGTATTAATTTTTCCACAGCTGCTACTGCGAATATCGCCCTTATTGATTCGTATCTGACCACTGGCGAAAATGTTTCATGGTAATCTATACCATATTTCTGTGAACAACCCTTAATGACCAATCTGGCCTTAAATTTATCTACTGCAATGTTCGCATAACATTCAGCTTTCGATGGTGCTTCAACTTTGATCTGTAATTCAAACAACCTACCGCATCTTGTGCCTATGCATACCGGAATCCCGTTTCTTTTGAACACACACGTTTTATTGTCTGACGTTAGTTCTAAACCTTTGTCTAACGCTGACCCGCACGAGAATAAATTAAATTTTAATCCCGGCACGTGCAATACATTTGCCAAGTAATTTTTATTCCAATTACCGTTCACGTATGATAATATATTAATATTACCTTTTCCTGTTGCATATAGATTTGTTCCGTCACCTATTGTTACCTGTTGTGTATATTTCAATGGTTCATAACTTGTAAACCATTTTAGGTTCGCGCTCATATGATCCGACGCGCCTGAGTCTAAAACCCACGTATCTGTTGTAGTTTCATTTATCCTTGACTCGCTTACAAGTGCATTTAAATTTGTACCTGTAGTACCGGTTTTCCCACCTTTCATACTACTTAGAAAATTCTTACAGTTTCTTTTATAATGACCAATTTTACCACAGTAATAACATTTAACATTACTTTTATTAGTAAATTGTTTTTTACCTTTTCCATAACTGCCGTTTTTTCCATCGGATCTGTTTTGAAATTTGGCTGGAAATGCACTCGATTTCTCTTGTTCACCAACTTCACCTTTGATCTGGATAACCCGTGATTCTTCAATCAACAACCGACTAGTTAAATTATTTATATTTTTACTTCCCGTTGGGACTGAATCCCAAGCACTGTAAAAATGATTATATTCTTTTGGTAATGTCATTAGTATTTTTGTCATAACCATGTTATCCGTAACTGGTTCACCCGCTACTCTCAGTTTCCTTCCTAAATTGACCAATTTAGAAATATGCGTCGACATGTCATCTGTCGACTCCTTTGAATAACTGAAAAATTGTTGTTGAAGCAAATGTATACTTGCCTCAGACTTCTGCTCGTAAATACTCAGCAGTTTCTCCCACATTTCCAATGCAGTCTCACAGTTAATCAAATATTGTAATGGACCATCGTCCACTGAGGTAACTATTATTTTCTGACATTTACCGTCCGCTTTTTGCCAAGCGTTTGTCTGCCTTTGCCAACGTGTTTTGGCATCCTCGTCGGTCTCTCCTGCCGACTTTTTTATAGGTAGACTTGGTTTCGTCCATTCACCTGAAACTATCTCACCTACTTCCAAGGCATTTAGAATGACCTTCATCTGGAATTTCCATAACGACCAGTTTTCCGCACATAATTTTGTTATCTTCACCGTGTCTTCCATGACCGATGGATTCCCGTATACTTTCCTGTATAACAATTTATAACAAAACTTTACCTATGTACACTGTTCCGCCGTTTTCCGAAATCCAGGATATCTCCGACTGGTTGTAGTTTTCTGCGTTAATACAAATATAAAAATACTTCGATCACGAATCCACTAGACTGTTTGTCTTGGTTATTGACTGGGCCCATAACCTGTTGAAAGTGAAGCTTGACGGACTAATGATGTTAGCATTAATATAATAAGTAATAACACGACAATATGATTATGTATAAGTATAATATATAATAACGTACAACTGGACAATTAAACTGTGACTATACACACACACCGCGTACACTCGGTATGACAGCGTCTGTGCAAGTGAATATTACATACATCAAAGGCCCTATTTATATGAACAATCGAGGCCATCCCGTATCCGTATATAATATAGAAAGCGATAGTAAAGGTGTTACACAGCTATATCGTAACTGCATAAGTATCTATTAGAAAACGACATTGTACACGCACGTGTGTTTACATGGTTTGAATACTAATATTAATTGTATATTTCAACAAAGATGATACAAATTTACGACATATATTCAAAGATCATTCGTCTGCAGATATGGATTTCTCAGAATTTCGGAAAATTTCTCATTTATGCTGGAATCATAGCTATTATGGGTTTATGGTTATCGATAAAACTCGAGAAATGAATGAAGGAAGGTATAGATGCGGTTTTCATACATTCATTAAAATAAAATAATTTTATGTGTTGATATAAATATACCGTCACACAGTTATTATCTGCATAGTGTCATCAGTAGTCATACGATACAGGTATATTGAATTTATTATTTACAATGAACAAAGAAAAAGTCTTGTTTTAAAATTTAATAACATCAAAAAAAAATATACAAAAAAATGAGTTTGAAAAAAATTTCTGGAAGTTGTTAATTAATAGTGTTTTTGGTAAATGTATGGAAAATGTTCGAGCAAGAACTTCTATAAAACTGGTTTCATCAGAAAAAAAAGCGAATAAACTAATGGTAAAAACTAGTTTTAAAGACAGAACTATTTACTCTAAGAATCTCATGGCTATTCACCAACATAAGGAAACTATTAAATTCGATAAGGCAATTTATGTAGGATTTGCAATTTTAGACGTTTCGAAAACATTTATGTATGATTTTCATTATAATGTTATGAAGAAAAGGTATGGCAATAAAATTAGTTCTTTATATTCGGATACTGATTCCTTGATATACGCTATTCAAACTACAAATTTTTTCAATGATTTAAAAAATGATTTATTACTATATTTTGATACATCTAATTACCCTAAAGACCATTATTGTTTTAACGAATTACATAAAAGTCAACCAGGCTTTTTCAAGGATGAATTGAAAGGAGTAATACTTAAAGAATTCGTATCATTAAGACCGAAATTATATGCGTACAAAACTGTAGACGGTACTAAGGAAAAAAAAGCAAAAGGTGTAAAGAAATATGTTATTGAAAAACATATGCAATTCGATAATTATAAGGATATACTAAACGCTTTTATAAATCATTTATCTGTTTAGGATAAATTAACTCATAGAAACATGAATTTTATCCAATCAAACAAACATGTTGTTTATTCGAAAACAATGAACAAACTTGTTCTAAACGCCAATGACGATAAACGTTATATAAATGATGACGGGATAAATACTTTGGCGTATGGTCACTATAAACTGGATAAATTAAAGAAAAAAACGGTAGTGTAGTAAAATAAAAAAAGTAGGTGTTGAGATAAAAAAAATATAAACTAAAAACAAATAATTAATTCAACTTTTTAAAAAAAAAAAAAAAAAAAAAAAAAAAAAAAACATTATTTTAAAATATCTGATGATGTGATCCATGAATTTTGACTTGAATCAAAACCCAACCATTTAACAAGCATTTTATTCCCAACTTTTTTTACAATACGTTCAATGAGAAAGGTGTTTGGAAAATCAGTTAATTTAATTTCCTGTTCATAAAAACCACCTAAAATTATATTGTCTGATTCATCCTTTAGTTGATAAGTTACTGGATTTGTTTGTAAAACTTTTGAAACTGTAAATATTTCCGTTGTCCAATTTGGTGTATATCCTTTACTAAATATATGTTTATACTTAGATATTCGTACTTTATCGTTAACTTTAAATTTTGGTTTATACAATGTTTTAGAATTTATATATGTATTAAATTTATTTTTGTTTGTATCCATTCGAGCTTCACTCGGTGTACATTTGATTGTTCTATGTTTTGTATTATTATAGTTATGTATAATTTTTGATATTGTATTGAACCAATTTCAAGTACCTGTTGCAGTGAAGTGTTTATATATATTATTCTTAAGAGTTAAGATCACGCGTTCTGCGATTGCATATTTAATAACACTGTATGATGAATAATGCCTAATTTTATATTTTTTCATTAAATCTTGAAATTGAGTATTATAAAATTCTGTACCATTATCTGTTTGTAAAAATTTTGGTTTAGCTTTTTTCAATATATTAAACATTCCTTTTGTACATTCTTTCGCTGATTTATTTTTCAGCGGCTCCACAAATACATATTTGCTATATGTATCTATAACAACTAATATAAATTTATAACCATAATTTTTTTTAGAATGAGATTGCATATCCATTAAATCAGCTTGCCAGAGGTCGTCAATAAACTGTGTTACCACACTACGTCTAGGAAATATTTTTCTCGCTGGTCGATGTAGCTCATTAGCTATACTTTCTAAGGTTGTCATTATACTATAATATTTCTCTCACGTAGTTCTTCTAAAATAGATATAATTTCGTTATTAACACCAGTATTACCAACACTTTGTGATGATACCAAAAGATTTAATCTAGTTACTAATTCATTCGGATCGTCATAATAAACTAGTTGTGTTTGAGGTAATACATCTTTATATAAACCACTACCTGTCTTAGACTCAGGTGATAAAGTAAAATTAATCATATTTGTAGACATGCGATCTGTAGGCGAAAAACTGTTTACTGATTGATTAAAATCAAATGATTCATTTGCTTGCGTTATTTTTCTACGTTTAGCGTTCAATAAGTCAGAAGGAGTAGAAGGTAAAGTATTGTTAAATGATTTTAAGTTAATTCGAGGAGTTTTCACCTCATTAATTTTAGCTATTTCTTCATGTAATTGTTTTTCCTCCATTTTCATTCGATCATACAGTGGTTTTACAACATTTGTCCATTTAAAAAATCTTGAGGTTTTAGGTTTCCCATCTGCTTTTAAATGTGTACGTGTTGTTTTTAAAATGTCATAATAAGATTCTATATCTTCTAGGGAGTAGTTTTTCGGTTCCTTCTCGCATAATAAAGACCATAGTCCTGGTGTAAATTTATAGTATTTACTAAGCAACTGTAAGTTATCGTGACTAAAAGTTACTGTATTTCTTCCTATTTTATATGAATCACTTTCTTTATCATAATACATACCATAGGATTTATCATAACGTGTTGATTTAGGACGGTTATTTAAAAAATTTGAAAATGATGAATTTAATTCATCATCATCCTCTTCACTAGAACACGAGGTTTCCATATTTTTTTGATCAGTTAGGTGTGAGTTACATTGACTATTTTTTTCTATACGTGTAGTCAATGGTTCAATTATTGGTTTAAATGCTTCACGGAAATAGTTTTCAGAATCTATAACACCACGTTTCATTTCCATTATTTTCCGTTTAATATTTTTTTTCGATGTTATTAAATTTTCTAACAAGGCTTTTTCTTTATTCATTGTAAATAATAAGTGTAATATAACTGTATGGTATGACTACTGATAACACAATGCAGATAATAACTGTGTGACGGTATATTTATATATAGGTATAAGCATATAAAATTATTTTATTTTAATGAATGTATGAAAACCACATCTATACCTTCCTTCATTCATTTCCCGAGTTTTATCGATGACCATAAACCCATAATCACTATGATTCCAACATAAATGAGAAATTTATATCTGTAGATTTATTCTGAGAAATCTATATCTGTAGACGAATGATCGTTGAATATATGTCGTAAATTTGTATCATCTTGTTTCAGTATTATTAAGAAGTTTGCGTTATCTCTTACTAGCTGTTTTGTTATTTTAGAATATGTCTGTGCTAAATAAAATACAGAGCTAGCACCTGAATGTCTACCCATGCTAAAGTATCCTCTGATTACGGATTGTGGACCACATATCACATCATCAAAAATGACAATAGAATTTTTCTTGGTTAAGTTTGGTTTTATTACCTTATCAGCGCTTGTAAATATGAAAAAATTAGCACCTTTTATATCATCTATTATTTTTTTCAGTAAAACATATTTTTCCTGATTAGAGGTTTTCGAGTATAAATAAATATTTTCAAATCTTAACCCGTTTGCATGTGTGATCAGATTATACATTATATTTGTTTTTTCCTGAGCCACTGGGACCAACTAGTATAGCACGTATAGTGTCAGGTAATAACGAACCATGTCTTGATGGTTTTTTTACTACCTGAACATCTACATTTGTAACATCCAATTTATCTTTCTGTTCTATCAAATCCATATTATTTTCTTATAAATACTCTAGAATTTTCAAATTTATAATCAGTTATCGATGACACGTTCAACTCGTAAGTGTAAGTTAGTCAAGACTGGAAAAGGATTTGTAAACTCTCTTATAAATAGTCTCCCGTTCGAAGCCCATGTTTCAGGCTATCAGTATTGTGGTCCTGGTACGAAATTAAAAAAGAGACTAGATCGTGGTGATAAAGGAATTAACCCATTGGATGCTGCTTGTCGTGACCACGATATTGTGTACGCAACGAGCAAAAATTTAGACGATAGACATAGAGCTGATAAAGTGTTAGAAAATCGTGCTTGGGAAAGATTTAAAGCAAAAGATACTCCTAGAAAAGAGAAACTAGTTGCGTACGCAGTAACAAACGCAATGAAATCTAAAAGAAAAATAGGTATGGGTTGTAAACGGAAACGTGCTATAAAAACAAATGGTATACTAGCAGCGAAGAAAAAAAGAATCTCAAAGAAAAAGAATGGTGGTAAAAGATTAATTTTAGCGCCGAGACAGTCAGGAGGTGTAATTCCCTTAATACCTATATTTGCGGGATTGTCAGCACTTGGTAGTTTGATGTCTGGAGGTGCTAGTGTGTATAATGCGGTTCAAAATTCAAAAAGAAAAAAAGGTAGTGGTTTGAATTCAAACAAGAATAGGTTAAAAAAAAACTGATGATTACGCTACCTGACAGACCGCTTTCGTCTCAAGATATTATAAAATATACTGAAAAGTTTAAAATCAATCATTTCCGTGGAGTCTTTTCACGTGATAACTTACCTAAAAAACCACATACGGTTGAATGTGGTATATTAAACTTGGATATATCTTCAGGTGACGGAAGTCATTGGGTAGCGTTTTATAAAAATAAGGACAAAGTTTTATATTTGGATAGCTTTGGTGATTTACCCCCACCAATTGAATTACAACATTATTTCAGACAGTTCAAAATAGTATATAACTATTCCAACTATCAAGACTTCAATACATTTAACTGTGGTCATTTATGTCTTGAATTTTTACAATGCATGAATCTATTACATTAAGTTTGACTGGAAATTCAACTGTATTATCTGTAAAATATTTTCCACCTATAAACCTTTACGATGACTCAGAAATAGCTTTGTTATGTTTACAGTCATTTAATTCATTCCCAAATATTAATGAAAATAATAATAAATTTTCTATACAAGTAGTTGATAATGAAAACAATAATGATCTTATGATATGTTTTATTACATTAGAAGAGGGTTGTTATGAAATTGAAGATATTAAGGATCGAGTTAAGAAGCAAATAGTTGCCTATAATAGTAAAAACTTAACCAATTTAACATTCGACATTACGGTTGATCCTGATGATTTCAGATCGTATATAAAATGTAATGGAATACTACACTTTGAATATCCATATAGTATAGCACCTGTATTCGGTTTTGAAAAACGAGTATATAATCCATACAACATTCTTCGATCGGAAAAAGCTGTAAATTTAAACACAATTAATTCTATAAAAGTAATGTGTAATATAGCTCAAGGATCATTCAGCAACCATCTTCAGAGTCATTCAATTTATGAGTTTTTTCCGAGTGGAAAGACAGGGTCGAAAGTAATTCAGGCACCACCAAATTTAATATATTACAAATTGAATAAAACAAATATTGATTCGATAACCGTTCAGTTAGTTGATCAAGATCATAATCCGATTGATAATTTTGGTGAAGCATTGACAATCGTGTTACATATTAAACGTTACGGCTCTTGAGATGGGATTAAAATTCAATATAAACCCACTACTTCAGATCAGTACAACTAGTCATAAGACTAAAGTGCTAGCAGTAACATCAAATAAAATAAAAAAATTGACGGTGAAGAATAAAAAAATTTTACAAGCTCTGGGTTATCAATTAAAGTAGAATGCCTGAAAGTGATATTTTGGATATAACTTCACAGTACGAGACGGATTCTAAAATTACGAAAATTGAATATCATTCATACACACCGTATACAACATCATTTAATAATAATGATGAAATACGTATATCAATCCAGCAAACGGATGTTTATCCATATCTACACGAAAGCTTTATTTTTTTAGGAGGAACAATTACTGATGCTACCAAAGTGAAACTATCTAATAACGGTTACTCTTACCTCTTCGAACAAATACGATTGGAAATCAATGGGATAGAAGTAGATAGCACACGTGTTCTTTTAATCACTAGCTCGTTGAAAGGTTACTTATCCAGTACGCCAGATAACTACAATTTTTATGAAAATGCTGGTTGGAATTTTAAAAACGCAACGCAATCGGAAAATCATAAAGGTGAATTTAGTGCTTGCATTCCATTGAAATATTGGTTAGGATTGTTTGAAGACTATAAAAGAATATTAGTGAATTCTAGATTGGAATTAATATTAACCCGAAGTCATAGTGATTTAAATGCTTTACAAGTTAAAAGTGGTGCGACTGTCACTGAAGGTAAAGTCACCTTAAATAAAATAGTCTGGAAGGTCTCACATATAACGGTTGACGACGAGGAAAGGTTAAAATTATTGAAACTTATAGAAAAAGAAAAAAGTCTATTTATCCCTTTTAGATCTTTTGAAACTTTTGAATATCCTGAACTCGGAACCACTAAAAAAGTTGTGTAGAATTTGAAAACTGCTTCAAAATTAGAAAAACCACGATTCATCATAATTGGATTACAGAAAGGACGTAAAAATGTGCTATCAAAAGATTGTAGTATATTCGATCATTGTAATCTAACAAACGTTAAAGTATTTCTGAACTCGATAGCTTATCCATACGATAATTTGAATTTAGATTTTTCGAAAAATAATTTCACCTTATTGTATAATATGTATACATCGTTTCAAGAATCATACTATGAAAAAAGTATTCGTAACCCGATATTGAGTCCTTCTACTTTTGTAGCAAACGCACCAATTATAGTTATCGACACTTCAAAACAGAACGATTCAGCCACAGCCTCAGCAGTGGATGTTCAATTGGAAATCGAAGCTTCAGATTCGCTTACAGGTGTAACTGCTTATTGTTTATTAATTCATGATCGTATTGTAGAATATGTACCTTTTACTAGAGAAGTAAGAAAACTTGTGTAAATATATTTTAGAATTAATTTACAATAATAATAAATCTATTATTTCAAAACTTGTGTTCTGTATTTTAAATAATTATTTCATTTTAGTAATAAGGTTTGTTGAGAAAAAAAACCATTTAGCGTGTACACTGTAAATATTTGGTCAAAACTGACTTTGAGTGTGCAAACTCTTCATAATTTTTACACGGTAAAATTATTGTGTACAAGTGGAACATCTTCCCTTGAACGGTGTGAAATTACCGTGGTGATACAAAAAACGGACTGTGAACATACAAATATATACTACTACTATGAACCATCTAAATTGTCAACAGTTTTTCATAGTAGATATCATAAGTAAAAACTTGAATTCTAAAAGAAAAATACGGTGCGAAGATGGACTCAATAAATTAGGAGGTTTGGAGCACCCTCTCCTTAAACTATAATCATTATTTTATAGAATTTATTCGGTTCTGAGCAAATTAATAAACAATTTATAAGGAGAAATATCGAAAATAAAAGTCTAAATGTTGAAATTAAAAGTCAACATTTTTAATTTTTTTTAAGTCGATATTATTTTAAAGTCGAATTTAAAACTCAAAATTTCGAAATTAAAAGTCAAAATGTCGAATTTAAAAGTCAACATTTAAAGTCGACATTATTAAAATTTTGACTTTGGAAGTCGACCTTATTGTAATATCGAATTTAAAACTCGAAATGTCGAAATTAAAAGTTGAAATGTCGAATTTAAAAGTCGAAATGTCGAAATTAAAAGTCGAAATGTCGAATCTAAAAGTCGAAATAACAAATTTTTTTTTTTAGTTGCCATTTCTACGCTTCCGTATATATGTAAAGAATTTTAATAATAATGTAGTAAGCCAGCTACTACGGAGTAATACCAATTTCATAAGTACATAGTTATTATTATAATATACGATGAATCGGGATTCAGAATTAGGCGTAGTAACATTTGACAGTAACAATAAAACCAGATTCCACAGGTGCATAAATATTATAATAGACGGTAGACCGGCATAGTCGGGCATTAAGAAGGAAATGGGTCCTTCAAACCTATGGAGACAGGCTCACTGAATAACTCAGGATGATAGGGTCAAAATAGGCGGTCGTCATATTTGACAGAAATACTGGACGCATACGATGAAATTAAAATATTGAGTAAAATGACTAATCATAAATTGGTAATACATTCAATCAGTTATACATTCAATCGAAAATGCGTGGGCTAGAATGATGACCATACGAATGACATCCGTGAGAACGGAGATATCGTATATGTAGGCAAGGGGTACGGGGAACCTCATATATAAGGGAGCCCGAATCGGCCTGTTTTCAGACGTGTACTACCACCCATTGGAGCAAGCACCTTCACGTCACTTTGTACAATATTATTTTGGACTTAGAAAATTATCGAACGTTATAATAAAATTCACAATACACAACAACTGTCTTATTATTCATTTATCTACCACGACTTCAGCATCAGATAAAGTGTCTGCGACCTGCATCTATAACATCTTGGTAGCCACTTATCTACTGTCAGCACTTCGATAGTAGGTACAGAGCTCCCAGATCGTTACAATAATAATATTTATAAATAATGTATTTTTTATTATAGTTCCCAGATCCGTTTCTTCATAGTGGATTTCAAGTTCACTATGATGAATAGAACCATATAGGTCACCATATTACACACTGTCACGATACACTTTATGTCCGGCGCTAAGAGCTTTTCAAAAACTGTCCAGAGTAGGCCGACTCCGGACTTCTAACCCCTGGCATGAATATTGTTACGTATGGCCCTTCAGGGATCCAAAAGCTGTTGCAATTTTACAATAAAATGTAGTCAATTTAAATATAAATCAATTGTAATTTATTAAAACCAATAATAATTAATATAGTCGTGGTGAATTGCAGCGTCGTGAGTTGACTCGTTCTAGTAGTCGATAATCTCCATGTAAGTCGTGTGTAATGACTGGTGCAGAAGCTGCTCGCTCGGTCTTGGCGGCTCTGGTACATCTAATGTGTATTGAGGCCCTGGCCTCTATATATACGAATATACGAAGGCGACGCCCTTTGAATTGAGCGGCGCGTGGCATGTAGGCGCCCTTGGGAAGTTGTTGTGGTTTGAAGCGTCTATTCTAGCTATGACCACTTTTGGGTGCGGTCGACGAGGCCGCTGTCCACATAAGTGGTTCTTGTTATTATGAGCGTTGTACATGAATTGCGTAATCCCATTACACCTCCCCACCAAAAAAAAAAAGATTGTTAACCCTTAAGGGTTAAGAATCTTTAACAATCATAGTTAAGTTAATTAATCACAATAGTTGATTTACAATTTGACATACATTCGATTACAATTTGTTATAATAGTTTACAATTTTGATATTACAGTGTAGACATTTCGTCGTCTCAGAATGAAAAGGTTCTAACGCAATTTATGTAATTGTTCAGGGGAACGTTTTTAAGTAGGAAATTGAATAACTTTTTTCACCATAATTACTAAATCGTGAAAATTGTATGCAATATCAAGAAAGTTCCAAAGAACACAACTTTATCTGCAAATTTGTCTTTCCTCAATTATTGACTGAGTTAATCATAAAAAACCAAAATATTAGTTTTAGAATTAAAAGGTTTTACGTGTAGAACTTTTTCATTCTGAAAATAAAAATTATTTATTTAGTTAGAACTTTTTCATTCTGATTTGAATCATTTTTTCTATGCAGTGATACCAACTTCTAGTGTAAACTATGTTATAAATTATACATTTTTTTATTATGCAATATTTTTAGTTTTTAAGTTAAGTATTATTATATTATAACATACCCGTATATGTAGTGGGCGGGGGGTCCCCCCACCCCCAGAATTTTTATTGTTGTGTATGTGCCTGGACATACCTATTATGAGTAATAAGTTACAATTGTATGGTCCATTGGCGCAATTAGTGTAGGGAAGGGGGGTATATTGAAAACGCAACAATATAAATTAAACGGTATAAATCATAATTCACAATAACGAAAAATGTCAAAAACGTAATTCAAATTTAAATGTACCATTTCTTATAATACTAAAGTAGGTACTATATACATGTGGCATGTAGGTATTACCTACCTTATCACCTCAACAAAACAAAAATAGACGGTAAATTTATGCTGGAATGCTGGAATAATATTTTATTATGGCACAATAATAATTTATATTGTACCAGTGGTATAACCGTATTATAACGGTACCTTTTCATTCTGAGATATTACATTTAAGACCGTTTAGAACTATTTCATTCTTAATTATTGTTTAGAATGAAAAGGTTGTAACTGATATTTCTCGGTTTCGCGCTTATCATTCACGTTTTTATGAGTTAGAACCTTTTCATTCTCTGTATCGCATTGAATAATCAACAGATCGATCCGATTTCAAGATTGAATTATACAACAAAAAATTATAAATGATTATATGCAAAAAAACCATTTTTCAAAAAAATTGATTTAGAACCTTTTCATTCTGAGGCGACGATTTACAATTTTTAGTGTCATACATAATTACTGTTACATATTTATTATACATATTAAAAGTTATATATCGTGATTAGTAAGAATAAGATTAATACATAAATTATTAAATAACTAGTGTTAGTAAGAAGGAGCAATAGTCCTTTTAAAACAATAAAATAGTATTGTACCTGAAATTACAATATTAAAAGTGTAAGTATATAATGTAAGTATACAATGTAAGTGTATAATGTAAGTATTTTCCCTTGATTACAATAATAATTATTATCTTCCACCAATTAATTATTATACTAAATCTATATGAATAATTATTAAAATTGTCATACACATATGCAACCATAAATTTTTGTTTACTTAAAATTTACTTTAAATTTTGTTTTTACCTTCCTCGTTAATTTATATATATATATATGGGTCTTATTTTTGAAACTACATAATTTAATAGACATTTTGTTAAGATTACGTAACACGTAATATTATGATTAGTATCGCTCATTAATCCATGCGCTTCTGATAGTCTTAACATTCTGACTTTTTTTATTTAATTTTCCTAAATACCCTGAATATAAAACTTCTTTAGTTTCTAAATTTGTTAGTTCTAGATTAAATTCATCATTATTTTTAATACTATATGCTGATATATTTAAAAATGCTAAAATACCCTTTATTCTTAACCGTTTAATTAATGTTATGTCCGTCGTTCCATTCCAGAAAACTATTACTGGATCAATATTGTCTATGTGCAAATATCTTTGCAAGTAAACCGTTGACAAGGTTGATTCCCCTGGTGGCTTACACTTTTGTATAATTGGTCCAACAGTGGTGCAATCACGCTTGCCTTTTTCCCTCGGAATACCCGTTTGATTGTTTGCACAATATCCTTAAGATCGCAACGCCGGAATCTCCTTAACTTATTTTCGTAAGTATAAGAGGACCTCCTTCCAATTTCTTAGGCTGGTATTTTCAAAACTATTCGAAATCGTTCCGGATACCAATAATGTTTCGTCTTTACTGGCCGTAAAGAATTCGAAATCTACTATGAAAAAACGGATCTGTGAGCTAAAATAAAATGTATTACTTAAGGTCAGTAACACTATAATTTAATAATATTATTATATATTTATATTTTTTATTTCTTGTATCTATTCTTCGTTTATCGGTTCGATCGTCACGAATCTTGCTATAAATCGTTCTAGCAATAAACCTAATTTTACACAAATGGGTCTGTTGTGATCCGGTCGTTCAACTACCGCGCGTACAAAATCGTTTACATGTACCATAACTTTTTCTAAGACAAGTGGTCGAAAGGGGTGTGTCATATTTTCACTTGCCCTTCTTATGTGCCTTCTTAAACAGTGTAAGGTCACTGTTTCCCCACGAACAATTTGAGTCTGGTGTGCTGTTAATAATTCTGTTCCAAGTTCTCGAAAGAACTCCAGTGTTTGTAGTGTCAGTTGAACTGAGCGTGGTAGAGGTGGTATGTTTATACTCATTTCTTATATTTTTTATTTCTACGTGTATTTTTAAATATTTGTTTCTTCTTCTTAATTTCTGAAATAGTTAAAAGTTATTTGTTGTATAATTTGTTACATTTGTGATTATTTATAGAATATTATTTTACGTATTATTTCTGTTATGCACGTAATAATGTTTTATTTTTTATTATTTAGTATTTATTATTTTTACTAATATGTTACGTATTATTTTCGTTTTGTATGTTTTATATTATTTTTATTCTATATGTTTATTTATTATTTAATTATTTATTTACTATACTATAGATAAAATTATGACTAGTGACTACTCTTAATATATTTTTATTCTATCTATCTTGGTGAAGGTGGTGGAGTAAAGGGTGTCTCTTCATAATTTCGTACGTATTCATTTCTATTGGGTGTCCTATATCTAACTATTCTGCCGGGTAATTCCATGACTTCTGTGGTCCTGATATATTTGCATTTTATCATTATACCGGGCGATTCTTTTATCAAACAACACTCATTATTTCAAAAAGTGTAAATTTTTTTGAAGATATTTTTTTACATAGTTTCAAGTCGCTTATAAAACAACGTTTTTATTAAAAAATTATTTTTTTAATTATTTTTTATCCTTATAATTTTTTAAGTTTTTTACTTTTTTGAAAGACAACATAGGGTTTTAATTTTATATTCTAAAGTAGAATATTTTACTTAGTATTTTGATGCATGCAAATTGAATGTGGGGCGAGTAGTTTATGAGTTATAAGTATTTAAAGTTTAGACGAGCGGTGAAGTGGACAAACATTTCGCGGGGTAACCCCGAACCACTCCACTCCGCTCGTCTAAACTTTAAATACTTATAACTCATAAACTATTCTACTTTAGAATATAAAATTAAAACCCTATGTTGTCATTCAAAAAAGTAAAAACTTAAACAATTATAAGGATAAAAAATAATTAAAAATATAATTTTTTAATAAAAACGTTGTTTTATAAGCGACTTGAAACTATGTAAAAAAATATCTTCAAAAAAATTTACACTTTTTGAAATAATGAGTGTTGTTTGATAAAAGAATCACCCAGTATAAATTGCTATTATTAGTATAATAGATATTGATGCTAGTACTATTGTTACATATAACAAATTACTGTGTATCTAGCGAAACCACAGCCGCCTACTGTGAGTTTCGCGCCCGTGGACGCACGGTATAGATCGCGTCTTCAGGTTGCGGATAGAAGGACGCCCGGTTCCCTCGGTAACCCGAGTCGGGTAGCCGGTGAATAACTAATAACCGGCCGCGGACAGCTTCGATTAAATGAACCGTAGTTCCGGGCAGAATGTCCTCTGGGCCGGTTCACGGTCGCCGGTTTGGGCCACCGACCCTTCCGGTGGTGCTCTTAGTATGAATTGAGAGCACGGGCGCCGGAGTTCGCTCCGTCCAGCAGCCGGGCGTCTCAGCGTAAGTCGGTTTCGGGCATGTCTCCGGGACACCGCGGTGAGTGTCACGGGATCGCGGCTGACGGCTCGTCTGCTTAGAGTCCCTAATTCGGTAGACGCGGGTGGGCGTCGTACCTTGTCCAACCTCTGACAGAGAGGAAGGGCTGTCGCCAGCCGGGACTTCGAGCCAGGACTCGGTAGGCAACCCGGGTCTTGCTGGTGTCAGCCCGAAAGGTGTGGTGGCCGAGATTAAGTTCGCACCCCGCGGCGCACGCCTGCGGTAAAGGCGAACCAATGCCCGTCGTGTCAGGCAAAAATGGTAGAATCCTGAGGGTTCGAAAGTCTGACTGAAGGCGCATTCAGTACCACGGGTGTGAGCGGAGTCCCGCCGGCAACGGCGCCGCTCACCACGGTCGTCCGGTGTGGTTCATACCCCTGGACGACCGTTGCCGGTAGGAGTCGTGGTGGTTGTATTCATTTGAATACTGTGTGGTTAAGCCAATAGAAGCTTCTTGAAGCCCTCGCTGGCAGACGAAAGCCTCTGATGAACGGCCGCCTCGGTCCGGGGGCGCGAGTTTCCGGGTCCCAGTTGGTTACTCTTGGGTGCCTAGTCGCTATACCGGTGTAGTATCATCGGAGGTTGTGTGTAACCAGAAACACACGGTGCGTGGATAGCGCACAGCCGGACCAGGCGAAATCAGGTGGCACTAGGCCTGTTTTCTTGGTACGGGACCTCGGTTCCGGTGCTCGTGGTCCGTAGACGACGCGCGGCCGACGGGCTGAGCCCCCGTTCGTCGACCGTGAACCTCCGTGTCTCGTAACTAGCGCACAGCGCTAATACACGGTATACGGTTGTAGCTGTCACAGCATAAAACCTAGGATACTCATGTGTACAAATTGATGTTTTTGATTTTGTTCTCTTAAAAGTTCTTGGTTAATCATTTGTTGTACCTCGTCTAAAGATTTGGATGCGTCGTGTAAATCTGTGAATTGCATAGCTGGTCCTTTTTCCCACTTTTCTTTTGTTTCAAATTTGTGTATTTGTTCGGGTATTTTCTCCAAAATATTATTCATGTTAGTTACAGGTGTGAAGTCTTTAAATTTTTTATTCTGAATTTTTTCCGTGGCAGTTAATACTGCGTCCCGTGCAAATACTTGGCAAATAATCCATGTATTTTTATTTTGCAATTTTTGGTATATGCTTCTCTTTAAATTAATTTTCTTTACATAACTCAGGATTAGAATATGTGTTAGATTTTATGAAGTTTTGCACTTCGCATGGTTGGCGTTCGTTGTTATCCTGTATAGGTTGTGGTGTTGTACATATTCTGTAAATTGAAGTTTCCTTACATTCGTTTAATTGTTGATCTGTGTATGTAGTAAACCTTTTATAACCTTTGGTTACTGCAATATTATTGTAAATAATGTCCATCATGTACCACCCACTAGAATTATCGTGCTTATGACGCATTGGTACTGGTGTTAACCTATATAATGTAAGTTCAGTGTCAACAATTAATGGAATTACTATATCAAATACTAATTTGTTGTCTGTATAGTAGATTCTTATTTTTGTAATTTTTTGAAATTCATTTAGTTCCCATCTCCTTGTTCCCATCGGAATACTATATGTTTTCTTTATAGTTTGTTCTATTGTTTTTAATGTTGATGCTAGTTTTTGCGGTGTCATAAGACTTGGATGTATCATTCCTTCTCTAGCGGCAGTTACTATTTGTCCTAATGTTTCTGTTTTGTAGGAATATTGTTTTGTAATTATTGTATATAAATTATGTATTTCATTTTTCATTAGTAAATCTAATATATCGTTTGTTTTGTTCTGTATTTTTGACATTTTTTCATATAGTTTTTGCTCCTTTTCCGTAATATTATTGTATAGTTTCAGTTTGATTTAATGTATTACCAATATTTCTTATTGTTGATTTTACATACGTTTTTTGACATATACATACGTTCTTTCTGTTTAGTTATTTCATTATATAAATCTGTTATTACTACTTGATATTTCCCACATAGATCTTGGTGTTTCTAGTCAGTACATATTATATTTGTTATATTCTTTATTTTTTCCCCCAATAATTCATATTTCATGTTATATTCTTTTAATGAGAAAAATGTTACAAGACTGTATTGAGCCCCTATTAATCTAACTGGTCCCAAATTCTCATATTGTATTCCCCTGCCACTTTCATTAGGCTTATATGAAAAGTACTCTGATGTATTTATTTCGTCAGATTCGACAGTATTGACTAGAGAACACGTCACCATCACCAATCTAAAAGTACAAATTATAATTTTATTAAAACTAAACTATTATATATATATTTCCTAGAAGTACCTATCATAATCTAATTTATGTTATTATTATTTATTATATTTATATATATTTTTTTTTAATTAAATGATCTCTAGATATTTTATGCGATATTTGCATATTTTTTTTAGATCGAATATATAATCGTCGTAATTGTAACGTGGTTCAGGTTTGGCCTTCGAGTTAATCGGTACCTCCAATGTACATCTGTAAACTAATGCGTATGATTGAAAATTAGTAGAAGTATGTACTGTTGAATTATATATGAAGAATGCAAAGGGTAATAAATGATCCCAATTATTTAAATTCTTATCTACATAATGCCGTAAGTACTCGGCTAAAGTCCTATGAGCGCGTTCTACGGGGTTACCCTGCGGTCTGAATGAACTTGTGTTAACCTTTTCTATTTTTAATATTTTACAAACATTTGCAAACGTTTTCGAGAGGAAATTAGTTCCTTGATCCGTGAGTATTGTTTCTGGTATGCCGTGTACACAAACGAAGTGTGTAACAAAGGCTTCCGCAACAGTATTTGCCTTCTGGTCAGGAAGTGGAATTCCTAAAGTTTAACGTGTCAAATCGTCCTTCATCGTTAAAATGTATACATTATTGGACAGTGTAATCGGCAAAGGCCCTACTATATCCATAAATATTTTTTCGAATGGTTTAGACGAAGTGGATGTAATAGCCATTGGTTGATTTATGTCCCGATTTGATACCTTATTAACCTGACATGACGCACAATTCTTCATAAATTTTCTAACGTCTTTTTTCATACCCTTTCATAAGAATTGTTTTTTAATGCGCTTAATGGTTTTATTCACACCTAAATATTCACTTAGTTTTGAATCGTGAAATTGTAATAAAATGATTGCTTTTTCTTCTGCATTATATTCTATATTTTCACATATCATTATTTCTATATCTGTTTTGCAAAATATGTATTGTAACATTGACCTTATTTTTCCCCATTCTAAATCATCGTGATCGCCTAGCTTGCCCATGGCTAATTTATTCACATTGTTTTCCTTACAAAATAGTTTTAAATTTATTAGTGATACATATATTCTTTCATAAGTGGCCTTCTGTCGGTCTTTGTTTTTCGTTACTAAGAATATTATAAACCTGTTTTCCTGTTTGAAATAGGGTGTGTCTCTTATTACTTTACTAGTTGGCAATATTGTACCGTTTCCGAATTGTTTTTTCAACTGATAATTTGTTCATGTAATAAAATTATATTGCTTGGCAATTTCTGATACTATATTATATTCTTTTGGTGTATCTATTAGTGTACCTTTAGTTTCTTTTACATTAATATTTGTGATAATTTGTGTTCCTAACTTTTCGATATATTGTTCGTATGATTCGTTTTTTATTTCCTGAATTGAATATATGCGTGTGAGAGTATCTACATTTGAATTTAGAACTCCGGGTTTGTGACGTATTTGTAATTGATTTGTGTTAGCGGCGAATGAATTAAATGTTATATGATTATTTTCTAAGGTTGAGAATATGTGAAATATTCGTGAGTAGGTTGTTCCGCGATAATCTGGTTTATCGTACGAGTACCGCGCCTCTCGTTCGACAAGTTTTCGTTTTCCGAATTATTAACGTTTCTACTTTCATCGTTTCTCTTTTTATAACACGAGTCGATATTATGACCAGTTCGATTACAGTACGAACACGTAACTACCTGTATATTATAATTCGTAGGTGGTTGCGTAAAATTATTCCTATCAGGTGGACGGATGTTATTTTGCTCGCATAACTAGGTCTCGTATTATTCCTACATTGAGATGCATAATGATTACCATTACAATTATAGCACTTTATTGCTGGCCTATTGATTGGTTGAGAAAAATTGTTTGTTTTAATTATTTGTCCTTACAGGGTTATTTGGTCTAATGTTTTCGTTGTTCCTATTCTCGTAATTCGATCTGCGCTGATTATAATTTTGTGAATGAATATTCGAATAATGGTTCCTATTATCCTGTTCTAATCTTAGTTCCACCTGTTCCGACATAGCAAATTGTTTCGCGATCTCCAGGGTTTTGGGATTACGAGATTTTACTATTGTTCTAATCGGTTCTACTAATCCTTTAATAAATATCGCTAGAGTTTGTTCCCTTAATATATCATGTATAATTTTTGCTTCTGCAGCTTCTTTGCCTAATGTACTTAGAACATAACTGATAATTTAGCTTCTCTACTCTATGACATTCTAATCGAATTTAATTGAAGTTGTAACGACGATGCCGTGGTCGTTACCTCAAATGCATCTCTTAAATAAATTTTTATAAACTGCCATTTCGATACTTTTTTGTATTTAATCATTTCTAATGCTCTACCCGTTAAACGTGTGGTAATATATTTTACTAGTGTTGGTGCACTGTCTGTGTCGACTAAGCTTACTGCCATATTGCATGTATTTATGAATTGATAGATATCGTCTATTCCTGTGCATAGTGGAATTAATTTAAAAGCGTCTTCTAATTTTATGACTACCATTTTTTTAATGCGTGTTATAGGTAAAAATTCTAATGACTTATGTTCAAAACTATCTGTAAGTTGGCTACGTGTGATTACTCCTGGACTTGGGTTTCTACTTGCGCTATCTCCTAACTGAGTTTCTACTACAATATTCAACTGGGCTTTCTGTTGGGCATCAAAATGGGCTTGGGCTTCCTTCTGGGCAAAAAACTGGGCTTCTTCTACTACACTAGTGTTATACAATGAATTAGCTACGTTCAAGGGAGATGTACCTTCTTTGTCCATAAATTACTTAGCTACCTATTTAATACGTAAATACTCATAATAATAATACTCAAAAATGCCCTTTAAATTCAATAATAACTTCAATAATACGCCCTCTAATAAATTCAAATAAACTTCAATAATACTTCAATAATAAAATGCCCTCAATAACTTCAAATAATAATCAATAATAAATATGCCCTCAATAAATCAATAATAAATTCAATAATAATCTTCAATAATAAAATATGCCCTCAATAAAATTTAAAACGTTTTACACCATTTTACTTATAGTCAACTACTTAGAATTATCTAATATGTCCTAATTATGTTGCATGCGTCTATGTAACAAATTTAAATAACTATTCACTCACAATAATGCTGTGTTCCTGGTTACTGATGACATGCTGATGGTGCTGATGGATTTGTTGGTACGTGACTTATTTGTTTTTGATGGTTTTTCTTGGAGTTGTCTTCTCGGAAGAGTGTACAGTTCTTCTTTGTTGACGGTAGTCTTTGACGGGTTGCCTCCTTTGAAAGAAATCCTACCGACTGCGCCAGTGTTACGTATGGCCCTTCGGGGATCCAAAAGGTGTTGCAATTTTACAATAAAATGTAGTCAATTTAAATATAAATCAATTGTAATTTATTAAAACCAATAATAATTAATAAAGTCGTGGTGAATTGCAGCGTCGTGAGTTGACTCGTTGTAGTAGTCGATAATCTCCATGTAAGTCGTGTGTAATGGCTGGTGCTGAAGCTGCTCGCTCGGTCTTGGCGGCTCTGGTACATCTAATGTGTATTGAGGCCCTGGCCTCTATATATACGAATATACGAAGGCGACGCCCTTTGAATTGAGCGGCGCGTGGCATGTAGGCGCCCTTGGGAAGTTGTTGTGGTTTGAAGCGTCTATTCTAGCTATGACCACTTTTGGGTGAGGTCGACGAGGCCGCTGTCCACATAAGTGGTTCTTGTTATTATGAGCGTTGTACATGAATTGCGTAATCCCATTACAATATGCAACCGCCGATCTAGCTCGCCGGCGGCCAGAGTGTGTAAGCCTACCAGAGGGCGATCCCCTCAAAACAACACTAATATGAATACACAAAATAAAAAGTATGATGGTATATATGGATTATAAAGATGCGGACTTGACTAACGGACACTGCTACCTAGCCCCGCTTAGGCTTAGGGGAGGAGGTGACAACGATGACTCGGAAATGACACATTCCGGTAGCATGAGTGGTGGCATGGGTGCTGGAGGCAGCAATAAGCGGGGTCCACCCTCGCCAGGTGGATTACCGTCTAAACTACCCCGTATCTCGAAACAGGCAGGTGAAATAAACGAACTGATTGGCTGGATTGAACATACAGTCATCCAGGAAAAATACAAAAAGAAAATAGAGTGCAAGTGGCAGAGAAAATGCTTGATAAAATTAACAGGCTTAGAACGGCAGCTCAGACCATGGCACTTGAAAATAGCAGACTTGCCGGCGAGCTGAAGGGCAAAGATGAAGCCCTCCAACAGAGCCTCACCGTGTTCATCGAAAAACTTGACATGAAGAACGTCGAAGCCAGCGGCCTGAGAGTCGAACTGGACGCGTTAAAGGCCACCACGGTAGCGCCAAGCCCGGCTCTCACACAACAGTCCTCGTACGCCGATATGGCGGCGAATACAGCGCCAAGAACAACAGCTGTGCCGAAAACCGCAAGCGCGCCCCCGGTTAAGTCCAAGAAGACGGCCGAGAGGGACCAAATTAATAAGAGTAGGAAAGTTAAAGCGACATCTCGGTTCGTTATCGAGATACCGCAGAACATGTCAGTGGTGAACGCGAAAGCGGGAGTCTGGCATGCAGTTAAGGCGAAGTGCAGCAATCCGAAGGCAAAGACCATAGTAAGTGGTAAGTCACTCGTCATAATCCCGGATGATGCCAATACGTTGGAGGTGATAAGAGGCATTGACAACATTATAGAGATAGGCCCGAAAAAGCTCGGAGTCATAATATATGACGTTGACGGCGGCATCTGTAAGGACGAACTGACCGAGTGTCTGGTGGCGCAGAACGCAGAGCTTGGCATTACGGCAGAAGATATGGGCAACTCTATGCCGCTTCACAAGCTGGGCCCGCGCAGCAGCGATGTGGTCCACTGGATTATGGAAGTTCCCCCAAGTGTTCTCGCCAAGATAGAGAACAAATCGCTATATATGGGCATGACTAGATGCAGGTGCAAATTGCACAGCACATTACCTCAGTGTTATAACTGCCAACAATTCGGGCATACATCTGCTAGATGCGAACAGAAGACGCCTTCGTGCAGGAACTGCGCGGGCGCACACGACTCCCGGGCTTGTAAGGATTACGGGGTGAAGTGTGAGAACTGTAAGGGACCCCACAAGGCGTCAAGCGCAATATTCAAAGCCAGGGGACAGGCAGCTAGGAGCCTTATCAGGCGTACGGATTTCAGAACCCAATGACCGGAACCGTCAAAATAGTACAGAAAAACCTCAATAAACAAAGAATGGCGAGTCACCAGTTAGCTGACTCTTGCAAAGAAAACAGAGCAGACCTGGTGTTATTACAGGAACCAGTGATGTCGCAAGGCAAAGTTGTTGGCTTCGAACAGTACAGACAGGTCCATTCAGGCAATAAAGCCGGTGCTGCCATCATCATATTGAACAATGAATTGCAGGTGCTCAGCCTAGAGCAGTATAAGACTCACTATACTGTAGCTGTTAGCATAGGTGCAAGAGACCAGGCAGTCACAGTCGTTTCCTCATATTTTAAGTACTCAATGCCAACCAATGGCTTTATCGAGCAACTCCGGCCGATACTCGAAGTGAATGGGTAACCGACCCTATGGCACTCCCCGGAGAGTAATGAGAGAGGACGCCAGGTCGAAGATCTCATTGACGACTACTTGCTCCATACGATGAACCAAAGAGGAACGATGAACACCTATGATCAGCCTGGAATGGGCTCATCCAACATTGATGTGACCCTAGTAACAGATAATATGGTGGGCCAAGTGACGAACTGGTCTGTCACCAATGACACAGATAGCGATCACAGAGTGATCAGCTTTGACGCCGCAATGGCAACACCACGCCCTGAGCTTGGTATTACAAGGTACCGTACGGATAAGGCAGATTGGGTCAAAATGACTGAGTACTTGGTGAACAATGTTGGGGACATTGATGAGCAGACTATAGACAGCCATGCGAATAGCCTGGTAACGCTGCTAAAGTCTGCGGCAGACTCATCTATCCCGCGCACGAAATCGACTGGCCACCCACCAGGAAGACAGGCATGGTGGACCCCTGAACTGACCGTGTTTAAAAAGGCGCTAGAGAGGTCTCGAAGACTTGGACAGAGGAGTAACGAACCGGAGGTCTATAGAGCGCACCGCAATAAATACCTCGCGGAGATCAGAAGGGCAAAGATGGCGACATGGCAAGCCTTGGCAGGAGACCTCAACGTGAACCCTTGGAGCAAAGCCTTCAGGTGGGCGAAAAGGAAGGGCGCTCCCCCAAACACGGTGCAGGGTAACCTTCGGAGGTTAGATGGTTCCTACACAGAGACCGTTGAAGAAACGGCGGAACTATTATTGAAGGCTTTTGTCCCAGATGAGCTGGACGGTGAAACCTCCGACTACCATGGACCTCTGGATGATCGCGGGGAACCACCCTCGGTCTCGGAGGTTAAAGCCTCAGTGTGGCGGGTAAAGCCAAACAAAGCGCCCGGACTAGATGGACTCGCCGCCAAAATTATAAGGAAAGCATGGCCGGTAATCGGGCCAACCCAGACAAAACCCTATGGCACAGAGCTAAGAAAGAGCTACTTCCCCATCAGCTGGTGAAGGGCTAACGTTATTGTGATCCCTAAAGGAGGGGATAAGGATCCGGCGACCACGGGTGCCTATAGACCGATAAGTCTACTGCCGGTCCTGTTAAAGGCACTAGAGACCTTCCTCATAAAGAAGATTGAGGACGAGACAAGCCTAAGTAACATAGGCGAACAACATGGATTCGTACAAGGCAAGTCCACGATCACGGCCATAAATACACTCTATCGATGGGTCCATTAGACAAAGAGCAGGCACGTTATGTGTACGTTCCTGGATATAACGGGGGTGTTCGACAACGTAAGCTGGACCCCGCTGCTTAGCCAGCTGGGGAAAATTGGTGCCTCACTGAACACGACCCGAATGACTGAGTCATACTTGAAGAATAGATTTGCCCAACTGACGTTGAAAAAGGCAAAACATGAAAAGAAGATGGAGAGAGGCTGCCCTCAGGGATCACAGCTAGGGCCTACCCTATGGAAAGTTGCAATGTCTGAACTGCTAGCTCTGCCGCAAGAACCTAATATCAAGGTCATCGCTTACGCAGATGACATCGCCCTCCTGGTTGGGGCAGCCAAGCATGACACAGTTGTGGCGAGAACGGAAAAATATCTAGATAAGATAAAGAGTTGGGCCAGCACATACAACCTGTCCTTCTCCCCGACAAAGACTCAGGTCATGTCGATCAAGGGTGGAGTCAAACCGGGTTATGAAGTAGGGTTCGGCACGGATGTGGCCGGCCCTAGAATTACAGCTGATGGTACTGTTAAATACTTTGGAGTAATCCTGGACCCAAGAGAGGGGTACTGGGGTCACGTAGAATCTCTGACCGAAAAATCGAAGAGCCTGTACAGCAGGCTTAGGAACCTAGCCTCAGCAAACTGGGGCATTAGCCAACTGACATCAAGAACAACATATAAAGGGGTGTTCCTGCCCAGAGTTACGTACGCATCTGAAATATGGGCGGAAGGTGCCAAACTGAAAAAGTCGATCAAAAAACTTGGCAGCATACAGAGGCCACCACTGCTAGCAATGACCGCAGCATACAGGACATCGTCGACCAACTGCCTTTCGGTAGTGGCAGGCGTGCTACCACTTGACCTAGAGGTAGAGAAAAGCGTCCTTCAAAAGCAGTTAAAGAGAGGGGGCATAACCCAGGATCAGTTCAAAGACCATGAGTCAATCATATTCGCCAAATGGCAGGAAAGATACGAGACCACAGACAAAGGTGAGTGGACAAAGACCATGATCCCTAGCGTGCGAGAGCGGTATAAGTTGCCCATGCCGCTAGATCATTATACAACACAGCTGCTAACAGGGCATGGGAACTTTAAGTCCAAGCTGTTTAAGTTCAAACTTGTGGCATCGCCCAACTGGGTTCCACGTCATTTGGTCCGGTAAATTATATCCGGCGACAATTGATCCACGACATTTGATCCGGTTCAAAAAGAACTTGTACCAAAAATATCCTGCTAAAAAATGTCCGGTAACAAAAAAATATAAAATATAAATATATAGTTTTTTTTTAATTAGTTGTTATTTTATTTTCATAATTTTCAAAAACGTCATTTTAAAAGTAATATAAAATATAAATAGGCATATAAAAAATGGGTAACAACAAAAATATGTCCGGTAACAAAAAAATATAAAATATAAATATACAAAAATTAGTTATTTTATTTTCATAATTTTCAAAAACCTCATAATAAAAGTAATAATATAGAATACAAAATTTAAAACGTGGGGTGCTATAATATTTCATATTTTAAAAACATTAAATTGGGGGTATTTCACTATAATAATGATAGTTAAATCTAAAAAAACAAGAGGTGCTAAAGACCCGTTTGCACCCTCTAGTTGCGCCAATGGTCTCAAACCCTATTCACGACATTGAAAATATTTTTTTTTTTTTTACATAAAATATAATTATATAAGTTGATCAGTGCCCTATATGTATATTTGGATGTATGTCATTGTTATTTAAATACCTAACCTACATATTGATTAAATTCATGTGATTGGTCAAAAAGACCTAGTCCAGGGTTGCTACTAATTTTTTTCTTAAAAAAAGTGAGAATAGTGAGTATTTTTTTTTCAATTAAGTGAGTAATATTCTAGTAAAAAGTGAGTATTATTTTCATATTATAGGTGAGTTTTTTTAAACAAAAACATAAAAATAAAATACAATAGTTTAAAATATTTTCAGTTGTTTTTTACTTTTTCAGTTTATTATAAACAAGTTATAAATTATACTTTTAAAACAATTTTGTTTAAATATTAATAATAATTGGTTCTACCTACAGTACCTAAATTATATAACATAAATAAAATGTAGGTATCCAACAAATATAACAACTGTAGAAACTGATATTATAGTATTATGTATATTAATTTTTTTAATGATATTATAATATAGTATAATACAATATAATTTACGTATTTGTAATTAAATATTAATAATGTGGTAATTATAGATACTAATAAGTGTTTAAAAAATATTTGTTCAACCATTTTCATGAAGTTATGAGTAATATTGTAGTCTGGGGATTTTTATTCCGCAATTCATTTTTTTTATTTTTAAAAATAGTCTTTAAACATATTGCAAAACATCAATATTTAATTTAAACACTTATTTACATTTAAAGATCTTTAAAAAAGTGAGGAATCGATGAAATAAGTGCGAAAAAGTGAGCACACTCAAATATAGTGAGAAATAGTGAGTGCGTATCAACCCTGCTAGTCCTACAAAGTATATTACAACTATTGAAGCTATGTATGGTGAATTATTTATATTATACTAATATTTGATTTGAAATTGTAAATGTATTACATTGAAATTGCAAACATCAAAAAAAGAGTTGTTTATACTTTTTGAAATAATGAGTGTTGTTTGATAAAAGAATCACCCAGTATATATATTTATTGTAAAATATAATTTGTGCCTCCAGCCTCGTGCCTCGTGTTTTTAGTTTTTACATTTTACTATTAGTAAAATGTATAAATGGCTCTATTCAGTGGTAGACCACAGGATAATATTTGGAGTTCGTTAAATTGACTCCAAATGGTGCATTTAAAACTACCAGAGCGAGGTAAGTAAAATCATATATTATTATACTATTTTACCTACTTTACCTACTTTAAACTATAGTATAGGTAAAGACTAAAAGTATTTTGTTACTAGACATTAGGTATAAATATTGTATATTATATAATTGATCATAAATATTAGTATTTATAATCAATGGTAATATGTAGGCATACTTTAACTTAATACAGTTATACCTGTAGGTACTAATAACTAATATAACTAATATACTATAATATAGTATAGGTATTTAAGTAATAAGCAATATCTAATAATGTTATTACCTACTACTAAGTCTAAAATATAAAAAAAAAATTGGTAAAAATATGTCATTTTATTTTTGTACCTATTTAATAATTAGTTTTATTTTTATTTTTATTATTCTGATAACATTTTTTATATTGGATGTAAAAAATGTTCTAAAGAAATGTCTTCTCCCGTTAAGAGGATGAAAGAACATTTGGTTAAATGCCAAATTGATGTTGAAGTTGTGGAAGACCATAACACTTGTGATACAGGCGATACTGAAGATCGCCAAAGCTTATCCAATGGCTCCAACGGTAATCAATAGTTCATACATTTCTACATTTCTGTTAAAGTGTCTAAACTTCTAAATACTAAATAGTTTATCTGAATATTTAAATATATATGTATCTGTGTAGATGGTATTGACTTTTGAATAACATTTTTAATATTTCATTTTAGTTTGTATTTTGTACACAAAATGTGTAGTTTGTTCTATACAACAATTCTGCCAATGTTTTATAATAACTAGGTAAAAAGTATTAATAACTAATAATTGTCCCATACTATGAAATATGAATGAATAAATTATCAACTACACATTTAGCTTTAGCCCTAACAATCAACTCATAGTTGTATAAATATATTATTAAAAATATTTTTTAATTATTTAACATTTTGTTTACTTTATGGATTTATCAAACCATGAAAATCTTAGCCATAACATTATGATTGATATATCAAATGAAGTATGTGAAATTGAAACTAACACACTATAGTTATAACTGCCTCAACATCTACTATTTCTAGTTTGTCCTCTTCAATCACAAAAAAAGGTACCCAACAAACATCTAAAAATGCCATAGGATATTTTGTTATTCGGAAAACTCAGATAGATAAAAAAAAGTTTGATTTACATACGGCAAAATTTTTTTATAGTACTAACACACCATTTAGACATGTGGAACATCCGGAATTTGTAAAATTAATAAATCAACTAAGACCTGGTTACAAATTACCAAATAGGCATAATATTGCAAATAATTTGTTCGATGAGGTATTTAATGTAACTATTTCTAAAATGAAATCTCAATCAAGGGGTAAAAGTGTATGCATGTCAATGGATGGATGGTGCAATATCCATAATGAACCTGTAGTATGTATTTCTGTTTATGACATTGAAAAATCGGTTTTTTTGGTTGAACAATCAAGAATCAAGATAACTCTCATAATTCAGAATATTTATTAAATTTAGCTGTAGAGGCCATAAACAAAAATACGATTGTATAGTTCGAAGCTTTGTCACTGACAATTCTGCTAATATGGCCAAAATGAGAGAAGAACTTGATCAAATTGATGAAATTGGTGCAGTTAATAATAATGTACATGATATTATAACATATGGATGCACATATTTTAAATTTATTGGCACACGATTTAGAAGTTAATAGTATAAAATCAAATATCAAACAAGTCATAAAGTATTTTAGAAATAGTCATAAAATAGGAGCAAATATAAACAGGCAGGTGGTAAAACATTAATCTTACCATCTGATATGCGCTGGAACACTTTTTCTGATTGCCTACAGTCCTATCTAGATAATTGGCATATTTTGAGTTCAGTTTGTTCAAACAACCGTGCAGCTATTGACGCCACTATAATAAGAAAAATAGAAGATATGGAAATGAAAAGAAATGCTGAAGATTACTTTAAAAACTAAAAATGATATCAATCTCATTAGATAAAATACAAAAAGATTCTTGCACATTGAGTGAGGCAATTGATGTCTGGAAAGATTTATTAGATTTTTTTGAAAAAATTGTGACTCAAGTGAGATTGAAAAACTGAAAGATAGATATGATATGGCTGTGACACCACCACATTTTTTAGCCTAAATATAACGGCACTCGTTTATCTGAAGAATCTGATTCAGCATTGCAGTACATCTACAGTTACCATCCAAATGTATTAGCTGAAATAATAAATTATCAAGCACAATGTGCTCCATTTAAACCATATTTATTTTAGTTATTTAACTCTGACACTGTTAATAATAACAGTCCGATGGCATGGTGGAGCGTTTTATTTAAAAGGGAATTAATATCAAATGATCTTAACAAATTGACAATGCAGTTATTTACAGCTGTATGTAGTTCAGCTTCAGCAGAAATAGAAAGATTATTTTCATCATTTGGTTTTATACATTCAAAATCCAGAAATCGTTTGGGCGTCGAAAAATGCTCAAAATTAGTAACCGTTTTTAAGCATCTCAACAA
Organism: Macrosiphum euphorbiae; assembly: GCA_949089665.1. Taxonomy (NCBI): domain Eukaryota; kingdom Metazoa; phylum Arthropoda; class Insecta; order Hemiptera; family Aphididae; genus Macrosiphum; species Macrosiphum euphorbiae. The sequence goes on from CARXXK010001016.1 coordinate 244,708, forward strand.
ATAATATTATATAATTTATGATTATGGCACATGCTATTATATAAAACTATAAAAGGAAGAATTGTTAATTTTTATTTAAGCATCTCAAGTCTCCATGGACTACGTGTACTATTATTAATTAAATTATATATGCAATTATATAAAAAAAAGTCTTGTTAATTTTAATTTTAATTTGTAAGCATCTCAACATTGAACATTCTCATTATACTCAACAAGTAATATTATATTAAAAATTATTATATATTAATATTAATATATTATGTCAGTATATAAAATTATAAAACCAAAAAAGGAAATTTTTTGTTGTATTTTTAAAATACATTTTAATAAATTTACTAAAAAAATATATTTTTATTGTTTAAAACATGTTAACCCTTCAACGCCTGGTGTGTCCATATGGTACACAACAAAATCTATTTATAAGTCAGACGTAAACAACGTCCGTGGCACGGACTATTATACTGGACTGGAAACGTCAAGGGAGGCGGGTGACGGGGGACCGGTCTGCTTAGTGTCCGCGAGAGAGGTGTAGAAAGGGGAATAGTACGTGAGCTAATCTAGCGCAGCCTGGTGTACCACAGGCATACTATTCTTTCAAACGTATTAACCGTGGTACGCTACGCACTACGCCGAAGTAATTTATTATTATTGTAAATTTGTAAATTACATTTTAGAATAAATACCTAAATAACTAGGTATATTAATATTTAATATTATAAAATTGTAGTTAAATACACGTCGTTAAATACATTTAATATATTTTTTTTAATGATATAATATACATATATTTTGACACCAATAATTACTGTTATGTATTAACAAATTTTGAATTTTTCTTCTTTTTTGCATTATTTTTATGTTGGTCTATGTTTGAGATTTTTGTGTACTGATGCATTCTTGTTGTAATGTAGTATGATATTATAAAGGTAAGTATCTCACTTTTATGAGTAGCGCATGGAAATGTTTTTATCAGTTGTTGTTTTTTGTTAAAGAAATCATCAACAGTCAATTCAAAAACATCATATTCATCACAAAACTTTTTGAATGAGTCTTCTATGTCTACCAACAAATGAAACAAAAACATGTTTGGGTGGCATAAACCCCCTCTAGATTTCATATTTGTCAGTGTTGCTTCAGGCGAATCACAATATGAAGTTTTTCCTACACATCATAGGTAATGTTTAAAAAGTATTTAAAATTAATTAATTTTTATAATTAAATGCTTACCTAATACTGCTTGTTGACAATCACTGCACTTAATATGTTTGTTTATATGTCTTGAAACAAACCCACATATATAATATAACACACAAGTTTCTGAGTTAGATTTGTAATAGTTATGATCAATAAAAATATCTGGTTGAAATACATCATCCACTTCCACATCTTGTGTAACTAATGTATCAAGCCTCTCTGTAAGTTTATTAATTTTTATTTGTCTTTCTGGTGTATCATATTTACTAAAAACATTCTTAAGATCACTAATTGTAATTTTTGGTGTTGTTGAATCCAGTATCATGCAGTTTCCAGTTTTAGGAGGCTTTAGTATCGAATACATAGTTAGCATTTTATATACTTGTAAAAACGTAGGACAGTTTGGGTGATCATTAGGACCCGTAGCTTGTCGTGCCATACCGAAAAATTGCTATTGATAGGTAGAAAATATGATGTGTTAATATGCATTAAACTTAATTTAAAAATTTGTGTTTATTTACTTCTACACGATCTTGGTTCATTTTGGATGTTAAAACATATTTGAACTCACATTCTTCCAAGAGATATTTGGACAACTCAATTACTGATTTGATAGTAACTCGCAAACCTTCAGCAGTTGATTTTGTGAGAAATTCATCCTCAGGTATGGTATGATTAATGACATTGTCTTCCCATAAATCAAGCCATTTTAATGTTTTTTCTAATACCTAATTTAATTGAACAAAGCTATTAGAATAATTTAGTTATTATTTAACTACCTAGGTAGCAAACTAAGTACCTAATTATAGGCAATTTTATGTTTTCTGTATTTATAACCATATAAATAATTATAGTAATATATAACTAGATTATCATTTCACTTACATCAAAGTCATTGCTTTTACTTTTAATGCCCTCTGCTGGAAACTTCCGATTTAAAGCGTCAAACAATTGATTTAAACGCTCTGTAAATAATTGTGTGTTTTCACTATTTTTAAGAGATTCCACTTTTTCGTAACACCTATAATACTCAATCCCTTTGGCCATTGAATTACTAAAAATCTGTGAAACCATTTTAGTAATTCAATTGTTATTTATAATTATAATTATTAGAACTAATAAAAACCTAACCTAACCTGGGTTGCTAATTTTACGCTCATTTTACTGAAATTATCAAGTGCTAAATGTCTCTGGGTGATTTTTGGACACACTCTTGATGGAGAATTTGAATCTCTTTTTAAATCATTTGTATGCACATCCACATAATGTGACCACCTTACATAACTCACATTTGGCGATTCCTACAAAATAATAAATATAAGATTTTGTAAATATCTAAAGTTGCGTTGATTATATGATTTACTCTCAATGCCTTCTTATTGTATAATCTGTTGCGGACATTTTTGATCAAATGCGGAGGGTCTGATAACATGTAAATTCTTCTTTTAGAGTCCAAAGGATGTTGAAAAGCATTAGTGATTTTTCCTATCTCACCACTTATGCCTAACTGTGACCAGAGCTTACGATTAGTAGTAGCTCCATCAGAAACTACTCCATCTATTATTGCTCCAGCTCTTTCTAATAGGCATATAGCTTTTATCACTAGTTGTGCTAATACTGTTCCTGTAATGTATTAGTTTCAATATTAATTTATTTTCAATACAGGCTTTTTATACATTAAATTAAAAACATGCTCACCAAATATTGTATTCACAACAGAGATTTCAAATAATTCCAATACGACACAAATCACAAATAATGAATTAGGATTCACTAAACATATACTTATTGCCAATGCAACTAATTGTTAAATACAAACATAAACTCTCCCATCACAGGCACAATGATTAAATACACGCAACATATGCAAACAGAACCCATATATTAGTAATTAAAATGTTTCAAAATCAAAAATATTAGGTACATGTTATGTAAAATCATTAAATGTAATCATATGATAATTTAACTAAAATATGACATTTGTTTGTATTATATTTTTCACAGTATATATATTACCTTTAACTGGTCCTTTTGAAGTGAAGACTGCAATTGGTTGGGTGAAGTTAACTGTAAGACTCTGAAAAAGGAAAACTAACCCATGGTTAGCTTTCAACCCTGTACTTTTAACTTCTCCACCAAAATCCTCCAAACCAGAGTATGTTAGTGTCTGTCAATTCACATTTATGCTTTCCCGCAAAAATATTTCATCAAATACAAGCATACCATGCTTTTGTTGATGATTCAGTATTGTCATTTTTTTTTTAAACAATAAAAAAAATTTTTCATCAAAGCCACATTGAGTTCTAACTAGTGATAAATATGTTCTGATAGTACGAGTGCAAGGTAAAGGAAGTATCTCTTGCTCTCTTAAAAATGTGTATGTTGAAGTTGACCTGTACATAAAATATATACAAATAATTTTAATATAAGCTTGTTTGATTTTTGAATTCACACCCAATTTATAGAAATAATTATTGTGTAGTAAAAATTGTTACCTTATTTTTAACAAAATGCATAACAGAATCCAATTTTCTGAATATCTCCTATTATTGGGTTTAGGTGCTTTACTAGAATTAACAATTTCTTGAATTATTGTTTTCTGAGAATCGTTAAAACTATGTGATACAAATAATGTGTTTAATGTACTATCTGACAAATTTGCTGTTTTGTTTTGGACAACAGCTAACACTGAATTTAATTTGGCAATAGTTAATCGAAACCTGTTGATATTAATTTATTAATGTCAATGTCAATGTCATGTAATAATATTATATTATAATTTGTCAAATAATTTCACCTTGAATTTGATTTGTTAGCATTCTTCTTCATTTTAAAAATATTATTTAACCAACGACGTCGAGTAGGAGTAAGCGTAGGTCCAATTCGTTTTGATGCAATAGCTACTGACTTGGACCTCCTAAATTGCCGGTATAAATTGTCACATTTTAGGCATCTTTTTTTTGTGTCTACTAATATAGAACACAATTGATGACGCCATAACTCATTATCAAGTACTGCAGTCTTACAATGTACTCCTAAACAAATACATTTGACATCAAACTAATTAATAATTATAAACTATTTTATAATATATTATATCATATTATATGAACTGTAATTTGTATATTCATTTATTACCATGCAAACAAATTTAATTAACAAATTAATCATATTGTTACTATGTTTTATTACATCATAAAATAAGAAATCTCTTACCTGGAAAATTAATAACCATTGGTCCACCTTGACAAATTTGTTTGCAATGAAAATATTTTATTGCTTCTAACACATTTTTATTGTTTACAGGAAATTTGATTTGAATCAACCCTGCATTTGTAGGATCTATCAACTTATTGAAAATATAAAAACTGGCGACTTCATCATTTTTTATTACAATTTGTTTTTCAATTACAAGTTTATCAATCAAGTAAACTGGTTTGAAAAACACTACAGTATTGTTGTTGTTATAACTTGCCCAACCAAGTGGCAAGCTTACTGGATCAATTACAAACTTTTGTTTCTAGACAAAATGATTTTAATATTGCATATATAAGTGCTATTAGAAAATAAATTATTTTTTATAATTAATATTTACTTTTATATCTACTAAACAAATCTGTTTGCATGATGTACAGTTTGAAGTCGAATCAACAGAATCAACATTTCTTTTAAGAATTTTGGGAGCCTAAAAATATTAATACATAAGTAATGTAATAAAAAAATATAAAATCAATATATTTTCAGTAATTACTTCTGCTGTAAAAAGTTCTCTTCTAGCAGAGTGAGTTTTTGGTTCATATTGAGTACTATCACTACGAGAAAGTATTTGGTTGAATAATGAGGGAATAGCCCCCTTCTTCAATGAGAACACTTTTTTCTGTCCGAATTCCTTTAACTTAAATTAATTTTAATACCAAATTCCTTTAAAAACCTATTTATTTTAACTCTTACTTCGATTACATCTGATGGTATTGGGTATGTAGTATTAATATCTTTAGGTAAAAAATGTTCTGAGCAAACATACTTTATATCTTTTACCTGATTATTAATTGAACTACGGATTTCTGATTCCCAAGATGACTTATTCGCATTTGTGACACTGAAAAGTGTCACTTTAATATTACGATTTTGGCTGTTACACCCAGACACTGAACATTTACGCATTTTTATGCCATAAACTTTATAGTCAGTCTAATTTGCTATAAAACACTAGTAATAGTGCTAACTAGTAACACATAATAGTCCGTGAATAAATCACTTATTATTTTTTTATAGTTATTATAGTACCTAATGAAGCTATTTATATGTATAATAATCATAATATCATAATATATAATAGTTAGTTTGAAGTATAGATGGCGCTAGATTAGCTCATGTACAATTCCCCCTTACTACACCTCTCACGCGGACACTAAGCGGCCCGGTGGTAAACGTCTCGTTTCCAGTCCAGTATAATAGTCCGTGGTCCGTGGTTATATTTTTCTTATCTAATCATAGCAATTGATTCTCCGTATGTTTATCGATTTTACTAGTAGTGTGGTTACCATCTAACGACAGTTCATAATATTTATAACGATTATTCCGTTTTGTTCAGCTACAGATTTTTTTACGGCAATGAATTTTCAACTAGAGGAAGTATAATTATATATAAATATTTTATTCTAATGTATTATTAATAATTTTTTTGAATCTTTGTGTCTGTATGCTTAATACAAAAAAGGTTCTACTTTCACATTACAATTACATACTGTGTAGTGTACTTGGAAATATGTGCGTTACCGTATGGGTGCTTTAGGCTTTTGTCTGTTGAAAACAAAACATATATTGATACTACCTATATTTTTCTATAATAATTTATAAAATATAATTTTTATCATGTATACAGTATTATAAATATTATTTTTTTGAACTACAGAGATGGATTAACCTTACAAGAACTTCTCGACATCATTGAGTCAAATTATGACGAAAATGATGTCGAAAGTATATTTATTGAACCACCAGACCCTCACGTATTGACTGATGAAGATTCAGGCAATGAAGATGAAGGTGCATATACTTGTAATTTATCAGCTCGTCAATTAACTGCCGGCGTAGAAATAAGGTAATATATTATGTTCTGCAATGAAAAAATGCAATATACTTAAAAATATTTGTAATTTTTTTTAGGTTGAAAAGTGGAAATAACATTGTAAATGAAAATACGATTGCACTCGAAACTGTTACCGAGTTGGAAGACTGCACTGATTTCAATATACCTGATAACGAAAAAACTACTGATTGGGTAAAAGGTGACTATGAAATGCCTGATTTGAATTTCCCAACTACAGATTTTTCTAAATATTCGCATATGAGACTGGTTGAAATATTTGAACTTTTTTTTGACGATAAACTTATTTCATATTTAGTAGAGCAATCCAAATTATATGCACTTTTCAAAAATGTTAACGATTTTGATGTCACTAATGATGAAATTAAATGCTTTATTGGTATATTGGTACTAAGTGGATATAATGGACTTCCTGGGAAACGGTTTTATTGGGACTCATCAGATGATGTAAGGAATTCATTAGTCAAAGAAGCAATGCGCAGAGATCGCTTTATTTTAATTATGCGTTTTATACATTGTGCTAATAATAATGAAATGAATGTAAACGACAAAGTTTGGAAACTGAGGCCAGTAATGGATATGTTAAAAGATAAATTTTTAAATCATTTCGTACCCTCTCACAATTTAAATTTCGATGAATTAATGGTCAAATATTTCGGAAAACATAGCTGCAAGCAATTTATACGCGGCAAACCAATCCGATTTGGATATAAAATTTGGTGTTTGAATGCTCCAGACGGGTATCTCATTAATTTTGATTTTTACCAAGGAATTAGTCCGAAAAGAAACGTATTGTACGAAAACATGTTTGGGAAATGCACAGCTCCATTTATAAAAATGCTTGAAGAATTTCCTAAGGAAAAGAAAAATTTACCATACAGATTTTATTTTGACAACCTTTTTACTGGCCTCAACTTGCTCAAGTTTTTAAAAATGAATGGTTATCACGGTACAGGGACTATGAGAGAAAATAGATTGCCCAAAAACTGCCCCATGTCAAATCAAAAAATTATGCAAAAAAAAGAAAGAGGAGAATCAGAATCGGCAATTGAAAAAAATAGTGGAGTGTTTTTTGCAAGGTGGAAAGACAATGGGGTAGTCACCATTGGTTCAACAGTACACGGGGTAACCCCACAAAGTAAGACAAAAGGTACTCTAAAACACAAAAGAAAATTGTGCAAATTGATATGGCAAATTGTGTTTTCATGTACAATAAATACATGGGTGGAACAGACCAAATGGATGAAAACATAGCTCGCCATAGAATTGGAATTCGAGGTAAAAAATGGTGGTGGTCTTTATTTACATGGCTGATTGATGTTGCTATAACCAATTCATGGAAACTTTATGTTAATTCTGGTCATAAAGTTACTCAGTTAGAATTTAGACGATCAATTGTTCAAGAATATCTAACACGTTTCAAAAACGCTCCAAAAAGAAAAGGACGACCCAGTAGCACATCATCAAGAGTTCCAAAGGGTATTCGTTTTAACCGCCTTGACCATCATGTCATACCAACAGTTGATGGTAAAAGAAAAAGATGTGCTAGAGCAATGTGCACTTCTTCAGTTAGAACAATGTGTAATAAGTGCGATGTTGGACTTTGTGTTGATTGTTTTAAAACATTTCATACCAAATGATTTTTTTTATATTTTTTAAATTTACTTATATATTATAACTAAAAATACTTGAGATTTTCATTACTTAAACTAATATTTCTAAATTAAATAAAATAACAGATGAATAAAAAGTACTACAAAACTATGAATATTTTTGATTTATTACTTTATAAACATTATATTACTAAATTGCACCTCATTGTAGCCTAGTGTGACCATATGGTAACATCTGTTTTCTCGGAAATTGCCTGAGGAAAAAATTTCAAAGCATTTTATTTGTGTTCTAGTAATCTACTAGACTCTAAAATTGCATGATATAAGTAAAAAAATTTTAAAAAAAAAATTCAGGCTTTTACATGTTTTAAACGTAACAACCCTGACCAGTTGTGAAGATGAGGAAAATGGATCCAATTTGGCAGATAATATTAAAAACATTCCAGGTAAATTATACAGAATATTATACGTAGATATATAAATATAATGAAATATATAATATATATAAAATGACTTAATTTTTATCAAAAATAGGCTAAATATTCTCTAATGTCCAAAATATGCTTTAATATGCAAAATACATTTTTTTGAGCCTCTGGGTACTTGAAAATATTATGTTTGATTAGAATTATTAATTTCAAAAACTAAAGTATTTATATTGTATCCTTACATCTCATTGACCCGGCCGTGTAGGATTCATCACTAATTTCCTGAAAATGACGTGTTCAATTAGAATTATCAATATCAAACACTTAAATATTATATAGATATATCCTTACGACATTTGGTGGTGGCGTCTCGCTAGCAGTGACGTACAGCTGCTCCTGAAAGTAATTTGTTTGATTAGATTTATCAATTTCGAAAACTAGATTATTTTTTTAAATTTTTTACTAAATCCCAACAGGGATCTCTTCACACAACTAATCGAAACCAATTTATATATGAACACTCCACCAACGGACTACTCAATTGACATCGATGTTACTCACATATCTGAGACAATAATAAACGCAGCCAAACATGGCAATAGGCAAAACCAAAATTTCAACAACAAAACCCAACGTCCCGTGGTGGGACTCTGAGATTAAAGAAGCAATCAAAAACAAAAATAAAGCACTAAAAACCTTCCAAGACTCAGGAAAAATTGAAGATCATATAAAACTGAAACATTTAAGGGCAAAGACCAAATATCTTGTAAAAAGGAGCAAAGAGAAGTCTTGGAAATCCTTCACTTCAAGCATCACTCCCAAAATCGACTCTAGCATAATTTGGAGCAAAGTTAGATCCTTGCGTGGTCAAAGTAGAGAAAAACACACCCATTTAATCATTGACAACACAATATACACAAACCCTATTGATGTGGCCAATCACCTCGGAGTCTCCTTCCAATCAAACTGCTCCGATGACAATTGCGACAAGAACTTTGTGACTTTTAACATCCAAAACAGAAACAGTCAGTATATCTCCAACATTGATCCTGCTTTACAAGACCAGGTACATCTAAACCTTCCGATCTCTCTTAAGGAACTGAATTGGGCCCTGAAAAAATGTTCCAGTCTCTCCCCAGGCCCCGATGATATTCCGTACATATTCTTACACAATTTACCTCTTTCAGCACTCACCTACATTCTTCAAAACAAAATCTGGAACTGTGGTAAGCTCCCCATATCCTGGAAACATTCAATAGTACTAAAACCCGGTAACGACAAATTCAAATCAAACAGTTACAGACCCATCTCATTATTAAATAGGATGTGCAAACTGCTTGAAAAAATCATCAATAATAGATTGCATTGGTTTTTAGAAAAAATAAATTATCTTTTTCCTCAACAAAATGGTTTTCGAAAACACAGAAGCATTTACAATTCTCTGCAGGACATCCAAGATAACATTCAAAAAACATTCAAAAACAAACAAGTCCTAGGACTAGTTGCACTAGATATAGCCAAAGCCTATGATACAACCTGGAGACCAAACATACTGGAAAAACTTATTAACATCCTATGTAATAGCAGAATGTTCAATTTCATAAAGGATTTTTTATTGGATAGATCATTCCAAGTGAAAATCAACAATTATCTATCCCCCACCTTCATTCAACAAACGGTGTCCCTCAAGGGTCTACTATATCAGTTACTCTATTTCTTATGGCCACCAACGATATTTGTGAGAATATTAAATTTCCAGTTCAATCTACACTTTTTGCAGACGATTTAAATATCCTCTGCAGAGGAAAAAACCCTAATTCCATCCAATCAGCCCTACAGGATACAATTGACTCACTATTAAAATGGTCCACTAAAACTGGCTTCACTTTCTCCCCCACAAAATCTCGCTGATCGCTCTTTACCAGGCTCAGAAAATATAACAATTTAGAAGTAAAGTTAAGCAACATCCCAATACCATACACTAAAATCATTAAGATCCTCGGAATTACCTTCGACAACAAGAATACATGGCAGGCCCACTTGAAAGAAATTAGAAAAGCAACTCTAATAAAATTGAACATCATCAAATCATTAGCTCACACCTCGTGGGGAGCAAGCGGAACCACATTTAAACAAATATATAAATCTCTCATTTTATCTAAATTAGAATATGGTGCTTTCATTTACATTGACGCTAAACAATCTGCACTCAAAATGATAGAGACTATTCATAACTCATTTCTAAGACTTGCCACAGGTGCATTCCGTTCCAGCCCTATCTCAAGAATTCTCAATATTGCAAACACACTTCCTCTTGACCTAAGGAGAATGCAAAACTCCACACTTCAAAAAGCTAGAAGAATACATAATAACACTACCCCCAACTTAGAAAATACAATAAAGCTCAACAACTTCAAGTTCAATTGTTCAGAAGTACTTAAACATGAGCATGCTATCACTCCTCCTTGGGTGATGGAAATTCACTCTAATACTGATCTTTCTCAACACATCAAAAGTGAGACTATGGACTATACTTTTAGAAATCTGACACTTTCATTACTTGAAGACTATCAGGATTACATCAAGTTTTACACCGACGGTTCCAAAACTGAAGCAGGAGTTGGGGCATCGGTATACTTCAACAATACACCAAAAATGATCAAATTTCCTAACTTCTATTCAATCTACACAGCAGAAGCTTATGCGATTTATCACGCACTTGAAACAATTCAACAACTCAAAATTGATAAAGCGCTCATATTAAGTGACTCTCATAGTACTATCAACAGCATACGCAACATAAACCAACCCAATGCCATATCCAGAATGATTCAAAATCAAATTTCCCTCCTAAATCACAACAATCAAAACGTGTCACTGGTATGGATTCCTAGCCATGTCGGAATCCCTGGCAACGAAACAGCAGACACCTACGCTAAAAGAGCCATAACCTCACCCGAAGCCTCCTTAGTGCAAATCTGCTCCCTGGGCGATATCAAGGGAGTATTACGGTCCCTGACGCTGCAACAGTGGCAGCATCGTTGGACATCATCACTCACAAAATTAAATGTAATCAAACCTTCCATCAACCCTTGGCCAACACTCACCACCAAGAGATGTCATGAAGTCATAGTCAACCGACAAAGAATCGGCCATACGTGGCTTACACATAACTTCCTCATTAGACATGAAGATCCAACCCAATGCACAACCTGCGGGGAAATCATCACCGTGGAACACGTTCTTCTTCACTGTCGGAAATACGCGGATACCAAAACTTCTCTAAATATCCCGGACCCGGGACCACCTCTACGAAATACTCGGACCCGACCTCAAAAACTTCAATAACACCCTAATGTTTTTACAGCAAACAAAACTGTACAACCTTATTTGATTACATTGTTCTTTTTTCTATTCTATTATTTATCTCTATTTTGTACACCCTTAAACTTAGAATTAGTAATAATTACTAATAACCATAATTGTTTTATATCCAAAAATGTAAAAATGTAAATACCGTAAGCCAATAACCTTTGTGGTATAACAATATAGTTTGATTAATGCGATCGGTGGTTGACGCGGACTTATGTTGAGCCGCGTGGATGATGATGTGCTGGTGGTGATAGCGGTGAGTCGGTCGGTGTAAAACCGTAATAACGGTAAAACAAAAAAAAGACAACGAAACGGCGCACGGGTGTGACTAACTTTTATTGTTAAAGTCAAAAAAAAAAAAACAAAGAACATTCAATATCAGATTGAGTAAAGGTATCGACCAAAACAGAGAAAAATAAGTTGTTCTTAATTCGCGGGGATGTGTGTCGGTCTATCCGTGTTGGAGTCGTGAGGACGAGAGAGCGCGCCTTGTCGCCTTGACAATCCGGTTCGACGGACGGCCGGCCGACGGTTCCAGGTGCGCGTGTCGTGCGCCGGCGTCGTCCGTGGTTGATTGGCGGTTTGATTGAGAAGCCACGGCGCGGCTTCCGCGCAAAGGCTGTTTGAATTCAAACAGATTTTGCGCGGGACCGCGTCATGGTGAACGTGTTAAAAACAAAAAAAAAATAGAAAAAATATTTTATTTGTTTCACAGAAACCATGTGTTGCAGACAAAACTAAGGCCCGTTTCACAGCGATGCGTTCGTACGCGCGCGTTTTATACGCCGCGTACAGAAATACATTAAACAAATGAAACGTTACACAACCACGCATACATCTGCTCTCGTTTTTTTGTCGGTGCGTTCGCTACGAACCGTACGCGTGGATCGTCCGACCGACCGACCGACCATGCATTGACAGGTTATGACATGTTCACAGCGGCGCGTTCCTTACGCGGCGTTTATTAATTTGTAAATATTATTATGTTCATTTATCGTTCATCTATCGACGGAGAACAAGTTTTAAAGTTTTAAAGTTTTAACAAATTTAAAAAAAATGAATATCGACACCGAGATTCTCATCAATGAAGTGGAAGCCCGGAAAAATTTGTGGGACGTTGGTAATGAGTTTTATAAAGACCGCGATGGCGGATGGCGTCTTGGCAAGATATTGCCAAAACCGTAGTTAACAATTTTGAAAATATGTCCGAAATTGAAAAAAAAAAAGCTGGTAAGTTATAACTACAGTTATAAAGTAAAGTGTACCTATTAGATAGTAGGTATTAAATAATTCTCCAAATACATATGGTTGATATTCACGTTTTACTACTTTATAACATGTTTTCCAGAAAATTCTTCATTTTATATAAATTAACTATTTGTACGTAATTCTTGTGAAAAACAACTATTCATATTTATGTTAATACTCTGATTAGTTTTTTATTAATTGTATAATTATATACAGATCGCTATAGTTAATACAGAAATAATATAATACTAATTATAAGAACTATGTAGTTATTATTAAATTATATAGGCATAAAAAAAGACATATGAGTACTACTTACATCCATAACTAGTATATTTATTATACTACTTATTAGCACCAACATTAGCTGATACTTTACAAAAAAACTGTTATATTTTAAGGTATAGTTAGTTTATAGGTATAGTTAAACAAGTTTATTATATAAGTTTAATAAGTAAAATAAAAAATGATGTTATAGTAATAACTAATATTGTAGGAAAAAAAACAAATTTAATGTATCATCTTATCTTGACATTCGACTTTTCCTTCATCAGCCAAAAAATAATTTGCAAACATGTCTCTGATTGTATTGCCGGATCTGTTTTGTGTATCTATTGTATCATTTGAAGTTTCAAAACTTTGTATACTCAATGTATGGGCAAATTGATATCCATCTCTTACACGAACAAAGTTGTGAAGTACACAACAAGCTTTTACGAGTTTTGTTGAAAGTTCAACGCTTGTGTTCATCGGTCTATGAAAAATCCTCCATTTGTTGGATAAAATTCCAAAACTAGATTCAATATACCTTCTACACCGTGATAGACGGTAATTAAAATTTTTTTTTTATAATTTAAGTTACTTCTAGCATATGGTCTTAAAATAGTTTTAGAAACTCCAAAAGCTTCGTCGGCTAAAATTACGTAAGGTAAAGGACCATTCTCGTTATCTCCTGGTAGAGGTTTAGGTTGAGGTATAGATAATGTTTCATTTTCAAGTTTTTCAAAGAATTTTCTATTTTTGAAGACAGACGAATCACTAAAATTTCCAAATGCTCCAACATCAATAAATGTAAAACAATAATTTGCATCACAAATTGCCATCAACACTATAGAATAATAATGTTTGTAGTTATAAAAAAGTGAACCGCTTTTGATAGGCTTAATAACGCGAATATGTTTTCCGTCTAATGCACCGATGCAGTTAGGGAAATTAGTATTTTTTTCAAAATCAAAAGAAATTTTTCTTCCGTAGGTAGAGGTATGCATCCAGATTTCAATTTAAAAATTTGTTCACATACATCCTCAACGTTCCACTAATTGTAGATAGTCCCATTCTATATGAATACTGTAGAATCTATTGGCTAGCAATTAGGAGCCCGATATTGACGTCATTGTCCGTTCAAAACAACACCAATCGTCTCATTGAAATAAAAAGTAAACCATAATAATTATAATAATTTTACATATTTTATTTTTTTTATATTTTAAGTTTTTTCTTTCTGTGCATTACTCAATTAAATACTTTGTTTTATATTATATATTTTTATATTTTATATTATCTCATTTTGTAATTCCTAATGAAATAAAATTCTATAGATACATATAACATAAACGTATACATTATTAATAAGCAAAAAAAAAATGGTCAGGTGGTACGTAAAAATTTTCAAATTGTGTAAGTGGTACGCAACTATAAAAAGGTTGAGAACAGCTGCTGTAGATCAGTAAATGTATTACCTGATGCCAAGTACCTTAAATAAAAAAAAAACAAAAGTGTTTCAATTACCTATAAATTCAATATAATATTTTGAAACGTCTATAAAAAACAATTTAAAAGCATAGAAAAAAACTATAGAACTAAAACATAAATTTTTTTTTTAAATTTTCCGTTAATTTTCCAGCTATTTATAAACATTTGAAATATTCGAATTTTTTGTGTTTTTTTTTTTTTTATAAATTTCGATAATATAAATTGAAAGTTAATATTAAAAAGGTGGGCAAGTGTGTGTAGCTCTGCTGTACAGTAGGTTACAAGTGGGTCACTGTATAATGGATGGTATGAAATTTGAATTCAATGATATAATATCATTGTATATGAAAAACGATTCTGAGCGGTGACGGTATGTCAGTCTATGTATAAGACATATTATATACATATCTATGGTATTAAACAAAAAATTGACCTATACTAGTTACCTATAATAAATTCCAAATTAATCATATCACAATATCCATTAGATACTTATAACGCGTTATACATCAACAAAAACCGTGATACTATCACACTATCATACTATCATTTTGGTTATAGTATGAACTATTTATGAAAACCTTTGTGTTGAATTGGTAATCCTTAGCTATAAAAACTGAACATTTAATAATTATAATTATATATATAATTTATTAATTACAATGATTGATAATTTTCGATATTTTGATAAATTTTGTCAAAATTTGATCTTTAAATGCTTATAAAAAAAAAAACTGTGCCTATGTATTTTTAATATTTTTCAACTGCTATTGTAACAATATATCAGGAGCCTTGTATTAAATTTTTACACTTTTTGGTCCAACAGATAAAACTTTGTTGATATTTATAGAAAAAAAAACTAAAAAAAATGAAAGCTGTAAATGTCCATAAACAGCTCAAAAAGAGTCAAAATATTTTCAAAATTGTATGGTGTATAGAAAATGCTAATTTAAACATTCAGTCAAATTTTCATGTATCTACAGTTGTTAGTTTTTGAATTGCAACAAAATAAAGAAATCGCTACATGAGTAATCGAGTGAATATCCAATGTTGTAAAAATTTGAATTTCAAACGCTCATAAAAATTTAATTTGATTGTCCGTTAGAGATTTTTTTATTGATAAAGGTAGATAATCTTATAAGGAATCTTGGGTTTCATTTTCAAATCTTAGATTTAAAAAGAAAAATTTTTACGAATTCTTAACTCAAAATAATTTGTTAATTTTCGTGATTTTACCATATTTTGTCAATTTTTTGAACTTTAAATGCTTATAAAAAAAAATTGTGACTAAGGATTTTTAATATTTTCATCTGCCTTTGAAACAATATATTAGGAGCCTTCTATTAAATTTTCAAGCTTTTGCAACCAACAAATAAAATTTTATTGATATTTTTAGAAAAAAAACTAAAAAAAAATGGAAAATGAAAATGTCCCTAAACAGTTCAAAATAAATCAAAATATTTTGAAAATGTTATCGTGTATAGAAAATGCAAATATAAACAACCAGTGAAAATTTCATGTATATACGTTCATTTGTTTTAGAGTTACACCAATAACCAAAATCGATTTTCTGGAAAACCAATTTTGCGTAAAAATTCCTGTTTTTCCTTAATTTTTATGTTGT
This sequence comes from Macrosiphum euphorbiae, assembly GCA_949089665.1. NCBI lineage: Eukaryota > Metazoa > Arthropoda > Insecta > Hemiptera > Aphididae > Macrosiphum > Macrosiphum euphorbiae. The sequence continues at coordinate 261,049 of CARXXK010001016.1, forward strand.
TTTTCCTGGCTCTTGTGAAAACTACTGGGAAATTTATACTTTTGACCCCCCAAAGTACCAACTAGATTCACTTTCCTATCAGAAAAGCTACTGATGAAGAAAATCCAAGCACTTTTACTGTCCTAAAACGTGATGACAGACACAAAAAAAAAAATATAAAAATATAAAAATATAAAAATTAAAAATTAAAAAATTAAAAAATATAAAAACACACATCATTGTAAAACCAATACATTCATCGCTCCGCTCAGAATCTAAAATTGTGGAAATCCGTGAAAAAGTAAGCTAAAAGTTCATACTTCAATATGTCTTTATTATTTATTATTTTAAAAACAACATATTCGATGAGTTCAATAATATATTTTACCACTTTCTTTAATCATTTTATGCATATTTTGAAATTAATTGATGTGATAACATCAGTGAGAGAGGACAAATAATGTAAACTAGCCACTAGGTATTAATAATATTTTTATTGTTAACAGATGAAATTAAATGATGAACCAAATTAATGTTGACATTTAATAAACTATAACAAACTATTTTTATAGGGAAAGAAAATATTATTTTTTTAAACAAATAGAAGTTGGTACATTAATTTAAATTATTGTTGGTATCAAGACAGAAAAAAAACATGAAAAATTAATACTCCAATAAATTATTCAATTCTTATCACATTTCATAAACTAAAATTGTAACTAGGTACCTACTATGTTATTGACTACAAGTTATTTGTTCACTATTTTATCTAAGATATAAGTGTACAAAATACCTAAGTAGCATTTTTTATATAGGTACTTAATAATATTAAATTATGTTATAGAAACAAGCAAAAGAACAAAAAGAGGCAGAAGCAGTAACAATAGAAGAAGGCACGGAGTCCCTAATAATTAATGAATAAATATTAATTAATTAATATACCTACAATATACAATTAATAATAAGAATTATTTATTTTAGTAACTATATCCTACATATCTATCTTATAATTAATTGAACAAAAAAAACCATTAAGTGACGATTTACCTGGTCTTGTGATATTTTGCTGATTTGGTGATCACAAATCAGTTTTCGGTTGGTAATTACGATCTTAAGATCTGAAAATGTAGGCAAATTACCTTTGCTTAATATTTGAGTTGAAAAAAAGTCATAAATACATTGTCACAATTTGTGACTTACAAAGTATACAAATAAAGCACTTACCAGAGACGGAACAACCATATTTATAATACCTAGACAGTAAACATTGTACAGTTGCATTGAAATGTCCAGACAGCAGTTTCCAAAAATCACATGCGTTTGCATTTTCCATTCATTGGAATACAAATTGAGTTTCATTCCAATGACACAATTTGTGGTTTCAGATAATGCTTATGATTTACATGACTAAATGTAATTATTCTAAAATAAAAAAACTATTTTAAACAATTACCTATCCAATCAAAAAAGATGTTGGTACATACAGAGCCGTGTCAAGCAATTCAGCGCCCCGGGGCAATTCGAGCCCTTTCCCTTCAATTTGGGCTCCAAGTAGCATATTAAGCTCAAATAACGACGCCCCTTACTTTTACAAAACTATGGCACCCGGGGGCAATTGCCCCCTTTGCCCCCCCTTAACACGCTCTGGGTACATACCTTTAAGAAACGAGAACAAACTCGATTCATGGTGGTTTCCGGTTTCGAATATAAGAATGACATTGATAAAAAGTTAAATCATTCTCTTGGTTATCCGAGCGAACCATTTTAACAAAATGCAATAAAAACCACAATGGTCGACATATTAATTTTAATAAACAAAAAATAACTATATAATTTGTTGGTCATAACATACTATGAGTGGTAGCCGGTGTGCGGTGGGTAGACGCGAAAAAAATAATAATTATTGGTATTATCAATGAAAAAATTGTTCTTTGTCTTAAATTTGTAGATATTAACGCGTGCTAGCCAAAAATCAAAATAAACGACACCCCACATCACACATTAGGTAATAACAATGTGCTTATGTGCGAAATCTCCCACGACGTAAAATAACATTATTAATTTAAATTTTAAACAAAGAAAGTGAAAACAAATAACGAATATTAACGACGCATAAGCATAATAAATAATAGGTAGGTATAGCCGGTATAGGTATTTTGTCAATATTGGGACTTTAAATGACTCGTTTCCATGTTTTTCAACGGGTCGTACTGAAGATAACAGGTAAATCAGAACCCAATCAACTTTACTGGTCGCTTACCACGGTTAATAGATATCGCTTTCATATACAATCCGATCTAAGCTTCCATCATCCTTACTATCATTAATTATATAATCAATGGTACTGTAGCTTGCTCGCGTACACATTAATAATAATAATATCGATAATAGTAATATCGATTATCGAGCGCGTGACCATGAGCGGCGTGCGGCAATAGATATGTGACTACGTATATGAATAATTCTAAAAATAATATAATTTAGATTTGTGCTGTTATGTTAAATAACACCACAAATGTACAATAACAACAGAGATATATAGACATCCGGCGTGTGAATCACGTTAGGCCTAACCGCAGGATGACCATGTATGGTCTTGTGAACTAATGGAAGGGACAGGGACAGAGATCCATCGAGGAGAGCTGATGGACAAGCGTTCATCAGACGAGCACCCAGCCTCAACTCGAGCAGACACCAATATTGTACATAGTCACATCTCGCTAATTCACAGTTTAAACATAATTATTTGGACTTTATATATATTTTTTATATACTTTACTATAGATATTTTCATTATAACTATTTTGCACGTAATAAAATATAAATACAAATTGGTATCGTCATCGAGGTGCTATTCAATTTACTTCCATCTATACGAGTATCGTTGTAGTTGGCACTTTACAGTACTATGTTTATATATCTGTGGTTAGTGGTTATCATAGATATTAAAGAATGGATAGGCCATTTGTATTTATCAAACGGGAATAAACATGAACAAATTTTGAGGATATAGAGGTATGTGCTTATAAAAAAAAACTGTGCCTATGTATTTTTAATATTTTTCAACTGCTATTGTAACAATATATCAGGAGCCTTGTATTACATTTTACACTTTTTGGCCCAACAGATAAAACTTTATTGATATTTATAGAAAAAAAAACTAAAAAAAATGAAAGCTGTAAATGTCCATAAACAGCTCAAAAAAAGTCAAAATATTTTCAAAATTGTATGGTGTATGGTAAGGTAGACAAGCTTATGAGTAATCTTGTATTACATTTTCAAATCTTAGATTTAAGGGGGCTTCAGCGTATCATCTTTTAAGGAGTAATATTTAGGCAATTAACATAACATGAACATTTGGGCTATGTCTATGTGTGAGTAGTAAATGAACATTAGTGTGGGTAATCAATTATCGCGTGCCTCGGACTATCGGTTGACAGTATTATGAATTCCCAGAGCTACGTATAATTAAAATGCTATAAAAATGCCAATATATTATGTTCAATTGCGCTCGTTATCTTTTACTATTATATCACCTACTCACTACTCGGCTTTCGCTGAAATTCGCAAAAATGTACAATTACATTATACTACACAAGAGAATTTGTTATTTCATAGTTATTAACTATTACATTACCTACTTAACTTTTTTATACAAATAAAACCATTTAAAAAAGTAGTATTACAAACCATCCCCAATAGGAAAAGGAAACTCACGTTCATATACGAAATCAATTAATTCTAAAACCATGTAACCAAGGAAAAAAGTAAAAATAAAATTTTTTCCAAAATATTTACCACATTATTTTACCAATTTTAGAAATTTCAAATACTATACATTGAAACATGAAGTTCAATATAAATTATAAATTAATATTTAAGTATATTACTATAATAATATCTTTAAAAATTTAACTATAAACTGTATTATCGTAATTATTGATAACACACTCTATGGAATATGAATTTAAATTATGATATCCATGACGTATTATCGTATAAGTACCTAGGTGGATAATATGTTTAATGATACAACAATACTTTTGTATATAATAGGTACAATTTAGAGTAAAAGTCAGTGAGACAAATAAGGAATGACAAACACAATTAGCATATTCACGTGTATAAATTATAATAATATTATGAAATATAAATATATTAAAGATTAAAAAAAGTATTTGTGCATTTATTGCCTAAGGTTTTCTTTGATTATGACGGGTAAAAGATTTTCTAAATAAAACGTTTTAATTTTACTTTCCATATTAATTTTCCAAAAATCGTTGTCTCTTTTTATTTTTTCATACATCAAACCTGTAATGATTAGTTTTTACTAGTTTATTTTATGTAAATAATTTTAATAACTGTTGTTTACCTTTTGGGGTCCATACACAAAAATAGCAATAAGTCTTTTGACTGATTTGCAGTTGACCTTGAACTTGATAATAATAATTATCGTTGCGTTTTAAGTACAATTGCCCATCCTTAATTGAGCAACATTTAATTTTGTTGTTCTGTATAGCATCTTCTGGTGCAAGTTCATTAGCACTAGCTGGACACTTAATTTCAACTAACGATTCATCATCTAGTATTCCGTCAGGGGAAGCTGCTATAAATGGCATACTGTTGTCAACCATTAAGCCCACAGGTAGTATTTTTTGCTTTAGAAGATCTTCTAATTGTTCTTTAGCGATTATTTCATTGGCAATTCCATACCTAGTGGCGGCATTTCCAGTGAATGTGCCAAATAAAATATTTTCCACAGTTTTAGCACGTGACGTTTTATCACGCATCTTGCAAACTTTTCCGAAAATGGATGCTGTAAGTCTGTAAATATTTTAGACATTACATAATAAATTATAAATCATAACTCATAAGACAAAATTCATAAATAACAACAACAACAATAATAATAATAATAATAATATAATAATCATATATTATACTGTACAAGTTATTCCAGAAGGCAGTAGGTATTGCAGCTAACACCTTAAAAAGTTTAGGGTCCTTAAATTTCATCACCTCACACCACGGAAAAAAATTTGGATCTGCGTTGATAAATAGTACTAAATAAATATAATAGGTACTAACCGTTTTTTCCTTTCGATATACCATTCTTCACATTGGTGTTGCCTTGTTCTTATTTCCAACATTTTTATTTCACTCTTAGACAATGATAATTTATCCAAGTATTCGCGTTTATACTCTTCAATTTGACTTTCAGTTAAATCTGAGAACGGGTCATGTAATACATTTCCGTAATCTTCATCTGGTCCGTTATAAATCTGGGGTTTGTCAGCAGTTTTTGTATGCTTAGATGTTTTAAAAAGGCAACGACGTCGGTTATGATTTTCAATCCTCCTCACATTTTTTTTTTATGTTATTTTTAGTATACATCCCAGGGCTTTTATCAGTTATTTGTTTATTAAACAAAGATAGACGATTTGCCCCTTCGTTGTAAGCTGTAACTGCCGCATTGCATCGAAGTTCATAAGAGCCTAAACATTTAAAAGTGTTTAAAATTAAAAGGTGAATAATCAATACAGTGAATACTATTATACATACATAATACACACACATATATATATATATATATATTTGATATGTATACTAGTGTACTTTTGAATCAATAACCAAACTATATAAGTATTTGTAATAACCAAAAATGTTTATTAAAACCAAAAAATTGTATTAAATATTAAATAGGTGGTCACCGAGTGGCGGTTCGATATATACTAAATGTTATGTTGTTTATAGTCCCGTTTTGCCACTACTATTAAATACAATTTGTAGTATGGTTATTAGATTCTAATATGTTTTTAAATTTTGTTAAGATGAAAAAATAAAATATGTTCTAAATAAGTTTAAAACTAAAATATAACCTTTGTGAGAAAAGTTGACAAGTTTTCCGCCGATAAATTTGGCCAAGATTGAATTGTATAGTTCTGCTGCATTATTATTAAAATTATACATTAGACTTTCCGTGTGGTAAGTTAATAAATGTCTAGCCCGTGTAATATCATCCCATAGTTCAAATTGTTTTAGTTCATCGACAAGATTATTTTCACCTATATACAATATGTATATTTACTTAACATATTTACAAATTATAAAATATATTATACTAGTTATATTCAATGATCTTACCTTCTTTTTTGCCCTGACAGAAGTACTTTCTACATTTTGTATGATCTCCAAACACATGGTTGGGCCCATTTACCAAATCTGATTTTAGATCCGTTAATCGGGTTTCATACGGTATATTTCTGAAGTGTTGATTCTATTTTACAGCCTCGGTGACAGCGTACCGTAATCGTAACAGACGAGTTTGAATACTGTTTCTAAGATAACCCGGTATTCGTTCACCTTTGGAATTTTTTCGTTTGCTTGTCAAATCTCTTAATCGGTTAATGTAGTTTCGCAATAAATGGTTGATGCATTCAACTTTTTTTATTATAAAATTAGGTCCATAAGGTTTAGCAATGCGTAAACGTTTCATAACGCTGCTATCACCATCACCTAAAAAATTTAATATAAAATGTCTTAGAAGCGAGGCAAAATTAATATTATGTTTTAATATTGTGTAGTACTAAAATATTTTATCATACCAATTAGCTGTGAATAAATAAGATTGTGCATCTCTAAACTATGTTTAAACCTATCGACAATTATGTCTGCTTCCATAGCTGTGGAAGGTCCATTCCAATTCAAAAAAAAATGATGAGGCCCTGGTCCTTTATCATGCTTTTTGGCCGAAAAACACACACAACAGAATTTATTTCTCACGCCGAAAAAAATAACTTTTTTAGTAACTGCTCCAATAATACAAGCCTATTTGAAATTCAAAATTATTAATTTATTTTATTATTGATTAACATTTTATAAATTATACTTACAACACCAGATAATGCATTATAATTTGTTCTATAAGAGCGTTTGCTCCAAGCACCATCGGCTACAACAGCTATTTTAGGACGACCATACTGGTCTACATCACCTCTTTCAATAGCTAGCCTACCTTCTTCTTTCCCTGCTGATAACATTCCTTCCAAAGCCATTTTGTGGGTATAATAAAACACTTTTGAGTGCATTTCTTGGTACATCCTATTAGAAATTACCGGCATATTCAAAGTTGCAGAAAATTCTTCAAGTTGAGTATATCCTTGACCGGGTGACTCCCGAGTGCGTCCTGAAATTACCCTTTTTTTATGTTCCTAGTGCGTCCAGAATAAGGTATCGTCCGAGTGCGTCCCAAGGAAATAAGGTCATATTTTTTACATAGCCCGAATGCGTCCCAGTTCATTTAGAGTTACCCAGGGTGCACCACGGTCCACGAGGAGGTGTACTGGCTTACACCCCAAAAATATTTGGTTATTTGGTTATTTAATTATTACTTATATTATATTTATTATAAAAGTTTATTGTTATAAAAATGTATTAAATTATTGAGGCTTACATCCAATTTTCAAATGCTGGGTATTATTTAAACTATTTTTTCGGTTGACTTTTCAATGCCATGATTTTCACATAATCATATCTAGAGATTTGTTCAGTTTTGTATTTTCATATATTTTCTTCAATGAATTTAATATTTTTCCATTGACTGATCTAATTTTTTTTGATTAGAAATTTGTATCAACATTTTTGTGTCTATTTGAATTTTTTTTAATATTTTTAAGAAGGAATACAAATGTACAATGTAACAAATGTTTATATTAGGATTCAAAATGTGTACAAATGAAATAACATCGTTGGTATATTTTTTTGGGGGAATATTGAATATGGTGGTGCCAATGTAACGGACCTGTATATTCCGCATTATTTGTGAGATTATCGCGGACGCACATGGGTTATACCAAATTATTAGCGAATCTATCGCGGACGCAATTTGATCTATTAAAAAGGTACGATATGATTAACGGGACGCAACTCAGCGACGCCCCCTTGACCAGTATTTAACGACAGCAAGATACGACGGCCATATTAGCATTTATATTTATGTTATCAAAGGATGTTCACTATTATAGTTTCTTTGTGCCACATACTTTGCAAGTAAAACAAAAAAGTACTGCAAAATCCTTTCCTCTTTTCTTTATAAACTCCAAGTCACGAAATGTGCAATCAAACCCTTGATGTTTTATTGATTGAATAGACTCAAAAATATATTTAATATTTACTAATCTTCTTCCATCCAGACTATCAAATGAGCTATTTATTTCTGAACTATTATTTTCCTGCTCAACTACTTCAGTTAACATTCTATTCACCGGAGTAGAAGTAAAAAACGATTTTGTTTGTAATGTGAAGATATCATTGTACGAAGATTCTGCAGCGTTTAAATCTTTAGTATTATTCCTATGCATAAATAAAAAATCACAAAAAATTAAATCTGAACCAGCTATTTCGTAACATTTAATATTTTTTGTATCAAAATAAGTAATATGTGTCTTTTGCAGTAATTAGAAATAATTAGCTGAAATTCGAATTATATAATGATATTCCATACTTAGGTACCTATATTTATTTTTTTATTGCAGTTTTTTTAAATTTAATATATGACTAATAGCCTGAGGCTACGTTTAATATTAAATAAAAAATATTTTAGGCGTTTTTTAAAATTTTATGATTTAAAATTATAATTTAAATATAAGATTTTTTAACTACAAAAAATTTTGAAAACTACTATGAACCACCCCTCACCAGATTTTTTTTGTATACGTGCCTGGACGCAAGTGATACAAAACATGTGCCATAGCAGACTCAAATATAATAAATTACGAACAAAAAATTAAATATTTTACAAGTTACATCTTTTTGTCTATTATTATAGCCGTCGATAATAATAATATAGGCATATAGAACATTAGTATATATATAACTACTACCTACGTTCTACAACTGTCATCTGTCATTTTACTATGATGAATGAATAATATCCATAATAAATGTTTTACTTACCTAGTCACAGTAGTAAGTTCAGCTATATTTTTATCTGTCAAAACATTTTCAGATTCTGGCAAATGTATATTTTCCTGTTGCAATTAAAATATAAGAATACAGTCTGAATAATCTTTAATTTTAAGAAAATTATTCTAAATTTTATATTTATATAATTAGGTACCGGATCACCGCAGTTATTATGTATATCACTTTTTTTATTATGTAAATTTTGTAATCGATGTTTTTTTATTTTAGGTGCACTTAACTTACGTCGAGATTTTCTCCCATAACGCCAATCTTTACCCATTTTGTAAAAAATTAAAAAGAACACAAAACTTACAAACAACCTTACTGGTCGGCGTGTTGTGTTGAAATCAAATGATTCATAAATCATAGGTAGTATTATTATACTTTGTATTTCCTTAAAATTTAAATATATGTGGGTTGTATTAAATTTGGAAAAATATAATTATTATTACTGACTATTATTATTGCCGCCCATTAGTAATATTCTATACATATACAATAATCCTTATCGGCTAATTTTTTCCGACTTTCCTAGAATCTATCACGGCCCGTCGGCAGCCGCGAGCCGCCGCGCCGCCGAAATAAACTATTGCACGCGCAGGCACATGTCAATACTTTACGAAAAATAAAATATATTCATGTTTGCAATGCTATAAAAACTACTAAAAGCGGTAGTAAATTAAACATACTTCCTGAAGTCCGATTGTAATTTTGAAAATATGGTTGAATTTATAAACTTCTAGACTATGCTCTTTATAAATCACTTTTTTGATTTAAAATTATATGTGCCCATAATAAATACAAATGTAATGCAATTATTTCATGAGATTTTTGAAAAAAAAAATCGTTATTTTAAGGTCCTTGAAAATTGAAAATTGAAAATCGACTTCCTAAATAACTTAGATATTTTGTTAAAGAGTTCATACATGTATAAAACATTAAAATCGGACATTCCGAAGTATGTGTAATTTACTACCGCTTATTGGTCTAAAACGCATGAAAAATACGTCTGCTGCGTTCCCCTTAAAAAGAAAAATTTTTACGAATTCTTAACTCAAAATAAGAAGAAGACGAAGATAAATCTTTTTTGGATTCATTATTGCCTACCCTACGACAATTCAATAATGATCAAAAATTGATTTTTTGATCTAGAGTGTTGGCAATGATGATTGAAGTAAAAAATTCAGGTACAATTCAAACTTATCCACCAATGTCAACTCCAACATATTTGAATTATCCACCCGGTCTACCTCATCAAGAGTTTCATAGTTTGCAATCAACGGATCCGATGCCATTAAATACGTCTGCTAACTGGCCATTTACAAAAGACTAATTTATAAAATTATTTGTTTTATTCTATTATTAAGTATTTGTTTTACAATGCATAAATATGTAAAAGTTGTATTTTTATTTTTTATTTTATTTATATATATTTAAAAGTTATATTGTTTTTTTAAACTATTCTTGAATACTTGTGTACATTAAAAGCATTTGTATATGATTTTTATTTACATATTCATTTGTTTTATTCTATTATTACTTATTAGGTATTTTTTTTTACCATTTTTCATTAAAAATTACAAAGAAGTAAAAGTTGTATTTTTATTTATATATATTTAAAAAAGTTATATTGTTTTTTTAAACACATTTATGTATTCTATGAGTTTTTTTTAGTAAAATTTACTGGCCAAATGATAAAATATAGTAGTAGTATATATATGCCAATCCTGGCACAGCACCTTTAAGGTGCAGCTCATAATATTATATCAATAAAAGATCACAAAGAAAACAATGTGAAAAAAGATCATAAAATTGAAATTAAATAATAATAAAAATATTTTTCGAAAAACTTATGAAATGCAATAATAATAAAAAAAATTTTCGCAAAACTTAATTATTAAAAATAAAAATCGAAATGCAATAATAATAAAAACATTTTTCGCAAAACTTATTAAATGCAAAATCCCCCAAAATATTTTTCATAATACTTATGATATTAATAATTAAATCGAATGAAATATAGTGTATTAAAAAATATTTTAAAAGAAATTGAATACCTTTAGTTAAAGGAATTGATATTTATAATAAAAGAATGGAAACTATAAAAAATTATAATAAGTTACAAGAAATCGAAATGCAAAACGAAGTAGAAAACTATATATTAAATAAAAAAAAAAAAAAATGTTATGTGCAATTTTGTGCTTTTGAATATTATGAAAATAATAAAAAAAATAATAAAATATAATATATATGAAATTCCAATTAAAGGAAAAATTTTAATCAACGGGAACCAATCAGAACCAACTTATGTTTCCAAATTTCTACAATCACCAACTTGGTTAGAACTTTGTAAAATAGCTAATGATCAAATAATTACAAACAGTCCAGATTCATTCAAATATCTCTATGATATTAGTGTAATGAAAACTTTAGGAGATATTAAAATATGTGCTTTTGATATTGCAAAACTTAGAATATAACTATATTATTAATTTATTTTTTTAATAGAATTGTTCTATTAAAAAATGTTCAATATTTAACGCGTGTCCCATTCGGACACCCGTTATTAAAATCCAAAAATCTTTGAAAATGATTTTACAATATGATACTTTTAGGGGGGCTTATAAAGAATTAATATTAAAAATGTTTAATGTAAAAATGAAGATTCTAACATAAATAGAAACAGAGTTATATTTAAATGAAAAATATGAAGAGGGGGTAAACTTTTAATATGTAGTGTAGATAAGCATATAAAACATATCTGTGTTGTTCCGACTTGATAATATCAAATATTAAATGAAATATAGTACTTGTAATATTTAACAAGGTCAAATTATACGACCGTGTTAATAATAATTTAAATCGAAAAAAAAACACAAAAAAATTGCAAAATATCTGTGCTGTACAGACATCCAGAATGGTGGCCACCTCTCACTTTTTTTTATTTTTTTTATTTTTTTTTAACTGGTTGTCTGTACAACAGATATTTTTTTTTTACCTAAGCATTGTGGTGTGGTGGGTGCCGTGGTTTATTTATAGAATTTAAAGGTCAGGAGGATATCATATACGTCAGCCTTTGGAGACTGAGATAGATAGAAATCAAGGTGATAACGTAGGCCGCACCACGTGACAACTTACATTCGCATGTAAATCACCAATCGTCCGAAGCGCCACAATTACCGGCTTTATGATACCCCCACCAATTTTAAATCCTACTACGAGAGCAAACACAGTAGAAACAAATCTGCTGCAGTCAGATTCGAACCTACAATCAAGACAAATTATACAGGTATGTCAGCAATATTACGGATTTAGAAACAAATCGCGCACCCACCCTCCGCCCAGCCATTTTCTGTGACGTAAGCATTTCTCCGGTTCTCATTGGTCCACCGCCATCACTGCTGCAATAGCCGCCGCCGCCAAAGACTCCACCACCACTCCACCGCTCAACCAGTTGGAGAAATGCTTACGTCACAGACATGCGTATCACGAGTTGCTGACATACCTATTTATTTTGTCATGCCTACAATGTTCACTCTCAAAACACACGCCTTAACCCACCACGCCACAATGCTTAGGCATGTAATATATGTTATTTAACACTATTTAAATAGTATTAAGCTAGTATAATTATATCACACTGTATATATACTCACGCTGTATAGTAGTCAGTAGATAAGCTATTCAATACCGGATGTTAAAAAAAAATAATCATTCTAGCTGCATATTATTATTATTATTATTATTATTATTCGAATCATGTAATTCCTCTTGTATTAATTTACGTAATTCGTTTAGTGAAAGTTTAATTTCATTATAATTTTTGTTTTTAATAAAACTTAAAATATTTTCGAAACAACAATTACTAATGAAATGGAAGTTAAATGATTTTAATTTTTTATGTTTTTTGTAATAAACATATTTTGCAACATTTTCGTAACAACAATTATCCAATATTTGATTCCATAACATATTACTAATTTCAGAATCAATATCAATATCAATATCACTATCATTAAATATAGGTCTTAGGATTTTACGTTGTTGTTCAATCATATTTAAAAGTGTTTTCATATTTTCCATTTCTATTATTTATATTAGTAAATATTTTTTTTAACATCGAATTATTAAAACATACATCAAAGTTTCTGACATATATATATATTATTATTAAAAAAAAAAACCGGACTCACACGGTTCATGAGACGGACGGACAGACGGACGTTCAATGTTAATATGTCTATCTGTCTGTCTGTCCGTAAAGATTAACATTGTTATGTTATTTAGAAATAAATATAATTTAAATATGCGATTAAAAAAAAAATACATCTCTATTATAATAAATAATAGAAATGGAAAATTTGAAAACACTTTTAAATAAATGCAACGATCAATATGATTTAGTAAAAGTATGTTACTTAGAAAAAGGAAAAAAATATGAGGTTACTCGTTTCAAATATATTGATACAATTTATGGTAAGACAATAGTTGTTATATTAGATAAAAAATTGCAAGTATTTTTACCAGATAGATTTTTAGATGTGTTTACAAAAGAAAATATTTCATTATATAATCTAAGTTCGAAAAATGTTAATCTTGTTTATAATGAATTGCAAAATTCAGATAACGGAAGCACAAAGCAATTGATACAATTTGAATTAAATAATAATATATAATTATATAATTATAATAAATATATATAATTACTTTTATAAATGGTATTTATAAAAGTTAAAAACGGTTGTATTTATTTATCAAACAAATATTATAATAATAACAATTATAAAATAGGTCCGGATTCAATATTTATTAAAGGGTTAAATTGGTTTAATATTGAAACAGATTGTAAAATACAAATTAATGATACATTTATAGAAATAAAAAAAGGAGAATATAGTATTAATGAATTAAACAAACAATTTCCACCTTAAGTGTTATCTTATGTTAATAAAAAAATTGAAATAAAATCTCCTTGTTATTATAATTTAGATGAAAATTTAAAAAATTATTTAGGTTTTCAAAACATAACAATTGATTTTTTATTAACTATTAATAAATCAGCAATGCATGTTCCTACTTCTAATGATCAATATATAAATATAGAGAAAGAATGTCAGATTAAAATATATAATGATGATGTAAATTCAAATACAATTTATAAAATACCTATTGGTATTTTATTTTATTTTATTTTATTTATTAGCTGAATTAGAAGCAATATTGAATACTGATAGAAATGATGATATAATACTTACAATAAATGAAAAAAATAAATTAAATATTGATACTAACTTGCATAGTTATGATATCGATAATTATTTAACGAATTCCATAAATTTTTATACACAAGATTTTTTTAAAAATTTTAATGGTGTTATAACGAGTAGAAGTAATAACATTAAAACTATGATAAAGGGAAATTATTCAATTGATCAATTGAATAGTAAATTACCATCAGGTATTAAATTACAAATTGATAATAATTGTATAACATTTACTTCAAAAACTTATTTTTTGATGGATCAAAATTTTAAAACAAGTTGTTACATGCGGCCCTTCAGGGATCCAAAAGCTGGTGTACTTGATAAATAATAATAGTCAATTAGAATGGTAATCAAATGTATTATATTAAACCAGGCAAAACAAGCAGAATAATAGTGTTGATTGTAGTGAATTTGTAGCTCGTTCCGAAGTTGATAATCTCCGTGTAAGTCGTGTGTGATGGATGGGCGGCTAAGCGAGTCGTGTGGTGTTCTCGTCTCTGGATACATCTAACTCAGGCTGTCTCGCTGTCCCCTTTATATATGGTGGCGGCGTCCTTTGAAAGTGAGCGGCGCGTGTACAGTCGTCCTTGATATGGACCTCACGATTATGAAAGTGGTATTCGTAGTCGAAAACACTTTTGGGTGTGGTCGCATTCCTGGTTGTTATTATGAGCAAATATATGGTATTGCGTAATCCCATTACAAAGTTTAGGGATTGATAAAATGTATTTTTTATATAAACATATTGGAGAAAGCTTAAATAATAATAATAATAATATAAATAAACGATTATTAGAAGTACATTGCAATATAATTGAAAAATCTTTTTCATCTGTTAAGAATAGTCATCACATCGAGGAAGATGTTTTGTATAATTTTTATTATGATTATGATAATCCATATACAAAAACTAATTCAATAATAAACATACCTGTTAAAGGACATTTTCAAGAAATAAAAATAGATATTATAGATCAAAATGGTAAAAAATATGTTTTTGATATGATGATTTTATTGTTTATCTTGATTTAATTAAAGAATAAATATTAAATTATTTTTCAATAGAAATATTCTATTGAAAATAATAGTTACTAGGAGATAAAGGTTGGAGTACTAAAACTTTTTCTTTTTTATATTTTTATATTTTTATATTTCTTCAATAGTACCTCTTTCAACATCAAACAAAAATTCATCTTCTCTTATGAAAAAAATATAACAAATTGTATCTTTAGGTAAATCTTCATGTAACTCAATATGTAAAATAATATTTTGTTTATTAAAAAGGATATTTTCTGGTTGATAAACTGTTTTAGTTAGAAATATTGATCTATAATCCTTAAAATCAGTTGGATCATTATACATCAATGGAAGTTCTTGAATATTTTTATGATAAGTTAATTTATATGACATCAAATCATCATAAGATTGACAAAACTTATTATTATTAAAATCTTCATCTTGACGTTCTGCAGGATAACTTATTCCATTTATTTCAAACCTATAGCTTCTAAGACGACAATTATCAAATTTACCAGGATCATGATCTTGAGTATTTAATTTATTTGTTTGAAATCCAAAACCACAAAACGTAGGAAGATTTTTGCTTCGATATTCATTTGATACATCAATTTTAATAGTTTTCCCTTTTATATTTCTTTCCTCAATCATTTGCCACGTTTTAAAAATAAAAGTATACTTTTTTTCTTTAGAAAATGTAGTTATTTCATTTACCAATAAAACATTTTGTAAAGCAGCGTATCGTACAACTGGAATTTTAATTGAAAATTCATCAATAATAATTTTACCATCTTCTGTTCCTATAACAGTTTTTCTTACCTCTTTAGCATTTTCAATAACTACATCTTTTTTTAGTAATGCATCATCATCTGTATTTCTAGAAAAACATAATTCCATATCACAATTGATAACAGGAATTGAAATGTCATTGAAAAATGGTAAACCATATTCTGATAATAAACCCATAACATTAAAATTACCTCCACCTTTAAATTTGCTTACAAAGCCTGAGTTTATACTTGGTTCATTTGAATCCAAAGAGTTGCAGCCGTTAATTGTACTTACTTTTCCCACATACTCAATTTCAGTTATTGTTTTACCATGTATTTTAACTTGAACTTTGGTCCATAAATGTTTAGGAAAATCATCAATTAGTTGTATTTTTGAATCTTTAGGATATTCTTTTCCATCTTTTTGCAAATATCTACCATACATATAACACTTTGCTTTTCTAATATCCATAAAATTATCCATGTTATTTATTTTAAAAATGGTATCTTTATTAGGTGTATTAAGTTGAGTGTTACTCGTAGGTGTAAAAGTTTTATATTGAACACTTTCAATAAACTGATTATACTTTTTAAAAATATTATACATTGTTTATAATAGTAAAAATTAAAAAAAAATTTTATTATAAAAATTTTTTATAATAAATGAATCTTATTATAATAAAACCATATAAAATAAAAAATAAAATAAAATCTTAGTAGTATAGGGGTCACTATGGTACACTTTCATTTTAAATGCAAAATTCCTTAAATTATTTTGCAAATCGTGAAACGCAATAATTATTAAAATATTTTGCAAATCGTGAAACGCAATAATTATTAAAATATTTTTTCATAGAAATTGAAACGCAATATTTCCT
The DNA here is from genome assembly GCA_949089665.1 of Macrosiphum euphorbiae. NCBI lineage: Eukaryota > Metazoa > Arthropoda > Insecta > Hemiptera > Aphididae > Macrosiphum > Macrosiphum euphorbiae. The sequence continues at coordinate 277,921 of CARXXK010001016.1, forward strand.
AAAATATTTTTTCATAGAAATTGAAACGCAATATTCCTTTAATTATTTTGCAAATTGTGAAACGCAATAATTATTAAAATATTTTTCAAAAAATCTGAAATGCAAAAATACTAAAAATAATTTTCATAGAAATTGAAATGCAAAAAATACTAAAAATATTTTCCTATGGGGGACTTCGGCACACCTGACATTTAAATGCACTAATTACTTAAAATATTTTTTAATAGAATTGTTCTATCAAAAATAAAAATCGAAATAGCATATTTAATTGCAAAATGTATTAAAAAGAAATTGAAAAAATTAATTTAAAAATTAAAAATATAATAAATAATAAAAATAATGGAAACAACTATCAAAGATTTTAATAAATTACAAGAAAATGAAATGCAAAACGAAATAGAAAAATCATTATTAAATAATGAAATCTTTGTTAAGTTCTGTAAATATGAATACTATAATACTAAAAATAAAAAAAATATTAAAATCATGAAATATAATCTAAATACAATTCCGATTAAAGGAAATATTTTAATTGTCGATCATGGACACAATATTTCTGGAAATGGAAAGCCTTATGCTTCTAAAATACTAGAATCGCCAACATGGCTTGAAATTTGTAAAATAGCTAATGATTTAATAAATACAACCGGTACTTATTTTTTCAAATATCTCCATGATATTTGTGTTGTTCAAGATTTAGGAAACATTAAAATATGTTGTCTTGGTATGGGAGGTACAGATTCCGATCACAAAATGCTTAGAATATAACTATATTATTAATTTAATTTTTAATAGAATTGTTCTATTAAAAAATAAAAATAACATATTTAATTGCAAAATGTATTAAAAAGAAATTTAAAAAAATTAATTTAAAAATTAAAAATATTATAAATAATAAAATAATGGAAACAACAATAAACGGTTTTAACAAATTACAAAAAAATGAAATGAAAAAAGAAATAGAAAAATCAATATTAAATAATGAAATCTTTGTTAAATTTCATAAATATGAATACTATAAAAATAATAATATTAAAATAATGAAATATAATCTAAATAAAATTCCAATTAAAGGAAATATTTTAATTGTCGATTATTGTCGCAATATTTGTGGAGATGGAAATGGAAAGCCTTATGCTTCTAAAATACTAGAATCGCCAACATGGCTTGAAATTTGTAAAATAGCTAATGATTTAATAATTACAACAGGTAAATTTTCAGAAATATATCTCTATGATATTATTGTTCATCAAGATTTAGGAAATATTAAAATATGTACCCTTATTATGGAGTCGACTTTATTAGACCATTTATTAATTTAATTTTTTAATAGAATTGTTCTATTAAAAAAATGTTCAATATTTAACGCGTGTCCCATTCGGACACGCGTTATTAAAATCCAAAAATCTTTAAAAACGATTTTACACTATGATACTATGAGGGGGACTTATAAAGAATTACAATCAAAAATGTTTAATGTAAAAATGAAGATTCTAACATAAAAAGCAACGGAGTTATACTTAAATGAAAAATATGAAGCGGGGGGTAAACTTTTAATATGTAGTGTAGATAAGTATATAAAACATATCTGTGTTGTTCCGACTTGATAATATCAAATATTAAATGAAGTATAGGACTTGTAATATTTAACAAGGTCAAATTATATGACCGTGTAATAATAATTTAAATCGAAAAAAAAAAATAGAAAAAATTTGCAAAAGTAGCCCCATTGTACAGACATCGGTTTTTTTATTTTTATTTTTTTTTTTTTTGACATCTGTACAACAGGGGGCTACTGAGATATGTAGCCTTCATCGTATCACAACACAATGAGGAGACGTTATATGTAGACTCCAGGGACCAGTGAGGAGAACCTTATCTATGATATCACAGGTAACACTAGTGTCTGAAATCCGACTATACTCAACATATAATCGAACAAGCCACATGTCGTGTGTAGAGCTGAAAATACCACAAATAAAATCCCACCCAGCCAGTATCGAACCTACAACTGTATGCATACAAAGCCTAACATCTCCCCACTGCGCCACGACACTCGGGCATGTATAATAGTATAACAAACACTATTTAAATAGTATTAAGCTAGTATAATTATATCACACTGTATACTATAATATAGTCACGTTGTATAGTAGTCAGTAGATAAGCTATTCAATACCGGATGTTAAAAAAATAATCATTCTAGCTGCATATTATTATTATTATTATTATTATTATTATTATTATTATTATTATTATTATTATTATTATTATTATTATTATTATTCGAATCATGTAATACCTCTTGTATTAATTTACGTAGTTCGTTTAGTGAAAGTTTAATTTTACTAATATATTTGTTATTAATAGATCTTAAAATAGCTTCTAAACAACAATTATTAATCAAATGAAAGTGAAATGATTTTAATTGATTATGTTTTTTGTAATAATCATATTTTGCAACATTTTCGTAACAACAATTATCCATTTCACTATCACTATCAATAAATACAAACATTAGGAAATTATGTTGTTCTTTAATCAAATTTAAAAATGATTCCAGTTTTTTATTTACCATTTCTATTATTTATTATAATAGAAATATATTTTTTTAACATCGAAATATTAAAACATACATATGAGTACAACAACGACTTGTTAAAAAACAACGTTAACGTAAAAAAAAACAACGTCAACGAGTTAACGTAAAAAACAACGACTCGTTAACGAGTTGCCGCTCAGATCTGAGCGTCAACTCGTTAACGACTCGTTTACTCGTTTACTCGTTTACTCGTTAACTCGTACTCGTTTACTCGTTTACTCGTTTACTCGTTGACTCGTTTACTCGTTTACTCGTTGTTAAATATATATTAAACAAGTTGTTATTTTTAATAGAAATATTTCTATTAAAAAAATAAAATATTTAAATAAATTATAAACATAAATGACCACATATAGGTGGATCATTATAGTATTGAAATTGGGAAACAGTACAAAAAAGATTATCTTTACCCAAATATTTTAAAAGTTCTTTTGGTGGCTCACCAACTATATGACCAAATGGATCAAAATATATTTTAAATGTATTGTTTATTTTTTCCATGCAACCCAATGAGAACCATTTTGAGTAGAATCATTTAAATTAAATACTCCACATTCATTTTCCCATGGTGTTGTAGGTAATTCATTTAACATAAAACAACCTCTATAATTTTTTATTTTATTTCCAAAATAATTTATATCTATATTACTCAATGGATCAATTTTTACATTATTTTTTTTAATCCAAAACCGTGTATAAATACCTTCAAATTTTTCAATATTATTTCTAAATGTTGTTATTTCAAATTTATTCATTTTTTCAATTTTTTTTTCAATATTTTTTTTTTTTTTTTTCAAGCCAGAACCTTGTGATCTAATTTTTTCCATCTCTTTATTATGTCGAATTGTTTCTTGTTCCATTTTTTTTTTGTGTTTAGCATCAGTTACTGCAGTATAAAGTGCACTAGCACCTGCAGCCAAAGCACTTACACCTTCAACCACAGCAATAGCTATTGGTAAAAATCCACCTTTTTTAATTTGAACATGTTTAAGTTCTAAACTTGATCCGGTATTATTTTTTTTAGCGTTTTTTAATTTTCTTATTTGTTCTGGCTCAAGAATAAATTTATGTTTTCCACTATCAATTTGATTATTTTCAATTAGAATTGATACATCTTTATTATTTTTATGAGCTTTCAATATTTTATTAAATTGTTTTTTATTTAAATTTAGATTCATTTTATAATACAAATATAATTAAATTAAATTAAATTAAATTAAATTCATTCCAAATCGTCTTTTAACATTCATTACATTTGCTGTAAAAATGGCTGCAGTTTTTTCACCTATAGAACTATGAGGATCATAAAATCTTTCCATTGCTTTTTGTTCTAAAATTTTATCAGCAATATGTCTTGTTTTAGTATCTTTATTATCTTTATAAAATAATCATGTTCTCTCGCAGCTTCATCTAATTTGTTTTTAGGTTTTTTATTTTTTTCTAACTTTGTTCCCGGTCCTAAATAATTATAACCAGGCCAATGCATTTCAGGTAAATTTGAACAATTCAAAAGATAATTAACAATTCCTGAACCTGTAATAATTTTCTTTGGTAAACATGAAACATATGATGATAAATAATCTGCACCGTTAATAGGTATATCAATTAATTTTTCCATTTCTCTAATACAAATATTAAGAATATCAAGTTTTTCATCATGGTAAATATTATTTCCTATACTTTCTTCAATTGATATATACTGTATACGTTTAATTATTTTTTCTTTTGATATTTTCACTTCCTTTGGTAAACAAGTTACATATTTTAGTAAATATTCAATACCTTCAGGAGTATCAATAAGATTTTCCATAATTGATTTAAATAAATGAACAATACCAAGTTTTTCGTTTTTAAAATTATTATTTCCAGCTCTTTCTTCTGAAGAAATAAACTGTAAATTATCTATCACTTGGTTTACATTACTAATATAACGATATTCAATACGATTTTCTGTGTATTTCTTTAAACCCTCCCCTATTTGATTATCTTCAGCTAATATTTCATTATTTTCTTTTTTTTCAATAATTTCATTATCTTCATTATTTTCTTTCTTTTTATTATTTTTTTTCTTATCAGTTGTTTCTGTCATTTCTTTCCAAATCGAACTAATCATAACCCTATATTTTTCACTACGACTTGATTTAGCTCTTTTCGTTGAAGGATCATTGTTTTGATATATAGAATTAGTTTCAAATAATATATTTTTATAAATATTAAATTCATCATCATTATAAAATTGTTTGGGTGTAGGAACTTGATGAGTTAATAATCTCCATAAACCTGGTGTTCCTATATATCTTTTTTCATTTAAAATTATATCATCATTATCAAGATCGATTATATCTTTTCCAATCATATAAATATCATCTTTCTCATTAAGATATATTCCAAAAGAATTAGTATCTTTTACAGTTTTTAAATATTTTGACGCAATAGGACCTAAGTTTATAATATTTTTAGGTAATGGAGAATTACTTGTTGAATTTTGACTAGAATATTTTGGAGTTCCAAAAGTCTCTTCTGAACTTGTTAATCGTTTTAATTCTGGATTTCTAGGTTGTATATTTAATTTTTGAATATCTCCTTCAGTTTTAATAGCAACATCTTTAACTGCATTCATTGTTGTATTAACATTTGTTAATGCGTTTATTATTGGTCCAAACTTTTTTTGTTGTTCTTCAAGTACATGTTTTTGTTTTACAATTGTATTTCTAAATCTATCCTGTAAATCTTTTTTAAGATTAATTATTTTATTTACATCTGTAGATTTATATTGTTTTTTTTCTTTTTTAATATTATCTTCATCTTCATCATCTTTTTCTATAATAACAGTCTCTTTTTCATTAGGTTTTAATAATACATCTTTAAACCTATTTTGTAATTTATTTTTAGTATTAATTATTGTCTGAATCTTTACATCTGATGTGTTTTTTAAACTATTTCCTACCTTGGAATTGTTTTGTGTTTGATCTTCAAATGAAACATTTTTTTTAATTTTTTTTTTTAATTCTTTTTGAATTTGTTTAATATCCATTTATTATACAAAAAATTAAATTAAAACATAATCATTCATCGATATATAAAATCTCATTACCTTTATTGTCATAGATTAAATTTTTTATCAAGTCTATTGTTATGAAACCATATGTTTTTATTTTACTTTTTTTATCATATTTTTTACAATAAGTTCTATTAATTTCTTTAAATTTTTCTAAAGCTACATCTTCACTAATCAAATCGGACCATATTTTTTCAATATAATAATTTGATTGATTAAAAACAATTAAAACATTCAAATTATTTCTTATTGTTTTTATATCTACTGAAGTATAACTTTGTGTTAAATAAATAACACTAATATTCTTTGATCTTGATCTTATAAAATATTCAATTATCATGTCTTGTTTTTCTTTTAGAAAATCATCAAAAATCACTAAACTATTTGGTTCACAATCATCTACAGATATTATTTCATCATTAGAAAAATGTGTGGTTATAGAAGGTATATCATCAAATATTTTTTTTATTTTTTTATAGACTGGTTGATCAATATTTTTTGTAAAAATATATAGATTTAAATAAGGAATCCAATAATTTATAATCAGATTATACAACAAGGTTGTTTTACCACAACCAGATGGTCCTATAATTAAAACACGTGAAGGTAATTCAAATAAAGATTTTTTATTTTCATCTTCAATAAAAAATTTTACTTTTACTTTATCCATTTATTAAAAAAAAAATATATATTTGGTAATATAAATAAGAAATGGAAAATATTTTAAATAAATATGATAATTATATAATAAATAGTCAATATGAAAGTTATATACCTCAAATTACAACAGAATTGAATAAATCAAACCGAAATACAATAGTTATAGAAGATGGTAAAGATAAATTTCTGAACATTAAAAATTCAAAACTTTATTTATCATTTGAATATGTACAAGAAGATGGATCTAAATATCCAGCAAAATCTAATGTTATGTTATCTGATAATAGTGGAGCACTTTTGTTTCAAAAAATTACAATTAAATTAAATAATAAAATTATAGATGAAAGTGATAATACTGGAAGATTAAGTACAGTAAAAGGTTATATGAGTTATGCTGTTGATGGAAATGGTCCTACACAAAATTCAGGATTTGAATCTACATCTCAAGGGGGAGGAAGTGTCGAGCTCATCATTCCTTTATCACACTTTGGTTTAGGATCAATGAAAGATATAAAAAGTCCTCTTTACAATGCTAGATTTGAAATAATTTTTACGAGAAACACTGATGATGATGCGTTGATTCTAGAAACAAACACTGAAGCTACAGCAGATACAAAAAATATTAAAGCAAAACGTGGTAAAATTAATATTTTAGAATTAAAAGTTCATTTGCAAAATATAGAATATGATGAAATAACAAAAATTCAAATAGTTGATGCATTAATTAAGAATCCATGTATTTTAGCTTTTAAAAAATGGCAAAATATTGAAGTAAGAAATCTTACTGGAAAAAAGATAAGATTTGATTTAACAAATAATTATCGAAATAATAGACATCCATTGTTTGGTGTTGTTTATTTTCAAAAAAACAGATTAGACAATCAAGAAAGTAATGCTTGTTATTTTGATCATTGTGATGTTGTAAATTATTCTTTTGAAGTAAATGGAAAAAAATATCCTAATGAATTACAAAATCAAGATTTTAATGATATAAAATGTTGTCAATCATATGAAGATCATATGAGTTATAAAAAAACCTATTATAAATCACATGAAGAAAATCCATTAATGTATTTAGATAAATTACAATTTAGACAAAAGAGACCATTTTTTGTTGTTAACATGACTAGACACCCTAATCAAATTGCAATCTCCAACTGTACAGTAATTTTAAACTTAGATTTCAGTCAAAATTTACCTGATAAAACAATTTGTTATATTTGTTTAATTTCTAGTGCAGTGTATACGTTTGATATTGAAAGAGGAATAGTTGATGAAAGTTATTAAATATATTAAAATTAATTAAAAAATCGTTCCCTACTTTAATTTTTCAAGATATTTTATCTTGAAAAAAAAGTTTTTAATATTTATTTTTTTATTAGATCAAGAACACCAATAAATTCTTCATCAAAATTAACAATATTACCTTTCAAATCTAAAATATAAATTTCTATTTTTTGAAACCGATTTTTACTAACTGGTCTATATATCATTTTATGAGGTTTAATCAAAGCACTATTAGAATTATATTGAAATAAAAATAAAACTTCATCATAATGAGATACCTCATCAATATTATGTGTAATAGATTCTTCAATTATATTACAATGTACTTCTAATATTTTGTTGTTATTATTTAATGATGAATTTTCTCCATGATGTGTATGTATCCCTCCTAAACTTAAATTTAAATCTTTATCAAATGAAAAATAATCTTTTGTTGTTATTTTAATGTAATCACCATTATTTTCAAACTTCATAATCGAATTGAATAAACTATTTAAATGTTCAATTGAATAATTTCCTTTTAATTCTGTTTTACTATTTTCATTAGAAATAATACCATTTATTTCTTTTAAGAAACCTTGAGTGTAAAATATTGGAGTTTTTATTCCTATTACCGTATAAGCAATATCTGGTGTTGTATACTCAACACCTAATTCTATTTCTTTCCCTTTAGGCCATGTTTTATTAATAGGGATCAGACGTTTTATAAAATTAAAGCCTAAACAATTTGATAAATATTCATCAAAACACAGACCAATTGAAGCAGTTATTTTTAATAAATTTTTATTTATTTCAAGATTTATTTTAGGAAAATTTTCCACAAATTTAGTTCCGAATGAATTAAATAAATTTTCAATTTCGCCTATTGAATAAATACCAATAAATATTGTACCTAGTGGGATTTGACCATTTCGACCTAATCTAAATTCACATTCTTTTTCAATATTTATGTAATATTCACCATCAATAGGATAGTACATTTTTTTCTCACTTGTCATTGAAAAATCTATATTATCATTAAAACCTAAATATTTTTTTAATTTTTCATCTAATTTATAATAACAAGGAGATTTAATTGTAATTCTATTAGTTTCATCAGAAAATGATATAATAAGTGGTTCTATTTCTTTGTTCAATTGTTCAATACTATATCTACCTGTTTTTATATGTATTATATTCTGTTTAATTGTTATACAACAGTCTGATTCAATATTAATAAAATCGTTGCCATTCAAAACTATTGAATAGAGAGCTAAAAAATGATCACCATCATCATTGTGAATAGGTTTGTTTAAATCAATACGACCCTTTTTAACTTTTATAAATACCATTTATAAAAGTAAATTTATTTTTTACTTAAAAAAAATTAAAATCATGTCTTGTTTTCCCATTCTTTAAAAATGTTTCACCATTATAAATAAGATTAAATTTTGTTTCCGAATTTGTATTATAACATGTTATTTCCTTTTCTGTAAATTCATTTGTATATCTATCTGGTAAATTTAACATATATTCATCGTTTAATACAACTGATAATCTTTTTCCAAACTTTGTATCAATCTTTATGAACTTATTTACTTTGTATGGTTTTCCTTGTTCCAAATAATTACATTTTATAAATGTATATCCATTGTTTATTTTATTTAAAGCATCTTTAAAGTTTTCCATTTCTATTTCTTATTTATATTAGAAAATAAAAAAAATTTTTTTATTATTTATTTTATTTTTAATTTTTAAATTTCTTTTTAATACATTTTGCAATTAAATATGCTATTTCGATTTTTATTTTTGATAGAACAATTCTATTAAAAAATGTTTTGGTGCATTTCAGATTTTTGAAAAATATTTTAAGTAATTATTGCATTTAAATGTCACGTGTGCCGAAGTCCCCCATAGGAAAATATTTTTAGTATTTTTTGCATTTCAATTTCTATGAAAATTATTTTTAGTATTTTTGCATTTCAGATTTTTTGAAAAATATTTTAATAATTATTGCGTTTCACGATTTGCAAAATAATTAAAGGAATATTGCATTTCAATTTCTATGAAAAAATATTTTAGGAAATATTGCGTTTCAATTTCTATGAAAAAATATTTTAATAATTATTGCGTTTCACGATTTGCAAAATATTTTAATAATTATTGCGTTTCACGATTTGCAAAATAATTTAAGGAATTTTGCATTTAAAATGAAAGTGTACCATAGTGACCCCTATACTACTAATATGTACAGTTTGAATGAGTTTGATCTCATGGTCAAATTTAAAGTTAAAATATCAGAGAACAAGTATTGAACCCAAAGGTAAAACTTAAAACAAATGTATTAAAATAAGTATTTGTGTTTAAATACTTTCTAAGTATTTGTATTTGTTCTTAAATACTTATTGAAAAAAGTACTTTAAATACTATTTAAATACTTTTTAAGTTGATGTATTTGTATCTCTATTTAAATACAAATGAAAAGTATCTTTTTACAAGATTGGTTGATGACTATCATCTGCATGGATCACTTGATAATTGTAGCGCCTTCACCTTTGAAAACTATATGAAGGAATTAAAGGAAATGCTTCGGAAACATGAAACACCATTGCAGCAAATTGTTGGACGATACGAAGAGCGTTGCAATAATGAAAATATTGAAGTTATTGAACCCTCACAATTCACATTTAGAGTTAATGACCCCGATTGTTTTTTTCTTTCAAATAGTGAAGATATTGTTCGTATTACTAAAATTAGTTCAAAAACTGACACCATAGTTGGTCAGAAATTTGAACATAAAATAGATTTTTTTTTTAAAGCCTTTATGTTCTTCAAAACTTAATATATGCAGGGTGTTCCAAATTTCACGTGACAGCAGATTTCATCATGATCTACTAAAATTAGGAAAAAATGACCTATGTGAAAACTTATTTGAATCACATACTCAAAACTAATTTGATATTAATTTTTTTTTTATTAATTAAAAGGGGGAGATTTTAGGGGTAATTTTTAAAATCCACATGGGAATCTATATTTTTGAAATATGATTCCTACAGGATTTTTTTTTAATGAATTTTGACGTATCATTCATAATTATTTATTGATAATTAAAGAAGCTATTTACATTCGAATTTTGTATTTAATTTGTAAAAATGCCATCAATAAATAATAATAATAATATACTTTGTGCTTCTGTTTTACGCCGATGCATTGCTGTACCTACAACCTTTATAATCTGTACGCTATCTAACTACCAATTTACTAGTAATAAAACGTGTATTTGTTATCTTAATTTAATTTTATATTACATAGGTCAAGCCACATGATTCTATTGATAATAAAAAAAAAAAAAAAACAAGGCATTAGATAATAATATACCGTCTACATATTATGTATATTGGATATTGTTTTATTTATAATCAATGCTATGGAACGGGTTTAGTGTCCTCAATAACTTTACATAATATTTATTATTTATAATATAAAATTTGAAATAAATATCATTCAGTTGACAACTAGGCAATAGCTAATTATACCAAATTGTTGTATAAATGTTATTATACTGCATACAATTATTTACCTGTATCTGTATTTTTGACTAATGTAGGTGCCTATTCATATTTTATAAATTTAAATAATAAATAATAACCAAGGCTAGGAACTTAAAAGTATGCAGTAAAAATTTATAAAATATGCAATTTATTGAATAAAATACATTATACATACAAAATTTAAAATTTAAATTAGGTAGGTGTCTGAAAAAAAAATTAACACCGCACGTTTATGTATTTAATTACCTACAATTATACAATTTATTTATATCATGGTACAAAATATTAATCCAGTGGTAAATTTGAATAAAAATAAATACGGGCCGGTCAGCGATCACTATTACAAGTTCTCAGTAGTAGATATAAAGATTATAATATTATTTTTGGGAGCAATAGTAATAGCCGTTGATGAATTTATTTATTTTTTCAAACAATATAAAAGTATAAATTTCTAAAAAAAAATTTGTTCACGTTAATGCTATGATATATGCATATAATTAATGTTCTTATACCTAAAATATGCGAATTTGTACAAAAAATCACGAAATATTCAAAATTATGCAACAAACATTTTTGTATTTGTAATATATTTACTATGAATCTAATTTGTATCGAATCAGATTTTCAATATGCACTTTCTAAACAAATATGCAAATGTTTTAAGTTCCGAGCCTTGGTAAGACTAATAACATACTTAAGTACATACCTATACTTTCATATTATGTTTGAATCAACTTAATATTAAATATGTATATCATTTCTAAACACTGCAAAAGGACAACATTGATTCCAAAAACTTGTATGATTAAACCTCGAGTTCAACATAATGTTGAATGATGCATATAAAATCAAACAGATTTTGAAAGAAAATCACCTTTTCACAACATTAAGATATGATCAATCTAATATTAAATTATAATAACTAGGGCTTGGATGTTGTTACATTAATTTTATTTAAATTAATAATTCATTTACTAAAGACTAAAGGTTATGGCTAGACTTAGAGACTTAAAAGCTTTAAACACAAACATATACGCATAAAAATATGAGCAAATATGTATACTCTAGATGTCTAGAACAAGATAATTTTGACTGAATTTATTAAAAATGTATTTAATTATTATTAATGTATTATCAATTTTTCCTTTTTTTTTAAAAATAATTGTACCTATTGCTCCAATGGCTTAAGCAAAAAAAAAAAAAAACGATAGGCCCATAGGAGGGTTTAACATCTGAGCATGGATCATCTCACATGGAAGTCACACAATATTTACACAACGTTGGTAAAATATGTATATCACATTTGTGTAAGCAATTTAATTTTTAAACTACATTTTTATGAAATTTTTTTTTTCTCTAATAAGTAGAAACCTTGTAACCTTATTAATTAATTATAACAACATCAAAGTCCCGAACCCGGACATTTCGCCGCAGACCGTTTCGACTAGTGATGGGCGGCAACGAATAATAACTATCGAATTATTCGATAGTTTTTCCAAATAAGTTATTCGAATAATTGACCAAATCATTCGAATAACTTATCATTCGAATAATTTTTATCATTCGAATAAATTTTATTATTCGAATATTTTTTTATTATTCGATTACAAAAATTATTCGAATATTTTTCATTATTCGATTACAAAAATTATTCGTGTATTTCTTATTCGAATAATTTGTATTTAAATAATTAAAGATATTCGAAAATAAATTAATAATTGTTAGTTGAATAAAAATTAATAACTATTCGAGTAAATAATATAATGTATAATATGAATCCCTCATAATTTTAGATGGTTAATCAATGGTCTACACTCTACATCATGTAGAACTATTTTGGTATTAACCAGGAAACCAGAATTAGGTACATTTGTTAATTTGTTATCATCATATTATATATATCTATTATCATAGATGATTTCCCGCCACAATAGTGATGATAATTGTTAACATTGTTAAAACATTATACAATAGTTATTACTGTTAATTGTTATTAGTTAATCCAGTCGAATTACTCGAATTTAATTAAATTTGTAAATTGTTAACTATATCAATATGTCGTGGCTAAAAAAAACAGCTCCATAGTATGGGAGTATTTTAGAAAAAATCCTAATGCTCCAAATGAGGCCTTATGTACCCTTTGCGAAAAATCGTACCAAAGAGCAAGTGGTACATCGAATTTGTTAGAACATCTAAAAAGGAAACATATGCCCAGATTAGAGCGGTACAAAATGCTGAAACAAAATGAAAGACACAATGATACAAATTTACCAGGTAATTTATAATTATTATGTCATTCAAACTTGTCAGAATGTTTTAATTGATATATATTGTGTACTATAATAATAATTGTTAATCAATCACCAAACATGTTAATAAATTATATAGGAACATCTGAGTCATCCCAAGACCATCAACAGCCGAGTTCTTTCTATTTAGTTTCTAGGGTAGACCCTCCAACGGCTATAACTCAAACTAGCACTATCAGGACTGATGCTTCAACCTCCAGTGAACCACCAATAAAGCGACAAAAACAACTTCTTTTATCAAATAGGTAAATAATAATTTATTTTAAAATATAAAATTATATTGAAATAAATTAATAAGGTAAAAAACTTTGATCTTTGATCTAAAACGATGAAGTAAATTTCTAAGAATTGTGTGTAAAAGGTACAATTTGTACCGTACAAGTCCACTGTAGACTTCATACATACTTCTTTGTTAACATTTTCTGTTTCAATATTTTACATAACAGAATACAGATTAATGATTTATAAGAAATATCTAACTAACTAGTAGTTATTTAGTCTGCATGTTTAAAGTAATTTATTATTTTATTTTTAAGAACCACCAATGGAGCAGAAAGTTTTCACAGAACTTATAATGGACAATTTTACAGCACACATCCTCCTACACATGCAGTAATTTCTGTTTTAAAGGAGACCCAAACACAAACCGTGGCAATAATCAACTCCATTGAAAATAATATTACAAAAACCATGGCCAGCAAAGATTATAATCGTATTGTTTCAACAATTAATTTATATAAAGAGTTTGAACAAAATAAGGACATTATAAGGTATTTAAAATTAACCGGAAATAAGTACTTAGGAAAAAAATATTGATTTTTAAAATTTTTAATCCTAAGCTGACAAATAAAATATATAAATATATTGTAAATAAATTTTAATTTTTTTAATTTTTTATCTTTAGCTGACAAATATGTTGTATATAAATATAATTTTTTTTACTTTTAATCTTAAAAAATGGATATCTTTTATATATTGTATATTGTATTTTTATTATTTTTATTTTAATTAATGTGGCAACGTTGCATAAAAGTTAGCAGGTAAGAACGTTCTCAATCGTGCTATTAAAAAAGGTACGGCCGATAAGGACCGTTCTCAATCGTGTTCTACCCAAGAGGACGCCAGACGGGCAAAAATACCGTACAAAAAGATGCCAATTTTGTTCCAATAATACGGCTTACTGAATGGATTTAGAGCAAAATACCTTTATTAAAAGTTGTAGAGGAGAGTTATATCGGGTGCGTGACGAGACTCGATTTTTGATATTTTAATTTTTTATACCAATTATTCACATGTAAAAAAGTGAAAAAAAGTGAAAACGCAAAACGATTTTATCGATTTTGAGAACGAAATATCAAAAATCGAGTCTCGACACGCACCCGATATAACTCTCCTCTACAACTTTTAATAAAGGTATTTTGCTCTAAAACCATTCAGTAAGCCGTATTATTGGAACAAAATTGGCATGTTTTACAGAAAAAAAATGTAATTGCGGCCGTCATGTGCTGCTGTCATTTCTAGCGGCAGCGTTTGTCCCCTCCTAGCTCTGACATCCAGGCGCGCTCGCCGCCGGCAGGTCAAAACCGGTCTGTTATCGGCGGTCCGCGCTTCGCCCGTCGTTGCATTATTTTCATATTATTATTATTTACGTGAAATAAAACAAAATAAAATTATGCTCGATTTATTACGATCGCCTCAACCGTCCTTACATTACCGTATTGCCGTGACAGCCGCGGCTGTGAGAAAAAACTTATTTTTTTAGTTCCAAAAACACGGCTAACTGTTTTAGAGCAAAAAACCTATTATAAAAGTTATAGAGGAGAGTTAAATCTGTTAACGTATAGGACTAGATTTTTGATATTTTAATTTATTATACCAATTATTCACAAATCAAAAAGGTGAAAACAAAAAACAAAAAATGCAAAACGATTTTATGGATTTTGAAAATGAAATATCGAAAATCGAGTCCTATATGTTATATAAAACATCTATAAAAACCTCTTCAAAAACATTTAAACAGAATTTCTATATAATATATATTATTTATTGTGTTAAAAATATAAGAATTTATAAAAATTAAAACTTATCTCATCAAATAATTAGTGTATTAGATACCGTTACAACACAACTATACAAATTAGTAATTACTTTAAAAGTTTAAAAGTAACAAATAAAATAAAATTTATAAAGGTGATTTATTTCAATACAATTTATTTCATACTATTATTATACATTTGATTATTTGAACAATTTTATTAAAGTATGTTATAAAATAAAATATATTTATACAATATATAAGTGTAGAAAAAAAGTAAGATAAACAAAATACATACATACTAATTAATTCAGTGGCGTATTTAGGAATTTGTCATGGGGAGGGTCCAGATAATTTTCAGAACACAGAGCCACGGGGGACGAAGTCCCACACACCACCCATTTACTCTTTATTAAATAAAATATACCATATTTATAAGACGATATAAAATTTTTGAGTTTTTAATTATTAAATAATAATATGTACAAAACAAATTTAATAAAAAGCGTTTAAGTGGATGTCACTCTGCTGCTGTACAGTAGGTTACAAGTGGGTCAATGTATAATATAATGGATTGTATTAAACTTGAACTCAATGATATAATATCATAATATCATTGTATAAGAAAAACGATTCTGAGCGAAGACGGTTTGTCAGTCTGGATATTTTATATTGTTATTATTTATTATAGCCTCTAAGTTGAATTAATAATGAAATATTTTTTTTTTATTCTTTTCTATGGTGATAGACAAAGTTACGTGTTAGAAATTAAAATCCCATTTTTAGCGGTTTTTCGTAATTTTTTGGTGGTTTTTACAGTGGCATTAAATAACTATTGAGAAAGTCGAAAAATGACCTCTCTAAAGTACTATCTTGATCCAATTTTCTAAAAGATAAGTTACTATATTATGTCTATACATGTTGAAATCGAAGCACTATTTCTGGAAGAAATTTCGTATACAGGAAAAATAAATAAACACCATTGTAAAACCAATAGATAACTCAGAATCGAATATATAGTTATGTTATAACTTTTATACAAATATTTCCTTAATTACATTAGGTACCTACTTCATTCATAGTTGATCTTAGATAGCTTTTCAACCTTAAAAAGGTTGAAAAAGATCTCTCTGGAGTGGTTGTAGATATACTGGCAATGTACAAAACTACAAAATATTTGAATTAAAAAATGAACTTGGTATTTTTCAACCATTTTCGGTATCCAACTGATAAAAATAATCAAGATATTTATTGAAAATGTTGATATAACTATAGCTTCGAAAATTTTTTATAAAATCCGTAAAATAGTATGATAAAATTTGTTTTTTAATCATGTAAAAACTGCACAACATTTAACATGTACGAGACACGAGTCAATGGGGGGGGGGGGGGGGGTCCGGACCCCATGGACCCCCCCCGTAAATACGTCACTGCTAATTATTGACTTCCGAAAAAATAATATAAATGTTGTGAACAATTATATAATAATATAATATAATAATACATAGTATTAGGTATATAAATACGTACTAAGAACCTTTGCTAAATTAATTTTTAGAACTTGGGAGGATTATAACTTAAATTAATGTTTTCTATAGCTGATTTTTTTGCTTTCCTATTTAAATAACATTTTGCTATAAAATATAATAAAAAAACTATTATTAAGACAACTAAATATTTGTTTGTGTATATAAATCCATACGTTTTATCTACAATAAGCGAATTTAGTAACATATCTTGTTGGTCTAATTGTTTATTTATTTTATTGAACGCTTTTTTATTAAATTTTATATATTTTATTTCATCGAAGTGAATCGGTTTGGGATAGGCCTGATTTGAAAAATTGAATACATTACAGCATGAATCATTCGTAAGAGATAAGTCTACTGGAACTGAGAAATATGATGTTTGATTTAATACTTGTTCAGTTTTTAGTAGGTACACCTTTCGAGGTGTAAGCAGCAATACACCCAGACTTCAAGTATAACTTTCCAGAACTTTTAATTTTAATTTTTTGAGTGAAAGACTGTTTATTACAAATTATAGTAATTGTAGTGGGTTTTTCACATACAAAAAACCAATGATTTTTGAAAAATGAGGGATACCACATTTCTGTTTTGAATTCAGAGATATAAGTATAACATTGAGGTGGTTTAGTTACAGAATTTTTTAGTCATTCTGTTACACATGTGGGGTCCGTGACACAATTATGTATAATTTCATTAAATCCACAAACAAATATTTTATCCACTAGGTACTTTACAGTTATTTAAATCTGGACAAATAAAATATTTGGTCATTATTTTGTCCATTAACAAATACATAGAATTTTTAGTCATATGGAGAAATTGACCATGTTCATTTATTGGAATGTAAATCGGTATATGTAATAAACGTTGAAATTTTCTATAAGGCAAAGAGGAAATTTTAAAGAAAAAATAAATCTGTCAATTCAAATCAAAATTCGATTTTTAAATGCTTATAAAAAAAAATTGTGCCTATGTATTTTTAATATTTTTCAATTGCTACTGTAACAATATATCAAGAGCCTTGTATTAAATTTTTACACTTTTTGGCCCAACAGATAAAACTTAATTGATATTTATAGAAAAAAAAACTAAAAAAATTGAAAACTGAAAATGTCCGTAAACAGCTCAAAAAGAGTCGAAATATTTTCAAAATTGTACAGTGTATAGGAAATGCTAATCTGAACATTCAGTAAAATTATCATGTATCTATAGTTATTCGTTTTTGAATTACAACAAAATAAGGAAATCGCCACATGAGAAATCGAGTGAATATCCAATGTTGTAAACATTTGAATTTCAAACGCTCATAAAAATTTAATTTGACTTTCTTATAGAATTTTTTTTTTTGATAAATGTAGGAAATCTCATAAGGAATCTTGTATTACATTTTCATATCTTAGATTTAAAAAGAAAAATTTTTATGAATTTCTAACTCGAAATAATTTGCAAATTTTCGTGATTTTTCCATATTTTGTCATTTTTTGAACTTTAAATGCTTAAAAAAAAACTGTGACTAACGATTTTCAATATTTTTCATCTGTCTTTGAAACAATATAGTAGGAGCCTTGTATTAAATTTTCAAGTATTTTTACTCAACAAATAAATTTTTATTGATATTCATAAAAAAAAACTAATAAAATTGGAAACTGAAAATGTCCCTAAACAGTTCAATATAAATCAAAATATTTTGAAAATGTTATCCTGTATAGTAAATGCAAATATAAACAACCACTGAAAATTTCATGTATCTACGGTCATTTGTTTTAAAGTTACACCAAAAACCAAAATCGATTTTTTGGAAAACCGATTTTGCGTAAAAATTCCCGTTTTTCCTTAATTTTTATTTTGTTTTTCCCGGCGCTTTTGAAAACTACTGTGAAATTTAAATTTTGATCTCCCCAATGCACCAACGATATTCACTTTCCAATCGAACAAGATACTGAAGTTGAAAATCGAAGCATTATTTCGACTACTTATCGTGTACACAGACACAAAAAAAAAAAAATAAAAAAATAAAAAAAAAAACACACATTATTGTAAAATCAATACATTCATCGTTTCACTCAGAATCTAAAAAATGATTATAAAAAAAAAATAATTGAATATAATTTAGACAAGTTGAATGTTTTTTTATTTTTTACTTTCTTAGATTGCAACTCAGTAAGTGTAAATCAAATTCAAGTAGTTTATTTATAACTGATTAAAATGTAAGAAGAAATGTTATACAGGGTGACGTATAAGAATCGATTTTCAATATTTCATTCTCAAAATCGATAAAATCGTTTTCAGTTATTTTCACTTTTTTACTTATGAATAATTGGTATAAAAAAATTAAAATATCAAAAATCGAGTCTTATACGTCACCCGATATAACTCCTCTACAACTTTTAATTGAGGTATTTTGCTCTAAAACCATTTACTTAGCCGTATTATTGGAACAAAATTGGAATGTTTTTGTACGGTATTTTCGCTGGTTTAGCGTCAATGTTATATTATTGTCATTGAATAATAAAAATAATAATATTTATTATAATCAACGGTATTATGGTAATACATACGAAAATATTAGTAAGATAAAAATTAAATACATAATTGGTATGTCTATATTGATATTTTTACAAACTAAATGTAAATCGTAAGTTATTGTACGTAAAATATTGTTAACTCGAATACTTAAAATGTTTGTACAACAATTTGTACGGTAAAAACTAGATTTTCTAGCCAACATAATATTGTTATATACAAATAGGTATACAATTGGGCTGACAGCGGCTTTAATTAAAAGATGGTTAGTGTAGGTATAAGAGCGAATATGGCGGCAATGCATTTACGTGTATGAATTTTATTTCGACGGGATATGTCACGGACGAACGTTCATAAGATAATAAACAACGCTCCCGAACTCGACAACGCGTCGGTCGGTACGCGGCTGTGAGTAGTGGGCGCGGCTTAAACGTCGCGTGCTTGCGGATCACGAAAACACCTAACAGCGCATTCTCTTGGTCATTGCATGGTTTCGTTTGCCCGTGTGGCGTCATCTTATATGGAAAAAATCCCAAAACACGTCTTGGACATTTTGTTAAACAAAATTTATTGGCCAACATAAACAAGAGATTTGAATCAGTTGAGGAGCAAACATTAGTACCATATTTTTCTCGGATAACCTTGTGGGACCCAAGATGCAAAAAAGCAGCATTTGCAGTTGAAAGTAATGCTACTGAAGCTGAAAAAAGCATTGTTTTAGAAATTGCCAGCTTAATGCAAAATTTTACTGAAACTGGTAAATACTAAATATAATATTAAATCTTATATTATAATATAAAACGCTAATAACGCGTATAAGATCCGCGGGGAACGCTCACGGCACTCCGCGTTTCTTCCATGACGACCAATCACAATACTTCCCGCGCGTTCGCTATAAATTCCGCTCGCTTATCTCCCATTTCCTTATCGACGAATATTTTCGAACATTATTATTATTATTATTAAAAAAAAACCCGTGTTTTTCAATTTTTTGACGTGATAATAACGTCTTATAAATCGATTACCCCGCGACCGTCGGACGGAGTGGGGGGACCCATTAAACGAGTAATTATTTTTGACCAAGTATAACTTAGCCGGTATTCGACTTAGAGACCCCGTACCAATGGGCATCTCAATTTTTTAGGCCCCAGATGAATTTTCAACATTAGGGAACCAAAGCCCCCACCCCCCCCACATTTTGAGTTGAGTATAACTCGGCCGGAATTCAAGTTAAACACCTCGGACCAAGGGGGAACCCATTCTTTTTAAGAATACTACCGTTTTCCGCTTTAGGGGACGGGGGCACCTCCTCCCCCCCTTTTTGGATTTTGCTTTTTTGATGGATTTTGGTCCGGGAGAGTACTAACACCCACCTCGCCAAGGGGAAACTCGGGGTTTTGAGTTTTTGATAGGATTTATTGGGATTTTCTTAAATATTGTTTTTATTGATAAGGAAAGTGATAAGAATTTTATTTTATCGCCGCGATACATTTGCCTCGAAATTTCATCTGAGTAGGTGGCTAGGTTGGTTAGGCGTTAGGATAGGTGACTCGAGGGTCGTGGGTTCGAAACCGCCGTCCGCGATTTTCGGTTATTTGCGGCGGCCGTACTAAATCGAATTTCTTATTTTTGCGTTTTTTTTTTTTCGTCACATTTATCATTTTTAACGAAAGTGTTAATTTTTTTTTTAAATTTGCATTATATTATTATATATATTATTATTATTCGTTTGACGATATTTATTGGGCAAAACAATTATTATAATTAACATTTACTGACGCACCTACATGTTTTTTTTAATTTTGCATTATTATATTATATATATTATTATTATTCGTTTGACGATATTTATTGGGCAAAAAAATAATTAAAATTAACATTTAATTAATACTTGATTTTACCGACGCACCTACATGTTTCTTTTATTAACACATTATAATAACGTATAACTAACCTACGTGTAGTACCTACTTGATATATTACAGTTTTTACGTGATTCCGATTTGGTTAAATACTGCTACAGATTATAAATACTATATTAAAAAATAGTACGACTATATTTGCCGTTTTTTTCGAAAATTCGAGTCCCGGGGTGGAGTAGTGTGTCAGAAACGAGAGTAGGTACCGTGTAGGTATCGCTATATACAGGCATATATACATGCGCCTCGAGGTTCGATTTTTTTCGCAAATCTCGCGTCTTGAACGTCCGAAGGTGGCGGACATGGTGGTCCGCTCAAACGCCCTTAAGAGTCATAGATTTGGCTCCTAATTTCATCTCGGTAGGTGGCTAGGTAGGTTAGGCGTTAAAACGGGTGATTCGATGGTCGTGGTTTCGAACGCCGGCGGGGCCGTGTTAAATCGAATTTCTTTTTTTTGCGTTTTTTTTTTCGTCACATTTATCATTTTTAACGAAAGTGTTATTTTTTTTTTTAATTTGCATTATTATATTATATATATTATTATTATTCGTTTGACGATATTTATTGGGCAAAAAAATTATTATAATTAACATTCACCGACGCACCTACATGTTTCTTTTAATAATACATTATAATATAACTAACCTACGTGTAGTACCTACTTGATATATTACAGTTTTTACGTGATTCCGATTTGGTTAAATACTGCTACAGATTATAAATACTATATTAAAAAATAGTACGACTGTAATATGACTGCTTCATTTGCCGTTTTTTTCGAAAATTCGAGTCCCGGGGTGGAGTAGTGTGTCGGAAACGAGAGTATGTGTAGTGTATTCATTTATAGATACCTACGTTTAATAGGATAGTAGTACATTTCAATAAAATTTGTTATTCACCAATATAATTATCTATTTGTTAATTTGACTTAATTCTCATAATTAAATAAATATACATGGAAGGTATATTTTAGAAAATATCCAATCAGAAAATTAGATTTTGTCGACTTATTTGTTATAACCGCGAAAACATAACAATGATTACATTGATTACAGTGAAGCCTAACATAAAACACCTGATAACTGTTCTCTATAATTATCAACAAATACAATTTTATTACCTCCTGTATACTTTTTCATATTTGAACGGCCGTTTCGAGCACTTTTCGCTGTAGGCGGATTGTCCGTTCGGGAATCGGATTTCACCCGAGATGACTGATAGCTAGACACTCAAACTCAGAATCCGAATTTCCGATTTCAACACACATACGAGAACCGGACACACACGCCCGGTGCATGGTCTGCGATCCGACGTAGTCGGATTGCCTACCTGTCTAGCTACTTGCATACGAGCGACTTACACCCCCACTGAATCTGACACTCGGGAATCGACTTTCACCCGAGATGACTGATAGCTAGATACTCAAACTCAGAATCCGAATTTCCGATTTCAACACACATACGAGAACCGGACATACACGCCCGGTGCATGGTCTGCGATCCGACGTAGTCGGATTGCCTACCTGACTAGCTACTTGCATACGAGCGACTTACACCCCCAGTGTCCCCCACTGCATCCGACACTCGGGAATCGACTTTTACCGGAGATGACTGATAGCTAGACACTCAAACCCAGAATCTGAATTTCCGATTTCAACACACACACTCAAGAACCGGCATACACGAATGGGGCATGGTCTGCGATCCGACGTAGTCGGATTGCCTACCTGGCTGGCTGTGTCTTACGATCGACTTGAATCGCGTGACTTACGACTAGACACTCTTCCGAGTTCAAAAATTACCGCTTAAAAAGTGCTGCCAACACGACAAAACATAATACCCGACGACCCCCATTCCCCCCGCAGGCTGGATCAAAAAACCCAGCATAGCCGACAAAGATGCACCACCGCCCACACAGTCTTTCCGCCGTAGGCGGGATGACAAACACCGGAATCTAGTCTTATATAATAAAACGCTAATAACGCGTATAAGATCCGCGGGGAACGCTGACGGCACTCCGCGTTTCTTCCATGACCACCAATCACAATACTTCCCGCGCGTTTTTTATTTAAAATCGCGAAATCGATTTTAAGAATATTTTTATTGTATGTACCTATAATACATAAATAATAATTATTAAATATCTTTTTATTTTTAAGTTTAGTTGTTTTTAAAATATTTTATTCAGACTGATGCGGTTTGGAACCAAAAGAAAACTGAGGCCTGGTCTGAGATTAATTGTTTGTACAATATGCAACAAAAATCAGGCATCAGAATTTATGTACAGTTTAAACATTTGTACGATGGACTGAAAAGAGATGCTAGGAAAGAAAAAAGTCACGATAAGGTAAATTTATTATTTTGATGTATTATAATTTAATATTGCTAAAATTACTGTTGTATAATATTCAAATTTCAAATTTTGTTTTATATAATAATTATAAACTGTATTTACTGTTTATGATTATAATTCAACTTATATCTTTATTGAAAACTGATTGAAAAAAATATTAATTTTATTTATATTCTATATAGGTACAAAGGTATATAACAGGCGGAGGTACACACATTCCAAGTTTTAGTTTTTTCCTAATAATATTTGTAGTTTTTAATATCTTTTGGTGGGCTCTTTTTTTATTTGATGAATAATATGTCCTAATTTGTTTATTTTTCTACTACGGTGTACAAATCGAAAACCTCTTGGACGTTTTTCGATATTTTGAAATTTTTTCCCAGACCCAAAAGCCATACTCTATGGGGAAAATCGATCGGAAAATCGAAAATAATAAAATCCGACCGCTGATTATTTTTCTACTACGGTGTACGAATCGAAAACCTCTTGGACGTTTTTCGATATTTTGAAATTTTTTCCCAGACTCCAAGCCATACTCTATGGGGAAAATCGATCGGAAAATTGAAAATAATAAAATCCGACCGCTGATTGTTTTTCTACTACGGTGTACGAATCGAAAACCTCTTGGACGTTTTTCTATATTTTGAAATTTTTTCTTTTCGGAAAATTGAAATTTTATAATTATAAAAGTATGTTTCCGATAGGTTTCGAAAAAACCAAGGGCCTTCACGTCAGGGATATTATTTTATTTTGCACTTAGAAAATTAACGGGTGAAAAAAAATAGTATAAAATTATTATTGTTGTGGTAACACTGCGGAGTATTGATGTAGTGATGTAGTGATATGGACTTAGTTATTTTTTCCGGATTTGTTCTCCAGACCCAAAAGCCATACTTCAACCGTTAATTCAGTTAATTATATAAAAATAAAATACAATATTACATACTTACATAGCTAAGATATTTATATATATATGTATTTTGTATATGGTATGATATTTAATATTGGTTATTAAGGGGGCTGGAGCGTGATTCATTTTCGGTCAAAAACATAGCTCACGACTTCAATCACTACGCCCAATATAATGTTTTGATTTTAATTTTGAAAGCAGATTTGAATTCGTCACTAAATTATCTATGCTTTGACAATTTTATTTTTCTGATTTTTATTTTTTTTTACTTAGGAATTTACTAACAAAAAGAGTAAAAATTGATCATTTTTATAATTCAAATATAAATCCATTGATATTGAATATGAAAAATGTACGACAGTCAAAGCATAGTAAATTTAGAGGAGAATTCAAATCTGCTTTCTAAATTTAAATCGGAACATTCTACTAAGCGTAGTGATTGAAGTCATTGGCCGTATTTTTTGAAAAAAAAAATGTTATTAATTTTATAAGCCAATATGTGGTTGACATGTGCATGCGCGTAGGTAAAATCACAGCCGTACATATCCGGTCACTATGATGCCCCTATACAACGTAATCGGTATTATTCGGGGAATCACACACAATTATTTAATGATTATTGTTTACCTATATTGTAATGTTATGTACAGAATATATTATATAAAGGTATAGGTAATAGGTTTTATTTCCGTAGTATTATAATATTCATTATGATTATTCAATAAAATTATATTTTACATTATACAGGTATACCTGTTTAAAAATGTTTGTCTAGACACTCGATATATTGATATTTTACTAATAAAGTTTAGAACTATTTACAAATATCAAAATATGAGATTTATTCCTTTCGTAGTTAGTACACATCAAGACGTAATGTAGTAAAGTCGTACAGACACAACAAAAACGTGTTAGAAATAAAAATTATACAATATAATTGTGTTTTGATCGCGGCTGTATTCTGTTAATAATTAAACTAGTTATTTGTTAAAAGTGTCATATTTTCATTGTTTTTGAACTATTTTTATTATTAATTGTGAATAAAATATTAAAAATGGCAAAAACCAGAAAGTACCCGAGCAGAATTAAAAAAAGAAAAGGGAATCCATCATTATTGGAATCACGTAAATCAGTGAGTTTATATATTATTTATTTTAACTAAAAATATATGTAATATATTATATAATTTATTTACTCATAATTCAATTTAAATTTGATTTTTATAATTTTTTTAATTTTATCTAGAAAAATATGCTTACACAAATACGTAAAAATGAAATTCCAACTGATTTTATTACTGAATTACCAAGTATTTCAAAAGTCGAATCTTCATATTTAAAAAACTGTAATCAAACCCAATCAATTTTTACTTCTACACCCATTAGCACTGGCAAGTTAATTCCAAAGCAATTATTTAAACCAAGTGCTTCATTTGAGGATTATCATATTGCGGAAGTAAATAATTCATTGAAGGATTTAGAGGGGAGGAGAATTGTCAATATCAAACATATTTTTGAATCCATAAAATCAATAAATCATGAAGGATTTAACTGTACATTCAGTGACCTAGAGTTTACTAATGAGATTAGGAAAGGTTTTTTAAGTATTTTTTTATTTACTTGCAAGGTATGCAAGAAAAAAGAAAGTATTTATAGTGAAAATCCGACCGACAGTATTATAAATATTAATATGGCTGTCGTATCTGCGGTCGTCAATACTGGTCAAGGGTACATCCAACTTGAGGAATTTGCAGCAACTTTAAACATGCCGATGATGTCCAATAGAAAGTATCAAGAACTTCATACAAGTGTGTTTAATTACACACATAAAATTGCATTGGAAGGAATGATAGAAGCAGGTAAAGAAGAAGGAAGGCTAGCTATTGAAAGGGGTGAAGTAGATCAACGTGGCCGTCCTAAAATTGCAGTTATAGCCGATGGTGCTTGGAGTAAGAGATCATACAAAACCAATTATAATGCGTTGTCTGGCGTTGTACGTAATATTTTAATATTTATTGTTACATGAACATTTGAATAGTACCTATTTTATACAATTTGTATGTTTGAGTTAAAATAATGTATGTGTTATTATTTTTGTTGAAATATACAATTAATATGTAGTACATGTAGTCAGCCTTGACACGTGTGTACAATTTAGTAACTAGTTATGTACGAGCATAAGACTCACTCTCTTTACGGATGTAACATGACCTCGGTCGTGCATATATATAGGGCCTTTGATGTATGTAATATTCACTTGCACAGACGCTGTCATACCGAGTGTACGCGGTGTGTGTGTATAGTCACAGTTTAATTGTCCAGTTGTACGTTATTATATATTATACTTATACATAATCATATTGTCGTGTTATTACTTATTATATTAATGCTAACATCATTAGTCCGTCAAGCTTCACTTTCAACAGGTTATGGGCCCAGTCAATAACCAAGACATACAGTCTAGTGGATTCGTGATCGAAGTATTTTTATATTTGTATTAACGCAGAAAACTACAACCAGTCGGAGATATCCTGGATTTCGGAAAACGGCGGAACAGTGTACATAGGTAAAGTTTTGTTATAAATTGTTATACAGGAAAGTATACGGGAATCCATCGGTCATGGAAGACACGGTGAAGATAACAAAATTATGTGCGGAAAACTGGTCGTTATGGAAGTTCCAGATGAAGGTCATTTTAAATGCCTTGGAAGTAGGTGAGATAGTTTCAGGCGAATGGACGAAACCAGGTCTACCTATAAAAAAGTCGGCAGGAGAGACCGACGAGGAAGCCAAAGCACGTTGGCAAAGGCATACTAGCGCTTGGCAAAAAGCGGACGGTAAATGTCAGAAAATAATAGTTACCTCAGTGGACGATGGTCCATTACAATATTTGATTAACTGTGAGACTGCATTGGAAATGTGGGAGAAACTGCTGAGTATTTACGAGCAGAAGTCTGAGGCAAGTACACATTTGCTTCAACAACAATTTTTCAGTTATTCAAAGGAGTCGACAGATGACATGTCGACGCATATTTCTAAATTGGTCAATTTAGGAAGGAAACTGAGAGTAGCGGGTGAACCAGTTACGGATAACATGGTTATGACAAAAATACTAATGACACTACCAAAAGAATATAATCATTTTTACAGTGCTTGGGATTCAGTCCCAACGGGAAGTAAAAATATAAATAATTTGACTAGTCGATTGTTGATTGAAGAATCACGGGTTATCCAGATCAAAGGTGAAGTTGGTGAACAAGAGAAATCGAGTGCATTTCCGGCCAAATTTCAAAACAGATCTGATGGAAGAAACGGCAGTCGTAATTATGGAAAAGGTAAAAATCAATTTACGAATAAAAGTAATATTAAGTGTTATTACTGTGGTAAACTAGGTCATTATAAAAGAGACTGTAGAAATTTTCTACAAAGTGTACACGGTGGTAAAACCGGTACGATAGGTGCGAACTTGAACGCATTCGTAAGCGAGTCAAGTATAAATAATATTGCAACAGATGCGTGGGTACTAGACTCGGGCGCTTCGGATCATATGAGCGCAAATCGAGAGTGGTTTTCAAGTTATGAACCACTGGACAACACGCAACAAATCACGATAGGTGATGGGACGAATCTGTATGCAGCAGGTAGAGGTAATATTAATATATTATCATACGTAAACGGTAATTGGAATAAAAATTACATGGCAAACGTGTTGCACGTGCCAGGACTAAAATTTAATTTATTTTCGTGCGGAGCCGCGATGGATAAAGGTTTAGTAATGACGTCAGATAGTAAGACGTGTATGTTAACTAAACAGGGGAAACCCGTATGCTCAGGTAAGAGATGCGGAAGGTTGTTTGAGTTAAACATCAAGGTCGAAGTACCGACAAACGGGTACGCGACGGTAGCTGTCGAAAACAGGTTGTCTGTTTGGCACGAGCGCATGGCACATCAGAATTTACAGTACGTAAAAAGTTGTTTGGCGAAACACGAAATAGTATGTTCGGCCAAGGACGACGAATTCATGTGCAGCAGTTGTATAATAGGTAAACAAAGTCGTAAATCATTTAGTAAAAGTAATACGGAGTATCACAATGTCGGTGATTTAATCCATGCAGACCTATGTGGACCAATGGAGGTAAGCTCTATAGGCGGTTCAAAATACTTTTTGTTATTCAAAGACGACTACTCGCATTATAGAACGGTATATTTTATTAAAAATAAATATGATGTTAAAATTATTTTTGAGACGTTCATAAAAAGTGTTGAAACAGAAACAGGTTCTAAGGTCAAAATATTACGAACGGATAATGGATTAGAATTCGTAAATAAAGAAATTACGGATATTTTACAAAAACACGGGATTCGACATCAGTTAACAGTTCCCTACACACCACAGCAAAATGGAAAAGTGGAACGTGAAAATCGTACAATAGTAGAGTCAGCGAGGACAATGATTTGTGCGAAAAATTTGGATGTATCACTTTGGGCGGAGGCGGTAAACACGGCTGTTTACACGCTTAATCGAACAGGAACCAGTTCAGTTAAAAATAACTCACCATACGAGTTATATTACAAGGTAATGCCAGACATTAAACACTTACGAGTTTTTGGTACTGTCGTATATACACACATACCAAAGCAAAAACGTAAAAAGTGGGACCCTAAAAGTGAAAAAGGAATATTTGTTGGCTATTCGGATAACACGAAAGGTTATCGTGTGTATTATTCGAAAACAAATAGAATTTCGATGTCTAGAGATATTATATTCGAAAACGAAGGTAATAAATTGGAAAATATAATTGCAGACAAATTAGAATTCACAGATACTCAGACTCAAGTCGAGGACGATCCGGTCAAGGTCGAATTGACGACGGTCGACAACAGGAGTGGCATGGTGCTACGTGATCGGAATACATTAAAAGCGCCGATCAGGTATAATGTGTCGTCGTTCGTCGCCAATCTCGTTGAACCACTAAATCGTGATGAAGCGATAGCTGGCCCACAGAAAAACGAGTGGGAGCACGCTATGAGTGATGAAATTAAATCACTACACGAAAACAACACTTGGTCACTAGTTAATTTGCCTCAGGGCAAGGTTGCGTTACGTAATGCATGGGTGTTCAAAACCAAATATAAAAGTGACGGTATTATCGATAAATTTAAGGCCAGATTGGTCATTAAAGGTTGTTCACAGAAATACGGTATAGATTACCATGAAACATTTTCGCCAGTGGTCAGATACGAATCAATTAGGGCGATATTCGCAGTAGCAGCGGTGGAAAAATTAATACTACGACAATTCGACATCAAGACAGCATTTCTGTACGGAGAACTACAGGAAGAAATTTACATGGTACAACCACCAGGATACGAAGATGGATCGAATAAAGTATGTAAGCTTCAGCGTAGTTTATATGGCTTAAAACAAAGTCCAAGATGTTGGAATATACGCTTTAAGAACTTTTTGAATGCATTTGGTTTACAATGTACCGAAGCGGATGCATGTGTATTCAAAGCTGATAACAGCCAAATTATTCTTGCAATATTTGTTGACGATGGTTTAATCGCGGCAGATAATGAAGAGATAATAGAGAAACTTTTAACGAACTTGGAGAAAGAGTTTGAGGTTAAAAAAGGAAACTTAGATTATTTCCTAGGTATGCAGGTAAATATAATGAAAAATGGTTCATTATTTGTGCATCAGACAAATTATGCATGTAGCATAATTAATAAATTTAATATGCTGGACGCCAAGGAACTTTCAATACCAATAGACAAATCACATACTATTGAACAAAAAGAAGATACGGAAATATTGAATGAAGATATTCCTTATAGGCAGGCAGTAGGTAGCTTACTGTTCTTATCACAGGTAACAAGACCAGATATAGCATATGCAGTAAACTTTGCTAGTCGTTACTTAGCAAAACCGACTAAAGCTCATTGGAACTTGGTAAAACGGACTATACGATATATCAAGCGAACATTTAATTATGGCTTGTACTTTAATAACAAAATAAAATTGTCATTAGAAATATTTAGCGATGCAGATTACGCAGGCGACATTCAGACACGACGTTCGACGTCAGGATTTCTATTCAGGTACGGGTCAAGCATAATTTCATGGACATCACAGAGACAACATTGTGTGTCGTTATCATCGACAGAGGCTGAATATATTTCGGCCAGTGAAGCTGTCAAAGGGATCTTGTGGATTACACGGTTGATAACAAGCTTATCAACAACAGGTGACAAACAACCAGTTTTATTTATAGATAATCAGAGTGCTATACGTTTAGTTAAGAATCCGGAGTTTCATAAGAGGACAAAACATATAGACGTACGGTACCACTTCATACGGGAGAAATACGAAGAGGGACAATTCCAACTACAGTACATTGGAACAGAGGACCAGGTTGCGGACATTCTAACCAAGCCTTTGGTTAAGGAACGATTCGAGAAGTTGCGGTCAGCCATAGGAGTGACTACAATTAAAGAGATTATTAATTGAGGGAGGGTGTTGAAATATACAATTAATATGTAGTACATGTAGTCAGCCTTGACACGTGTGTACAATTTAGTAACTAGTTATGTACGAGCATAAGACTCACTCTCTTTACGGATGTAACATGACCTCGGTCGTGCATATATATAGGGCCTTTGATGTATGTAATATTCACTTGCACAGACGCTGTCATACCGAGTGTACGCGGTGTGTGTGTATAGTCACAGTTTAATTGTCCAGTTGTACGTTATTATATATTATACTTATACATAATCATATTGTCGTGTTATTACTTATTATATTAATGCTAACATCATTAGTCCGTCAAGCTTCACTTTCAACAATTTTAAATAGGCTTGTATTATTGGAGCAGTGACTAAAAAAGTACTCTTTTTTGGAGTAAGAAATAAATTTTGTTGTGTGTGTTATTCAGCGAAAAAACTTGAAAAAGAGCCAGCGCCTCATCATTGTTTTCAAAATTGGAATGGACCGTCTACAGCTATGGAAGCTGACATAATTGTCGATGGATTCAATCATAGCTTAGAGATGCATGGTGTTATATATTCGAAGTTAATTGGTAAAAAAAATATGCATAATATTATATTATTATATAATTAATTTAGGGAAAAACTTGAATTTTTACGTAAAACCAGTTTTTTATTTTGTTGCAATTAAAAAACGAAAAATTTGAGGTACTTGAAATATTTAGCAAATGATTATACTAGCACTATCAACATTTTATAATATCGTCGTTGGGCGAGCAATAGGTCGTATCTCAAAAAAGTAAAATGTTCAGGAGAGACAAAAACGTGAACACTGATAACATGTAATCAAGTTACGTCAAAATTACAATTAAGTCTTCTCCTTGGAAATTATTATATATAACTTTCAAAATATTTTGATCTTTTTGAGCAATTTATCATACTGAAAGTTTACAAATTATTTTGCAGTTAAAAATGTTCAATTTTTTTAGCTAAGGAAAAAATATATTTAAAAATTTAAAATAAGATTCTACGTAAGTAGTTCATACTGTAACCAACAAATTTAAAAAATATATAGAAACAGTTTTTTTTTACAATTATTTGAAGTTCAAGGTTGGTCGAAATTAAGTATACCTATGTAGTGCAGTAATTAAAAAAAACCATTGTATACGAAAAACGATTCTAGCAAAGACTGACCGTCTGTATTATTTTAAAATGCCAATATAAACATTAAACAATCTGTTAAAAAATAATGAAAGTTAATCTATTGTAACGTTCGAAATTATACATCAATACAGTGCTGGCCAAGTTATAATGTTCCCTCCTCTAGATCAGTGTCATGACGATAACACCGCCACACTACATCGGTAACCTCCCTCCGCCGCATCGCCGATGAACAATACCCGACGCGAGAGCAAAGGTTGCATAAGAAACCTCGCAATTAAAAGTAGTGAATATTGGCCAATGTTTTCTTTTTCTCGTCACTTTTTCGTGTCACCGTTCCCAACACGCACGCACGCGGAATCAGCTCCGCGTGATTTTTTTGTCCATATTGTTGAACACCAACAATATGGAGTAAACTACCGCAGATCATTTCCGGTGCGCCCGTGGCGGGTATAGCCAAGATGGGCCGGAGTACGTGAGTACAAAAAAAAAAAAATTAAAAATATAAAAAACAAAAAGATATTATCACACCTTGGCCGGTATTCACTATTTTCATTGCATGTAAAATATTTAAATGTCAGACTATATTCTATTATCTTATTCTTTATCACTATCATTGTAATATATATATATGTGTGGCAGCCCGAGGCGTACCGCAGCCGTAGGATACGGTATATAAGTAAAAAAAAAAAAAAAATAAAAATAAAAAAATAAAAATAAAAATATAGAAATAAGTAATTGATAATAGTCAATTACTTATACTTATGCCGTGGTCGGACGCCCGTGGTATGGCCGATACACTTTATTATTTTTTTTATTTTGCATGATGTGTCAAGTCATATTCGATGACATTACTTATATTATTTTACTACATTTTATTACTTAACTTTATTTTTTTTGAACAAAGTTTTTATGCCGCAAGGCTTTTCTTTGTTTATAACTTCGCATTATCATTTGATTCTCAAAAATATACATAACGATTATAATAAAGCAGAATCGTGTTATATATATATTACTTTATTATAAAAGAAAAATCCAGAGTACCCTGACTTCGGTCTCGGGCTCTGGTTGGCGACCCTATCTATACAACTGGTTGTCACATAACACCACATAGAACTGATCATTCAAATCTATAAATATGTGAGGTGTTATAGATGGCGACCCTGCCAGGATCGTAGCGTTACCGTTACATGCGTTATGAATACCTATTATTATTATATATTGCATACATGTACGGAAATGTGGCAAATGTGGTAGACAGCGGCACAATGCATTATATTGTCATAGATCAGCTATTCCGTATACTTATAATATTATATACCAGCATGACAGTGATATTTTGCCTGTCTGACCGTAGTGAAAATATCGGCCAAGAATAAGGTGTAGATAATATGTATATTGTAGGGAAAACTCCCAAAGAACCGGTACTGTCTGCGTGTATTTTCAGAAATTCTACGGTGACACGAAAAATGTCTATGTTGAACCTTGGTCGTCGTCATTTGCTGTTCGTCGGTGGTGCGGTGAAGGGAGGTGCCGTGTAGCTGTGCCGCGGAGCCGATTGTCATCGTCGTCGTACCGTCTGCCGTTGGGTCAAAGTGCGTCGCCGTCGTCCGTCGTCGCTGCAGGTGTTATCGTCCCACTGACCAGAGTTCCCCGGCGAATAGTACATAGGTTAATTTTAAGCACTGTATAGTATGTAAGCGTCGGTGTGTGTGCCTGTAAATGAATATATCTAATGCTCTTTATCAGGTACGTGTTTGGTGACCTACATTAAATTTATTTTCTACCACCGATTCGACAATCAATATTGTAATCTTTTACGTCAACACCTCGGTGCGATCATTCCGGCCCAGCCGTGTGACCGTTCCCTTTGTGTAGTCAATAAACCTAACAATCTATAGATTTGTGGATACGTGTTTTGGTGATTGTTTTCTTCTCTGGTTTTGTCCGTGCTCACCATTAGGATATCTGTATCACAAATCTATATATATATATATATATTATTATTAATTTTTGTTTTTTCTGTCGAATTCGTTGGTAGAATAAAGTTATTTAGCCAGTTAGACCCGCGCACACATTGACGTATAGTTCGTAAGTTGGATATATATATATTGTAAACCATGGATACGTATAGTCGCGCATCGACTATATATTAGGTTTTCGCACGTCTGTGCTACCGTTACATCCGTTCCGTACACGTAGAATAGGTAGGTATCCTCGTTGCTACGAGTGTTGTGCCCAGTTTCTGGGAGAGTATTGTTATTACTTATTATTATTGTTGGTTAATGGTCTAACGAAATATTATTATCCTCGTTGCTACGAGCGTTGTTTCGTTATTCTCTTTCTTTTCTAATTTAATTCATTATAATTCCGTAAACGATTATGCATTTAATTAGTGCATGTTTGTTTTTTTTTTCTTCGCTTAATGAATACCGTGCCATTTTGTTTTAATTATCTGACATTTATATATAATATAAATATACATTTATATTTATAGTCTGTATGTATTTATGACTCCGACTGCAAAATCTTTTATGACACCCGCCCGTCAGTACCGGAAATGAACACATTTCTATTGTCTTATTTATCTCTAAACCTTTGATATCTGAATAAGATTTTATTTAATTTTACTCCCACGTTCTGTCAACTATTTGTTCTTGTATCTTGACCATTATATGGATAGTGCCGGGAAACGTGAAACTCGTCCACCCGATCGACTGCTCGACGCTCTATTGAACTCTAACAAGATCAACAGTTCCCGTAACCATGACCACTACGGTCACTACTTCGAACCCACCTACGATAACCACGACAGCTCCGTCAATGCCTGGTAACCCTTCAGCCAATCATCAATCCAAAACAACATCCTCAGAAAAACCTGGATCGGATCCGGGTGTTCAGGCGATGCTCAGGCAGGTGATGACCGACCTTGCCAAAAACCATGCCCAGACTACAGCAAAAATTGAGAAACTACATCTAGGAACCGAAGAAAAATTTACTCAGTGTCTTAATCAATACCACCTAACAGATACTCGACTGGCAAAATTAGAAGACGACAACGTAGAACTCAGAGCTCAAGGTCTCCAACAAGCCACTACCAACAGTAATGTGTCCGGTCGACTTACCACACTCGAAGATGATATTGTACACATGAGAAATGACGTATCCCGGCTAGTTGATCAATATCGAGTATCCAACAATCCGGATTTATCACATATTCTGAAACCGACACCTCTGTCATCCACCTCAGCTGAAAATTGTTCAGTCAATTATAACACATCATCGATACCTCCGGCGTTTCCATCGATAAACCAACCAGCTGGTAATTTGACGATGTTTGATTCAGCGCGATCATCTTTTCTTGGGCCTCAAGAACGTTTTCAAGATGCCGTGGCTGAATTTTCCGGACAAATTAAAGTTCTTCATCCAGAAAAGTTTATCGCGCAAGTTGACGCCTATTTCGAAAGTGTATTCGTATCACCTGCTCAGCAACTCATATCTGCTCAACGTCGCTTAGTCGGAGATGCGCAAGTCTGGTATGAATCACTGATCCCATCGCCCCGAACGTATGCTGAATTCCGTCTATCTTTCCGCCAACATTTTTGGTCTTCAGCCACCCAACGTAAGGCCCGAAATGAAGTCTTCCGCCCCTATCAGTATACCCGATACGATGGTTTAGCCACCCATGCTATGAAATGGATTGCTGGGGCAAAGTATCTATCTCCGCCTATTGAACAAGCTGACCTTGTGTCTACCATCATCCAACATTACCCCACGCCACTAGGAATGGCTATCCGTGGTCGAGGCCCTCGTGATACAAACGAGTTGCTATCGGTGTTAAAAGAATTTGAGGAGTCTGCCTCATTTTGTGAACGACGTCGTGAGGAAAACAATACCCGACCACCCTTTCAACACCAGGCCGATGTAAATCAACAGCCCCGGAACAATTTCCGACGAGACAATAATAACAGGTATCAACCTCGTGCACCGGTTCAGGAAAGTGCCGTACCTCGACCAGTGACCCAGATTAATGTCTCGGGAAACGCCGACGAGGCTCGTGCGTAAGTACGTCACGTCACGAAGCCTCCATATCCAATACTATGCGTACCACTTCAACCCCTGTTGTCGTGGATAGGGATCGGCCAAACGGAAAGCGACCTGGACTACCGATCACCATTTTCAATAAACAGTTTAACGCTTTGCTTGACTCAGGTGCCGCCATCTCCGCCATTTCTGAAGAAATATTTGCGAACATCAAACGAAGCATTCCGGAAGGAGAATGTTTATCGACTTTACCAGTCACCGGAGTGACAATATCGACTGCTGTTCGAGGTCGTAGTCGAAAAGTTACAACACAGGTCCTCATACCATTTTCCGTTTCCGGGCATATCACTGATTGCATCTGCCTTGTTGTTCCTCACCTTGCAACCTCGATCATACTAGGAGATGACTGGTTAACCCAGAATAAAGTCTGTCTCGATTACTCCACACGGATGTCATCTTTCCCAAGATGGGGTCTTGATGTACCCTTTTCGGCTACTCAAGAAGAATTAGTGAATCCGATAAATGCGTTCTTCGCTATGTCGATATCCCCAGAAGACTATGTTCGGACAGTCTCCGAACATTGTATATCTAGTGTTGAAATGATATATCAACAACTGCACTCACCGAACAGTCACAATGTCGTAGCTAGTCTACAGATTATACCAAATGATGATCTAGAACCATTCGGCAACATAACGGACCATCTCTCATCCGTTATAGCCCCCTCTCCCGAACAATTTGAGAAAATGTTGGACCTTTTTCATGAGTATCATCGAATTTTTCGGACACGACCCGGTTTGAATTCATTATACACCTGTCGTTTCAACACCACAGAAGATGTACCATTCAAAATACGTCCCTATCCAGTGCCTTTCGCTCGTCGTCCAGCCGTTCAAAAAGAAGTAGCCCGTATGTTGAACTGGGGGGTGATTGAGAGGTGTTCATCACCCTACAGTAATCCAATTGTATGTGTTGGTAAAGCAGATGGCACAGTCCGGCTCTGTCTCGATGCTCGGAGAGTGAACAAGATTATCTTACCGATGCGTGATTCATCGCCCCCACTCGATGAGCTACTTGCTCGTTTTGGTGGAAAAGCGATGTTTTCCAGTCTCGATTTCACAGCTGGATATTGGCAGGTTTCGTTACATCGCGATGTTAGGAAGTACACTGCTTTTGTGTATGATGGTCGAACGTACCAGTTCTGTGTAGTACCATTTGGACTCAATATCTCGAATACCGCGTTCCAGCAGGCTTTGGAATCGGTGCTCTCCAATCAAACAGAAGTTGACGTAGATGAAGCTCTCGATGACCTTCACATATACGTCGATGATGTGCTCGTGTCTTCGACGTCATTTAATGACCACCTATGTCGCCTTCGACTTTTATTCAAAAAGATTGCTGTCTCTGGAATGACTTTAAAATTCAGCAAATGTAAATTTTTCCGGACAAAATCAAGTTCTTGGGCCACATCATCACACCTTCAGGAATGTCCATGGACCCTTCCAAACTCCAAGCTGTTCACGATTTTCCAGTGCCACGCAACAAAAAGGACCTTCAGTCGTTCATAGGGTTCTGCAATTTTTATAGGAAATTCGCCGACCATCACGCGTCGCTTATTGGTCCACTCATTAACCTTTTGAAAAAGGGGGTTCCGTGGCAGTTCACAGAAAACGATCTATCCAATTTTAATTCTGTCAAATCAGCATTTACCGAACGTTTCCTTGCTCACCCTGATTTCAACTCTGACTTTTATTTACAAACTGATGCAAGTAACCTCGGACTCGGAGCTGAATTGTTTCAAATCAATACTTCCTCTGAGAGACAAACGATTGGGTTTGCGAGTCGAACGTTGAACTCCGCAGAAGAAAATTACACTGTAACTGAGCTAGAGCTCTTATCTATAGTTTTTGCGTGTAATAAGTTCCGGGTGTTCATTCTTGGTTACCCCATTCATGTGTTGACTGACCATCAAGCACTTACATTTTTGTTCCGGTGTAGGCTTCGAAATGCACGCCTTACTCGTTGGACGCTTGTGCTTCAAGAATTTGATCTGAGGATTCGACATATCAGCGGTCCTAGTAATATAACCGATGTTCTATCTCGCAATCCTATCGGCCGTGATGCAACCGCTGGGCAGTATCGTTCACCGTACATTTTCATAACCACTCCCAGTAAGTTGTTTTCTGAGCATCAATCCCATATTCAAGCTTTCAATCATATATTGTCCGAACAACGAAGGGACGAAAGGATCCGGAAAGTTATTGATGTTTTATCTGGAAGTTCGTGGGTGTTGACCGCAATCACAGCGCGTTACTGCATGTATAGGGACATCTTATTCTATCGCCGACACCTCTCCTCCGATAAGTGGTTAGTCTGCGTCCCTCTGCATCGAGTTGATGAACTTATTACCAAGTTTCATATACACTTCGGACATGTCGGTCCGAAGAAATGCATTTCAGCAATCCGGGATGTGTGTTTCTTTCGTGGTCTGAGTGGGAACGTCCGCAGGATTGTCAAAAGTTGTGACCTCTGCCAAC
Source organism: Macrosiphum euphorbiae (assembly GCA_949089665.1). NCBI lineage: Eukaryota > Metazoa > Arthropoda > Insecta > Hemiptera > Aphididae > Macrosiphum > Macrosiphum euphorbiae. The sequence goes on from CARXXK010001016.1 coordinate 316,865, forward strand.
GTGCGAAGTTTTCGACAGTACGGACAGAGGGCGAAATGCAAAATGTGTTAGCCACCGCACCTCTTCAACGTGTCTGTGTTGATCTCTATGGTCCCTTACCATCTGGGTGGAACCATGTAAAATATATTTTTGTCGTCCTCGATTGTTTCTCACGGTTCGTTAGATTGTTCCCAATAAAACGATCTACCGCCGTTGTCGTGACTAATCGTATGATTAACGATTATGTGGCCATCCACGGTACTCCAAAGACCGTTGTCTCCGACCATGGCGTCCAGTTTGTCAGCCGAGTATGGCAGGCTCGTCTTACAGCCATTGGCGCGTCTGTAACTACTACTAGTGTGTATCATCCCCAAAGTAACCCGGCTGAGAGGGTTATGCGAGAATTAGGTAGACTTTTTCGGACCTATTGTCACCAGAATCATACTGAATGGCCCCGTTATGTCAAATATATTGAGTGGGTTCTGAATCATACTGTGCATGAGGCGACTGGTTTTACCCCTAGTGAGATTTTTCTAAAAGAAGATCGATATAGTCCGATTTATGAAGCCGTAGAGTGCCCCCCAAAACCCGCTGATGACTATACAGTCAAGTTAACCATGGCCGCCGAGGTTCAACGAACCAAAGCTGAAGAACGCCGCATTCGCCATGATCGTCAGGGAAACCCACAAAATTTTCTATAGGAGATGAAGTCCTAGTTCGTACCCATCACTCCTCCTCAGCTGTTGACCGACAGATTAAAAAATTTTTCATGTTGTATGAAGGTCCATACAATATTATCGAAGTAAAAAACCATAACGCGTATGTGTTAAACGACCCTGTAACGAATCAGGTACGAGGAACATTTAACGTGATCTTCCTCCGAAAGTATGTCCGTCTGAAAACCACAATAGCACAATAATGTTGTTATGAGGGATAAGGTCCACCATACCAATGTACCTCTGCGAAGCCCGGAAAACGACCCCTATACCATGTTAATGTTAATTATTTACAATTTCTCCCTTTTCGTGTGCAGAAGCGTCCCTCGGCAAGCCCGGTACACTTCTACAGGGGGGTTTCTGTAACGTTCGAAATTATACATCAATACAGTGCTGGCCAAGTTATAATGTTCCCTCCTCTAGATCAGTGTCATGACGATAACACCGCCACACTACATCGGTAACCTCCCTCCGCCGCATCGCCGATGAACAATACCCGACGCGAGAGCAAAGGTTGCATAAGAAACCACGCAATTAAAAGTAGTGAATATTGGCCAATGTTTTCTTTTTCTCGTCACTTTTTCGTGTCACCGTTCCCAACACGCACGCACGCGGAATCAGCTCCGCGTGATTTTTTTGTCCATATTGTTGAACACCAACAATATGGAGTAAACTACCGCAGATCATTTCCGGTGCGCCCGTGGCGGGTATAGCCAAGATGGGCCGGAGTACGTGAGTACAAAAAAAAAAAAATTAAAAATATAAAAAACAAAAAGATATTATCACACCTTGGCCGGTATTCACTATTTTCATTGCATGTAAAATATTTAAATGTCAGACTATATTCTATTATCTTATTCTTTATCACTATCATTGTAATATATATATATGTGTGGCAGCCCGAGGCGTACCGCAGCCGTAGGATACGGTATATAAGTAAAAAAAAAAAAAAAATAAAAATAAAAAAATAAAAATAAAAATATAGAAATAAGTAATTGATAATAGTCAATTACTTATACTTATGCCGTGGTCGGACGCCCGTGGTATGGCCGATACACTTTATTATTTTTTTTATTTTGCATGATGTGTCAAGTCATATTCGATGACATTACTTATATTATTTTACTACATTTTATTACTTAACTTTATTTTTTTTGAACAAAGTTTTTATGCCGCAAGGCTTTTCTTTGTTTATAACTTCGCATTATCATTTGATTCTCAAAAATATACATAACGATTATAATAAAGCAGAATCGTGTTATATATATATTACTTTATTATAAAAGAAAAATCCAGAGTACCCTGACTTCGGTCTCGGGCTCTGGTTGGCGACCCTATCTATACAACTGGTTGTCACATAACACCACATAGAACTGATCATTCAAATCTATAAATATGTGAGGTGTTATACTATGGTAAATGTTTTTTTGAGTTACAATAAAATAATAAAATAAATTTTGTCGAAAACTGCCTTTGCGTAAAAATTATAGATTTACTTTATTTTTTATTCTCAACGCTTAAACGGGCATTTTCAATTTTGACCCCCCAATTTGTATTTCTATGAACTAAAAAATACTTTAAATCCTAAATCTAGAGGTTAAAAAGTTAAATTAAATTTTGTTATACTTATCTATATTATTATTTAGGCGATGGAGATAGTAGTGTGATGAAACGGTTACGTATAGCTAAACCATATGGGCCCGGTTTTATGATAAAAGAGATTGAATGCAGCAACCATTTATTGCGTAATTACATAAATCGTTTACGGGATTTGACAAAAAAAAAGAAAAAATTCTAAAGGAGAAGCGATTCCTTGCTTTCTTAGGAATATAGTCCAAACACGTTTGACAAGATTACGATATGCTGTCACTGAGGCTATAAAATATAATTTGCAGACAAATGTACCATATGAAACACGGTTAATAATCCTAAAAGCTGATATAGTAAACGGTCCCAATCATGTTTTCGGCGATCACGCTAATTGTAGACGGTATTTCTGCGACGGGCCAAAGGAAGGTAATCACACAAAATCTATGAACAGTATGAACAATGAACCAAAAACTAGGGGAAAATAATTTAGTTGATGAATTGAAAAGATTTGAAATGTGGGACGATATAACATATGCCAGAAATTTACTTACATATCACACCGAAAGTTTAATGTATAATTTCAATAATAACGTAGCCGAACTTTATAATTCTATCTTAGCAAAATTTATTGGAGGAAAACGAGTTAATTTTTCCCAAAAAGGTATGTGAAATGTTTTAAATTTGTATTCAATGGTAAGTCATTAATCATTATATACCAAAAAAAAAAATTGTGAACAGTGGAGTAGGTGAGTGGTGACGTATACTAAGTTCCCGCTCAACCATAATTTTATAAAAAATCAAAATAAATATGCACGTACCTTTTTAATATATTTCAGTTACCATCTTAAAAAAAAATCTGATTTTGTTAAATATATTAAGTTATCAGATTGGTGAATTATTGCTGTTTATTATTTTTTAGGTTCTTATGAACTTCGATGTAATGCAGCAGTCACATCATACAACCAAGGTGCAAATCATTTATCTATTTTCAACAAACATGTTACTGATAAAAGTCCAGGAAAATTCACTAAAAGTTATATTAAAAGAAAGTTAGGAACAATTGGCAAAAAAAATAGTCGTAGTTGTTTTTTTAAAACACCTAAACGATCTGTAGTGTCTCAGACAAACCTTGGGCCAGATGAAAATTATGGAAATGTATCACATGATCCATTTTTAGAAATGACTGAAAGTGAAATTGAAAATTATAAATGTACATACCTAGAAAAATTATCACTTTCTGAGTACCAAGTAAAAACATTAGAAATTAGAACTAAGAGGCAACATCAATGCGAAGAATGGTACATTGAGAGAAAAAAACTGTTAGTATTCACAAATTTAAATTGAACTGATTCAATATTATTATTGTTTTTTGACTATATTATTATTTACAGACTTACTGCATCTCTCTTTGGAAAAATTTGTAAATTGCGTGAAAAAACATCTCGTATGAAAACGGTAAATGATATTTTATTTGGGACATTTACCGGAAATGCTGCAACTAGATATGGAATTGCTAATGAAGTAGTAGCAAAAGAACAATTGGAAGCACAATTAAAAATAAAAATTCTGCCTTCTGGTTTATTTGTTGATGTAAAATTACCATTTTTAGCAGCTTCCCCAGATGGTATTATAGGTGATGATTCGTTGGTAGAAATTAAGTGTCCAGCTAGTGCTAAGGAACTTTCACCAGAAGAAGCGATAAGTAATGGCAAAATTAAAAGTTGCTTGGTAAATAATGGACAATTACAACTAAAACGTAATGATAATTATTATTACCAAGTTCAGGGGCAATTACATATCAGTCGGAAAATGTATTGCTATTTTTGTATATGGACCCCAAAAGGTAATCAATATTGTTTAAATAATTAAAACATTAAATTAATAATACCTAAATATTATATTGTTTTTTCAGGTTTGATGTACGAAAAAATACAACGTGACGATGAATTCTGGGAAATAAAATGAAAGTTAAATTGGAACTTTTTTATTTGGAACATCTTTTGCCGAATTTAATAAAACAGGAAATAAATTGTAATAATTAAATTAATGAATCATGATAATATTATAATTTATATAATAAATAAAAATAAAAAAATTTATAAACCAACAATTATATTATTCAAAAATATAAAAATCGAGTCATAATTTTTATGTCACTGACCCATATCCATATTGTTGAATGCAAATGCTATTTTGTCTTGCGGTGGTGTCATCATAATATAAGTTATGTCTGGCTGAAATTACCGACACTTCTACCGTGGCAATATGTGTGCGGTACTTTACGGTAACTGAGTAGTTATACTATTAGGATTGTAGTATTGTTTTTTAGCTATAAATCAATTTACTATGAAGTATTATCTATTATTTATTACCATTTAATTAAGTACAATAATATTATTATTATGTTATCGTAATTAGGTAATAGTTATTGTAAATTCGGTGAATTGCAGCATGTCTAATGACAATGGCTATTATGTGAAACCAGTTTTTGAACGGATAGTGAGTTCGGAGAGTACACAATTACGAATTACACACACTAATGTTCATTTACTTCCAACACATTGACATGGACCCATATGCACTGCAATATAAATTGCCTAGTTTTTACTCCTTAGAATGGACTACGCTCCAGCCCCCTTAACTAGGTATAGTTTAAAATGTTCAACACCGGATGCGCTAGTAGTCAGAGTACTTTGATAAGAACTTGTGTATGTCAATAAATATTGTAGTAAATATTACTCGTTCGGCAACTAGTATATCTTTAATCGTGGACCTAACCTTGGAGCTTGTATAGATTAGTATATCAAAGATAGGTACTATCACTGGGGTGCGTTCAGAAACGTTATCCACTATCGTCAGTCAATTCCCACCGTCGTTCAGAAAGTATTTAGGGCGTATCGGTGAATTCACCGACACGCCCCTTTTGCGTTCAAAAACGTAGATAACTAACTAGATAGTCAATCTCCTCTAACGGACTATTTAGACCGTCACAACAAAATTGGTTATAACGGTTACTGGTTAGTGGTTAGTACCAATATTTTTTTCGCGCCATAATAATGACAATGTATAAAATATGAAATAACCATAAAATTAAAAATATAATATAATTATTATTTATTAATTAACGAACAAAGAACAAGAGTGAAAAAGTGCAAGAACGCGACAAGTGACAAATGTCAATTTGTGACTAGTTTTTGTTGTCTCGTGTAATACGTGTTGATGGTCCATCATTCATGACAAACCAATCTATTTGTAATTTAAGAATTTAAACTACATATTCATTTAAATAATGTTTCCTCAAGTCACAGTTGTAAGTGTGTAAAAAAATATAACTAATTTTGATATATCTAACTAGTAAGAACTTTTAATTTTGTTTTTATTCCAGGAAAAATGTCCCATTTGCAATAGTTACGTTATATTAACAAAAATGTCTGAACATCTCAAAAATCATAGGTAAGTTAAAAAGAAAAGATACTAAGTAATTGTCTTGTAATATGTTAGCACTTAGCATATTTCTATCTTAACAAATCTATTAAATAATGAATATTAATTTAATAGACACTATTGTGTCCATATGCATATAGTCAATGTATTTGTCACACAAGACGTAGTTTACCATATTTTATGTAACACATACTTGACTATGCATGCGAGCATTACTACTATAATTAATTTTTGTTTCATAAACATTAATGCCCCTTTCTTTTAATTAATATTTAGTGCTGGCTATGCTAATTCTTATTTAAACTTTCAAGTAACGATCAAATATTTTGACTGTTGTCTGACATGACACACCATATTAAAACTAAAAGACTGCAACTAAATACTAGGCTACGCATGCTTAAAACATTCCAATTAACAACAAACACACCAACTTAAACATTAAACTTCTCATGTACAAATCCTTACTAAAACTTAAATGAACCCATGGTCTTCAACTGCGGGTCAATGCCAAAATATCCAATCTTAAAACAATATAGCTGTTTCAAAATATTACTCTAAGAAAAATTACTAACTCTCCTCGATACATATTAAATTACACACTTCACACCGATCCATACCAAAAAACTGTCCAAGAAGAAGCTAAATTCTTCTACAAACGTTTTCACGATCCTCTTATTGGTCATACAAATCCATTAATCCATAACTTATCACCAAATAAAATTCCTGGTAAGTGGTAATCCTCGACGTCGCCTTAAAAAGAAATTGTGCAGAAACCTCTTAATAAATTAAAAGGATTAGTCTAATAATCTAATAAAAATCTACAGTAAGTGACACTACTGGGTGGCTTCTTTTAACAAGCGTATCAATACCACTGTAAATTAGCACATATTCTTATTGTGCCCTCCGGGTATAGACTGTATATTTCTTTTAAAAATTAAATTTAAAAAAAACTTTCAAGTTAACTAATAATTAAGCCTTGTTATTTTTACTTTCTAGTTATTATTCGCTTTAATAGTATAATTAATATAACTCATATAATTATACTCATTAATTCATATTTCATATATTATACTTTCTTTCTTTTATAGTCAAGACCATGAACTAGCAGTGCCTCAAAAGTTAAAAAAGTATAAACCATCAACATCATTTGGTAATTTATCTACTGAAACAAGGTAAATAAGTTCATAGTCAATATTATTATTCAATTTTTGCAAATATAATGAATGCTTTTATATTGTTATAGTTATAATAAATAGCTAGGAGAGCTTGTGATATTAATTCAATTTATATAACTTTTATTATACTTTCTTGGCCATTATCCCCTGTCCGTTAATAAATAAATATACTTTTTTTTTAGTCAAGACCAGGAACTAGTGCCTCAACAGTTAAAGCATTCTAAAGCTAAACGAACAACATTGTTTAGTAATTTATCTGCTGAAACAAGGTAAATAAGTTGATAATTGATATTATTATTCAATTTTTATAAACATATTGAATACTTTCATATTGTTTAAGCTATGATATACCTAATGAGCTAAGAGTACTTGTGAATTTGATTCAATTTATACTTTCTATTTTCTTGGCACTTCACTCTTTAATAAATACATTTTGTTTGTAGTCAAGATTATGAACTTGTGCCTCGGCCACAACAGTTAAAAAAGTATAAGCCAAACCCATTGTTTGATAGTTTGTCTGATGAAACAAGGTAAATAAGTTGATAGTTGATATTATTATTCAATTTTTATAAACATATTGAATACTTTCATATTGTTTAAGCTATGATATATTTAATGAGCTAAGAGTACTTGTGAATTTGATTCAATTTATACTTTCTATTTTCTTGGCACTTCACTCTTTAATAAATACATTTTGTTTGTAGTCAAGATTATGAACTTGTGCCTCGGCCACAACAGTTAAAAAAGTATAAGCCAAACCCATTGTTTGATAGTTTGTCTGATGAAACAAGGTAAATAAGTTGATAGTTGATATTATTATTCAATTTTTATAAACATATTGAATACTTTCATATTGTTTAAGCTATGATGCCTAATGAGCTAAGAAAACTTGTGAATTCGATTGAATTTATACTTTCTATTTTCTTGGCACTTTGATCTTTAATAAATACATTTTTTTTTTGTAGTCAAGACCATGAACTAGCAGTGCCTCAAAAGTTAAAAAAGTATAAACCAACAACGTCATTTGGTAATTTATCTACTGAAACAAGGTAAATAAGTTCATAGTCAATATTATTATTCAATTTTTGTAAATATTCAAAATACATAAATTCATCAATACTCTCGTATTGTTTAAGCTATAACAAATAGCTGGGAGGGCTTGTGAAATTAATTCAATTTATATAACTTTTATTATACTTTCTTGGACCTTCTCCCTTGCCCGTTAATAAATAAATACATTTTTTTTTAGTCAAGACCAAGAACTATTGCCTCAACAGTTGGAACATTCTAAAGCTAAACCAACAACATTGTTTAATAACTTATCAGATGAAACAAGGTAAATAAGTTCATAATTGAAGAATTTATAATATTATTATTCAATTTTTGTTAACATTGAATACTCGTTTGATTTTATAATTAATAATTGGTAGTATATTTATTATTTGAAGTTTACAATTTTTTTATTGTGTAGTACAAATGAAAAAAGAGTCAAAAATTGGACCAAGTCTGAAACACTTTTCCTTATTGAGGCGTATGAGAATAATATTTTGATATTCGAATCAAACTCAAAAAAAAATCGTTTAGGTTGGATTCAAGTTTCAAAAGATCTAAAGAAGTACATTTTTCAGATATTTGTTTAACATTTTGTATATGTATATTGATAAAATAAATAATTTTTATACATTTAGAAAGCAGATTGAATATACTGAAGATCAATGCCAAGGAAAATTCAAGTATTTACTATTGTGCTACAAAAAAAAATTAGACAATAGACATGAGACAGGAAGTGCTGTATATGAGTTTGAATTTTTTAATGAACTTGATGAGTTATTTGGTAGAAAACCCAACATAAGACCAAAGCATTTGGCATCATCTAGTCGCATTTATAATGGTTAGTAATATATCTTCAATATAATATGTATCACCAATACAAATGTTATGAAATACATTTATTATTTACAGGCATCAAAGAAAACTGTGGTATCTTTGACGAAGATAATGTGTCTTCACCCAAACATGTTTCAAATATCACTCCTCCAGAACTAAAAAAACAAAAAAAAAATACAAGTGTCCACGAAGCATCAATACAAAAAAGACATGATGAAAAGATGGCCATGTCTCAACTTGCACTTGATACGTATAAAACATATATGGATAAACTATTGGAAAAATTGTGATCCAAGAAAAATTGTTTTTTAATGTTTTACTACAGAGGATAGAACTCAATCGAAGTAGATTGAATGTACTTTAATGTCTGTATTTTATTTTATTTGTTAATATTTTTAAGATTTATGAATTTAATTATTACTAAAATAATATTGTTACACTGTGATATTGCTTAATTTGTACAATGTTTTTATTAATAAAATTAAAAAAAAATATTTACCTTTAAATTTAATATATAATACATATTAACCAAATACAATTTAACATAATATATACTACAGAAATCAGCTCCAGTATTAAGCATTGTAAAGTTCACACATTGTATCTCTTTTTAATTTTCCATCTGTGCGGCAGTGATCTTCTGATGATTCTCTTGCAGGATTTAAACATTCAGTTCTTTGGTCTCTCAAAAAATTCATCCCTTCTTCAATATAGTCATTTACATTAACATTTGACTTGTTTTTTAAACACAAATTATGTAATATACATGCTGCCAGAACCGTGGATGGGATGAAATCAGTCCTTGACATATCTAGGTATTTAAACCGTCTAAATCTACCAAAAAATAAAGCAAACGACCGTTCTACAGTTTGTCTAGTTCTAGAAATGTTGAAGTTGAAGTTTTTTTGAGCTTCAGTCAGACGACCCCTGTTAATGTATGGTTCAACACACCATGTAAGAGGAGGATATGCTTTATCGCCTAAGATATGCTCGTCATTTGGAAAATAAAATTTTTCATTTTTCATAATATTCACATATATGTCTGAATTTCGAAATATACGAGTGTCGCTCACAGAACCCGGATAGCCAACAAAAACATCGGTAAATTTTAGTTTGGCATTTGTAATTGCTTGCAAGGTAATTGCATAATTGCATTTTCGTGTTACATACACTTCTGGGTCTTCTTTTGGCGCCTTTATGGGAATCAAAGTACCATCTACAGCTCCAATGACATTTGGGATACTTGCCATACGAAAAAACAATTCTTTTTGCCGTTCCAACTCTTCTCCGTGAGGCCAAATTATAACATTGGAAGCATTCATTATTATTAAATTAATAATTCTGAAAAATGATACTGACAGTGATGATTTGCCCATATCAAACTTTTCTCCGACTGATCTAAATATTAAACATAAACGATATAAAGTGTAAAGATCTGATTTTAATGAGATTTTACATAATATATGTAATAATGTACTTAAAAATCAAAAAAAAATTATTTAACTCTAACCACAATGTATACAATGTTTGTCAGTTTGTTTAGTGTATGCGTTGGGTTGTATATTTTGCTATTGTACAATCAATATTAAATTAATATATTATATTATTATAGTAATAGTGTGGGGTTATACACTTGAACCACTTATGGTAGCGCGTATAACTTTAATCAGAATCCTGAATCATATTGAAATAATACTATAATGGACGCAATTACACCAATAATTATTATATAGTTAGTGTTGTATTATTTAATTCTAATTTTATATTAAATTAAATTGTAAAACTATAGAATTATTAGCCAATAACATAGTAGTAGGTAATTAAATCTCTAAAATTATAAATTATAGTCAGTAGATATCTTTAAAACATTATACATAGCCTCTAGGTTAGGTTAGGTTAATAAATAATACTTCTTGCATGTTTTAATATTTATTAAGTAATTAGTATAATTATTTCACAGGGTGGATCCAGGAATTTTTTTGTGGTTGGCGCACATTTATTGACATTTAATTATTTTGGTCTTCTGATTTTTTTGTCTAACTTTCATTCAAGATAAAATTGTATTCATGTAAAATTAAAAGTAGATTCGATATATTAAGTTTAGGATTCAAATTATATTTAGCTATGTAGTTAAGATAATCATAGGTAAGAACTTATATAAAAATAATGAATCAAAATTAATATAGCCAATATAGGTATGAATATGCTCAAATAAATACTTTAGTGAAAAAATAACTAGTTTAAGTATTAATATATTAAAAAGTTAAGTTACTTCACACCTCGCTTCACACTTACTAGTTACCATAAATGTATTACCATTTACCAATATATCATTTTTAATAAGTTTAACTGTACTACATGTGTATTTTATGAGAAATTGTTTAATGGTTTGTACTAACTTACAAACAAATAAAATTACACATAGTTAAATGTAAAATTGTATTTCATAAAATTCAAAAAATAAAACAAAACAGAAAATAAAATAGTTAATAGGCAGGTACCTACTATTAATATAAATATATTTTAAATAATGTCCTATGGTTTTTTATAAATGCTATGCTTTTCATTATCATCTATGAATCTATGAAACTTTAAAGTAAGTATTATTGTATTAACTATTTACCTATACGAATCTGGAGTGGCAAGTATCCAAAGGACTGACAATAACTGTTTTTCAATGGGAATTTCTGGTCTTCCTGTTTTTTTTGCTCTATCGGTTGTGTTGTTTTGACTTATTTCTATCATGGGTATTAGAGTATTATAAAACACCGATCTGGATAATCTAAAATGTGTATAAAGAAATATATATTTATCTCATTTTTGCAATTTACCAGAATGAATAATATTATATAGGTACATTTAAAATAAACCTTTTATTTACCTAAAATGGCTTTGAAATACATTATCTGAATAATGAACAACAACATTTTCGATGTAGTTTTTGATCCTGATTGGAACCTCTTTCTCACAGGTTAAATCCTCGTCATTATCATTATCATCATCATCATTAAAAAAATATAGTCCACAGTCTAAAAGTAATTTAAACGAATTACTTGCCGCTATAGCTAGAACTCTGGGATGGTTACTCATAATAAAATAATTTCAATTACAAATAACAAATGTTTAAATGATGTACACCAAAAAAAATTAAAATTCATAAAAAATTAATAATTTTATTTTGGTACAAATCAAAATAAACCTATAAAATAGTATACAATTTATAAATATTATGATTAATGATTATATTATCACTTTATCACTTTTATATTAAAAGTATTATAAACATGTTCTTCTACTATGAGGTTAACATACCTCGGTAACCTTATTGATAACTGAATGGTTCAATAAGATGGGAGGAGTCACATCGTTCCCCGGCGAAAAAGTTAATTCTACATAGAAAACGTTTCTGAACGCACTCCTGAGTAGCACTATGACAATACTACATACTATACCTAGGTATACGGATGTATATTATTATATTCATGCAAATTATTATACCTAAATGTATACATAATATTTACTTTATTAATGTATATAGCAATTATAGCTGAAATTGTTGTAGTTGTAGCATCCATGATATGTGTACAATACATTTATTTTCCCATGAAATTAAAATATAATCTATTATGGAAAATAAAAGAATGAAATGTCCTTTGTTGGCGCCTGTTGCATTCATTTATTTTCATGGATAAATATTAAATAATACTTAAATGTAGTTTGTATTTTGTTGGTATGTAGTTGGTATACAGACTCTATAAACTTGTGCGTTCAAGTTTGTAAACTAAATTCTAACATCTAACCTTTAATTGTAAACATAGTGTGTTTAGACTTCAGACTTTAGTTGACAGTTATATCACATTAACATGCATTTATATTTTAGAATCTGAAAAACTATGTAGACATTCTAGTATCAAGTAAGTTTTATATTTTATAATAATTTATAATATTGACAACTTTCAGTTTTAACTTTAAGTATTTTTCAATTTAGAAAAGTCAGCAGTTAATTTTTCCATATCCATGGGCATGGATAAAGGCCAGCATTATGGCATTTCGTACGACGCATTGGCGTTTTTTGTATATTGTACAACAGCGAACCTGTTAATTTATAGTAAATTACTCATTTAATGTATGCTTAATATTGATTATAAAAATATCCTCTAATTAGATTACCACGCCTCCTTTGGTCCAATACGCATATCTATATTTCGCCTTTTTTATAATAGATGTGTCTTCTTCGGTTATAGGTTTGACCAAATTCACCAATCCTTTGAAGTCAGAATGCATAGGACACCACCATTCCGTGCACTATAGTAAAATATTATTTACGAGTAAGTATGTTCTTTAAATAATAAAATATTACTTAGGTAGGTACTTATTTAATTTTTGATTTTTTTTTTCTTTAAACAGGTTTGCTGGCTTTGTGTTGTTAACTATTTAATAAATGTGCACAATTTACCTTTACCACCAAATCTATACATTCATTATTAAATGTTTTGACTGCCGGTTGTTGAGGTTGAAGTTGGCCGCAAGTTGGAGTGTCTTTGTTCCGGCTTGTACATGATGGTTTTTTCGGTAATCGTGTTAGTAGAATTGGAGGGTTGAAGCTGTCGTATAATATTGTTCTCCAATTTAGCCAATTTTTTATCCAAAAGCTTCTCAATATGATTTATTGTGACCATTTTTTCTATGTCCTTTTTCTGTAATTTTTGTTTTAGTATGTATTATTTTAAGTATTTTAGTTTCAGTTATTAGTATTAGTAGATTAGCTGTTAAATTTATCTTACCAATCCCACAACTTTTTTTTCAAATGTTCATTTTCCATATACATGGCATCATATCTTTGTTTTAAGGCCGTATGTTTTGCCTTAAAATCATCCTGTAGTAATTAAATATTTAATTTCATAGTTAACGATAGTTTTAATAATTGCAATGTAAGTTTTTTTTTTTTGCAATGTTACTTATTAGATATGTATAAAGAAAGCAAGTTTTGATAAACTGTAGAAACATTTCATGATAGGTGTATTAAGGCCCACACATGCTGTGGTAGCAGCAGTCGTGATATAATGCAGTTAGACATATTTACTGCTGCTGCTCCAATGTGTGTTAGCCTTAAGCAAACTTTATTAAAATCTGAATAATATGTGTACCAATTTTAATGAAGAATCGCCAATCTCTTCCTTAAGTTTTTCATTCAGCTCATATACTTCACTTAAGTCGGAGTGTAATATATCATTTTGAACTTTAAACTCATGTGCTACCTGTGATCAAAACAATTATTAACCAGGTATTATAACATTGAAAAATTAAAAAAAAAAAATAGCAGAGTAGAAATACTTTACCTGGGTATTTGATTCTAATGACTCGTATAACAAAGTATAGCCATGTTTATAAAATTCTAATTCTGATATATTATCGTTGTGTGTATCCATTGATAGATAATCATCATACGTTTTGGGATATTTATCAATTTTTATTTAAAATTTAAACTGTTAAATATTGAACTAGGTAATGTAAAAGAACAAAATTTAATATCAATATGAAATGTATATAGGTACTTTAAAATAAAACGCACAATATATTATGTTGTAAAGTAGACTAGATACTGTCTAGACCATTGTATTAGATGCATAAGATAATGTAAAATATATCATTTTTATTTTTTACTTATATTTAGGGAAAACCTTAACTTTATCTAATCACGAATGTTAACATTTGTTCTCTGTACAATAACACATGTATAGTTGTATATTCATATTGTCTTCAATAAAATATATATTTTAATTTGTTATTCATTTTCTTGTTTATTATTGTACACAACCTAATTTTGAAAGTTTGTGTATAATTAATTTAAATTATACCATGCCGTTATTTACCTCTGAAGAAAAAGTCGGCATGATTTTTGTATACCGTGAGTGTAACAATAATAGTCCAAAATCACTGGAGTTATATAGAGAAAGATTTCCTACTAGAAATCAACCTTTCCGAATGATTTTCTCACGTTTAGTAAATTGCTTAAAGAAAACTGGTCATTTTCCCGACGTAAAACACCAGTCGCACATGAGAAATGTGGGTCCATGTATAAACCTGGAATTTATAAATCTGGACCGTAAAAACCCGGACTGTACATATCTGGACCGTACAAATCTGGACCGTAGGGTTCTGGACGTACATATCTGGACCGTATAATTGTGGACCGTACAAATCTAGACCGTAGAATTCTGGACGTACAAACCTGGACCATATATATCTGGATCGTATAACTGTGGACCGTACAAATCTAGACCGTAGAATTCTGGACCGTACAAACCTGGACCGTAGAATTCTGAAATCACATAAAACCACATATTTCTGTTTAAGGGGCATGAGTGGCAATCCATTTGGCAGGTTATTGTATTCTTAGACTTTAATTTGGTTCAAATTGTTTAAAAAGTGTTATTATGTGTTATTATTATTCAAGTGTCGAGTTTCTAACAATTTTGGGGATAATACTAAAGTTAATTTAGTTTTTTGGCATATTCATTTTTTAAACTTGAAATATTCTAAAAAATTATATAAGAATAATCACTTTATTATTAATACTTGTTGTGTACTTAGCTCAAATAACTTTTGGTTTTACCAAATGTCAGTAGTTTTTTCTAAAATTTTTAAAAAGTTACCTATCTGGAATAACAAGTATAATACGTACTATGTAGACATGTAGTAAACATACGAGAAGAAGAAAACAAGTTTTTAAGTCTTATACTAATGTATCAACTATCAGACATTATTGTAGTTAAGGAGATCAGCTGCAATACATTTTTAAATAAAATAAATCCTGAAATAGGTATATATGCAATTTTTAAATCAGTATTGCTACCCGAAAACATTGATGATACATAAAAAAACATGACTTGGTAAAAGTGATAAACTAATATAACCAATGTGCCTATATAACCATGTAAAACCAATGTAGGTAATATAAAAACATTTGGTTATGATCATAGGTAGGTACCTGCCAGATATATTTAATCATATTTATTTTAGTTTTATATGAATGTTATAGACACTTAGGTATAGTCAGTTGTTAGATGTTGTCACCGAAAAGTTATTGCTTAAATGAGATTAATAAACAAGACTTTGGCTTAAAAAAAAAATAGGTATTACTTGTTTTTAAGGTTGGTCGAGACCTACCTTTAGCATTTATTTTAGTTGATATCACAATTTTTAGATTCTATTTTTAAGTCATTAAAATTAGCTTAAGAAATACAAATTCTTAAGCATCGGCTATGAATACGGCTCCACGTCATCTTCAACTTATAAATGATTTATTGAACTTAAAAAACTATTAGGTAGGTATTTACGTTTGTTCATTTTTGGCAATTACGCCAGCAGCATAGAATATTCTATGCTAGTAGATTATTTAGAAGTACCTAGTTACCTACTCATATAATTATGTCGAAAATATGGGTCTAGGACATTTCGCCGCCACCGTTTCGCCGCCGGACATTTCGCCGCCACCGATTCGCCGCCGGACGTTTCGCCGCCGACCGATTCGCCGCCGGACGTTTCGCCGCCGGACATTTCGCCACCACCGTTTCGCCGCCGGACATTTCGCCGCCACCGTTTCGCCGCCACCGATTCGCCGCCACCGTTTCGCCGCCAGACCAAAATTCCGACCAACCCTTCGAATTTTGAAAATATATTCACATTTTGTTTATTATAGCAATTTTATTGCATTTTTAATCATATTAAGCAATTACTTATTTATGTGTAGTGTACCTAAATCAAGTTTTAAAAACGAAAGGGGTATATGTCGTAAATTAGTAAAGATAAAATATCTATATTCTATGCTTTGTGAAATGTATAATGTATTAATATATTATACTATAGCCTTTTAATTTTTATCTTATTAAATAATTTATTTCGTTGATTATAGTAAGTCGAGGAGGATCTATATTATATTGTTCAGTCGTCTAGTGGTTGCAATAAAATATTATCGTGTAGGTACAATTTGTTTTAAGATGCAAGGGTCAGATTAATAATCAATATTCACAAGTCATACGACTACAACGCAAATGATTCTTCTGTATATTATAGTAGAGTAGTACTATTCAACGCACAAACAAATTCCTAAAATATAGGCTTTACAATATGTTCCGGGAGGAAGTGACCGACCGAGGTCATATGAAAGTATGTCAAAAATAATGAAAAATACCATTTAATAAGTGGATTTAACTTTTTATTTTTGATGTTATGGGCAATTAAATTTTTTTTATCAAAACCAAACCTATCAAGCATTTATTTATTTATCGTCAAAACTTTTCAACATTTTGACGAAATTTATTTCTATTTTAAAGCTATTTAATTGTCCTATACTCCTATCAACATACGCAATCGGACAATTATTTTTATTACATTAAAAAGTAAACATTTTTCGTCAAAAATTATTATTTTTTAAATTACTAGGTAGGTACTCTAAATAATTTGGTATTTACTACGGGTTGATTTTGAAATGTTATACTTTTTTCAATTTAATAAAAATAATTTGCACATTTCTAATTTAATTGAGTATGTTTGTTGATAAAGTAAATAGCTTTAAATAAATTAAAAAAATTCCTTCAAAATGTTGATGTTGAAAAGTTTTGAAGATTCATAAACAAATGTGTGAGAGGCATAGGCGTAATTTGGGGGGTCTAGGGGGGCATAGCCCCCTCTAGTTTTATTTGAACTCCTCTAAGTTTTTAAATATATTCATTCTTAAATGCACCTAATAAAAAAATTATGCGGGTCTGTATTGATTTAATAAATTTAGCCCCCCCCCAAATCAGTTGTCCAAATTGCGCATATGGTGAGAGGTTTAGTTTTGATAAAAAAGTGAATTACCCATAACTTAAAAAATAAAAAAGTTAGATCAACTCTTTAAAGAGTATTTTTCATCATGTTTGGTATACTTTCATATTATGACTTCCCCCAGAACTCATTGTATAATAGAATATATTTACAATAATTATATTATATACCTATATTATATGTATTCAAATTTTTTTTTAAAAACAAAATTAAACTGTAGAGTTTAGACCATATTATAACTTATATACTCATAACGTTTACCTTATTATTTATATAATTAATATGTTATATTATATTTAATTAATTAGGTACATAATATGTAAAAACTAAAATACCATCCAATTAAACAGCAAACTAATCATAAATTTAGATTGTTATATAATTATACGTCATAAACCTATCTATTTAAGACAATAAGACTATATTATATATTAATTGTATGCACCTACCTATAATTATTAATACAACAGTATGGTATGAATTATAAATGTGACTTGTTACTGTTACAATTGCTTGTCGTGTAGTTTAAATATCTATAATTTTTACTGACTATTATATACTTTCAGGTTACTATTTTTTTTTTAAATGGTAGGCAGATCCGGTGCAAGGGCAGTGCCACCAGTGCACCTGCACAGGGCACCAGGCAAATGTAGGGCACCGCGAAAACAAAGCTCACTGCAGAAAAGCAAATAATTACTGAATAAATATTATATAATTATGAAAAGATAACATTTTAAAACTACTGTTGAAATAATAGTGATCTCCGTAGGTATGATTATACGTGTAACCAAACCTTTATTTAAAATTTAATTTTATATTTCTACAATAATTAAAAAATCCTCAAAAATGTTTAACAATATTTAATATTTACGATACATTTAAGAGCATCAACAACGTAAATCGTAATTAGGTACCTAGCTACTACCTACTGAATTAGTTACTTCAACGGTCTAATGTCTAAAGCTAAGCTAGCTAGTATGTAGGTACCATAGGCGTGCGCATAATTAAGTTTATATTGTAATAATTATTATTGTACATTTATACACGTGTATTGTGTATACAAAACTGATTTTGTATCACAAGAATATTAAAATAAACCTTTATAGTTTATTTATAAAAAACTTTTATGCAAAATATACAATCTTTTTACACCTATCAATGTTATTTATTTTATGAACCTACCTAACCTAACCTATCTAAGTCCAAAAATATAACTCTTTTCCATCAAACCTATTCCTATATATAAAGTGTTTACTATATAAATATATTAGTTAGTCTATCTAGATTCTAGACTATAATACCTTCATATTATACATAAAATAGCTTCACGAATATTTATTTTGTTAGGGGGGGGGGGGGGCTGGAGAACGGCTCCTAGAGTGATAACCCCGGAGATTTAATCCCCGAAAAAAAAAAAACTGTATAACAAAAATGATGTACACCTGCCTAAAACAGTAGTCAGTAAGACAGTCACACATATTCACGAGATTTCAATGTCTGTCTTTGTATGATTAAAAACAACAAGCCAATTTTTTTACTCATAGTACATATTTTGTAATACAATATCAATAATATATAAATATAAAATAAATAGTCAATTCTTTTAATCATACTAAATTTGTTTTGAAATGTCAAGAATATACCTAACTACATAATATATTATAATTTATAACCGTCGTTTTTATCGTATACAATAATTTATCATTGAATCCAAATTTAACATTATCTGTGGGGACATAAGTACACAGAGGCATGCTCAGGAATATTGAATAACCTCAGGGTTGGTTTGAAATTTGTTTCAAACTAAATATTTGTTAAATTTAGCGTTATAAATCTAGCTTAGGCGTTTAGCTCCCTCTCAAATTTTTTAATTTTTTTTTTGGACACCTATGTATTATTATTACAACCAGTTAAAATGATTGTGCAAAAATTAATTGCCGGAAATTATTAGTTTTTATGGTAGAGCATTACGAAGTTCCCGATTTTCAGTGTTTTTCGCTAACGAATTTTAAATTTTTTTTTTAATACCTAATTAAAAATCAACGTTTTAAATATTATGGTGCAAAAATAATTCTGACACCCACCCGTGGTGGTTTTACATAACAAGTCGAGGGATGTATTCGATTTTAATTGACCACGCCGGTTGTATATGAAAATTTCAAAAACTTCTATTGCTTATAACTTTAAAATAAGTCTGCCCGCAAAATTCAGACTTCCCCATCGTATTAGGTACGTTAAAACAAATAAAATTCAAAAAAGGATAAAACAGGAAAATAGAAATGTTTCAAATGCGCGGTAAAATATTGAGTTGTACGGATGCCTAAAACACCAAAAATTGTGAACTTTGAAAGGGGCTATAACTTATAAACTAATAAGTTTTGGCAATTATTTTTGGGTCATCATTCTTATTAACTCGTTGTAATACATAGGTTTCCAAAAAAAAAAAATGAAACAACTAGCGTGAGTGCTAAACTAGATTTGTTCCCAATAAATTATTATAGTTATATGTAAGTAAATATATTATATTTGTAAATTGTTAATTTGAACCTCCCCTAACACCCCCCTCCTCACCCTTGAGCACGCCCATGTAAGTACATAACAATAATTGTTACATATTCCATACTAAATATTTATAAAAATTATTATGAGACTATTAGAGGCAGTGGCGTGGTATACGACATTTACCTAATGCAATTGCTTAGCCCTAGACATTAATTTTATATTTTTAAAAATTAAAATTTGCGTGAATGAATGTATAATTAATTTATTGTAGTATTTTGTTTATGATAAATTATTTATGACGTTTTATAAGAAAAATTCTAAATTAGCATGCATCTTTAAATTGATGTATTATGTACTAGGGGGTAGTGGGTGGGTTATTGTTTAAATATTTTGCTTAGGGTTTGTAATATGCTCGCCACGCCACTGATGAGAGGGACGTCTGATGTCATTTACTCATTTATATATAACACTTAATACATATTAGCACATATGCAACTACTGCAGAAGATCACTATTTTACGCTTAATCCTGCTATTCTATCAAAAGCAAAAATTAGTACTAAAATTAAACTTAGTTTGTTGTAACGGCATTAGAACCGTCTTAGTAACCAGTTTTACATTTATATTTAATTATTTATATTTTATATAATATACACCAAAGTTAGTTCCAGTTAGTCTAATATGGCTAGACATAATAATTGTAGACAGTATACAATATAAATTTATTTAGTTTACCAAGAACTCCTTAATTACTGTCTACGTCTGAGTACGTCCTATGGCAAGTACGATATTTTTGGAAGGGTACATAAAAGTGTACACTCTAGTTATTATTAATCAATATAGCTCGTCATTAGACTATTTCTTCTCCTAGCAAGAGGTTCTTAAATATAAAAGAGAAGTACCTAATAATATTTTTGAACATGGATTCTGAGGTCAAAAGCAACCGAAATTCTGATGTCAAGTGCCATAAAGGATTTCAGTATGTCTTTGACAAGTTGATAAACAATGGTACAACTAAATCTTACAGATGTCGTAGAAGAGACATAAATTGCAAAGGCCGTATCCATATCACACCTGGTGAAATACGTGTCGTGAATGGCCACGGTGGACATGATGAATCACCTACGAATGTAGAAGTAAGTACAAATTACAATGTCTTTTTTAATTTTTCTATAATGGGCTATTAGATCCCGGTCCCAGGGGCCAGAATGTTGACTTCATGAATGGTTATAGATTTGTATTTTTATTCATTTATTACAGTTCAATTTTACAAATTTACACACTCCTAGTTAACGATAAAATCGAAATTTTTTTCATGTTGCCATTCATAAAATAAAATAGTAGGAGCCAGATATTTTCATTAAATACTATAAAGGTAATTTCTAGTCATGCAATTTTCAAAACAATTTTAGATATTTACTAGAAATTTTTGATTATTTAAATTGTTTTCCCGGTATATTTCTAATTGCAATTTTTTTCCTTACTATAATTTTTCAAGTTTTTATTTTTTTTTAATGACATACTCCAAATCAGAACAGTCTGAGTACTCCGATGACTTAAAATCGTATTTTCGACAAATAGTTTGAGTTTAAGGTTTAGGTGAGCGGTGTTTAGTGGCAAGGGTTCATAATGTTGGTCCACTTCTCCACTCATATAAGCTTTAAACAGGTACTTAAAAGTTACAACTCATAATATAACACACCATTATTCATTATAGTACTGGGCAAAATATTCTGCTTTTGAGTATGCCATTATACAAATGCATGTTGTAAAAAAAAGTAAAACTTAACAAATGAGCAAATTAAAAATAGCAAAAAATATATTTTTAAGGAAAAAAAATGTATAATAATATTTAATATGTATAACGTAGTAGGTGAGGGGTGCTTTAAGAAGAAGTGCTTGTGTAATAATGAAGATTTTAATTTTGTATTCGTGTTTTAAGAGTGCGCTACACAGCATGCGTTCTCTCTGTCTTACAAACGCATAATATAGCAAATTTTACACTCAGCAGATCACATTTAGTTCTGTTAGTTTAAAAATTAGAGTGAATTGAGCTACAATTTGCTATGTTATGCATTTGTAAGACAGAAAGAATGCATGCAGTGTAGCGCCTTCTTAACATAGAAGGTCGTGAGGATGAGGTCCGTTTGTGATGACGTTATGTTGTAGGTATGTATGTGGAGATTATAATGAAATGTAAGGGGCTCCTGTTGAGTTTGTAAGTGAGCTATAGAATTTTTTTGCTGAGGTTTTTATGTGGTTTTCTATTTCTTGAACTTAAGTCTGTGTAGGTTCAAATTTCTTACTAACCAGAGGGCTTGAAAATTTACAATGTTTCTTATAAGTGGATTTTATTGACATACAAAAATGTTGAAAATACATATTTACAATTTTTTATTATTAATAAGTTGTCAAAATGCACTCAAAATAATTTTTAGGATGCAATAGTACATTGCATTTAAATTTAACAGAATAATTAAACCAATATTAGCTACATAACCCCCTGTAATTTGCCCTTTTTGATTATTATATGTGTCATGGTTACTATTTTCAATTTTGATACTTAAATATAAAATATTATACATAATTTTATACACTATAGATTTATACAAATTTTCTTTACCTAATTAGGTAGCAGCTACATTAACAAAAATTAAAAAACGGGCATTTGAAACAATGGAAACCCCAGCTGTGGCAATTAACCAGTGTATAGGTAATACAATTAAATTAAAATAATCAGTACAAGGGGTGAACGCGGGAAAATATTTTGTGTGTGTGTTGTTAACCCCCCAAAGCCGCCTATGCGTTCGCCCCTGACCAGTACTATTTATAAAACTAACATACAACAATAGCCTTATATTTATATAGTTTAAAATAATTCACAAATAACTTATACACAATTTAGAGAGTATGACCATTGCTGGAAAAGGAGCACTAACAGCAATCGATAGTTTAAAAAAAACTGTCAGAAGGGTCAGATGTCGAAACGGTCCACAAATGCCTGTTGCTCCTCTGTCCTTGGTTGATTTGGTTATCCCAGACACCTTTAAGGAGTATGAAGTGGAACCTGGACAATTTGAAAACTTTTTACTGTGCGACACTGGGCCTGGACTCAACAGGATCTTAGTATTTGGTCGCCAGAGAGGTTTGGAAGTGAGATTCTATTCTATAAATATATAAAAAAAAAATTAATTTATAAATAAATGTTTAAATATTTCTTATAGGTACTTACAACATCTGATGAGTGGTTTGTTGATGGGACATTCAGTATTAGTCCAAACCTTTTCTCCCAAGTATTTGTGATACTAGGATGTCGGAATGGCGGAGTTCATCCCTGTCTTTATGCACTGCTGCCCAATAAAGAACAGGCAACCTACTGTACACTTTTAGTGGAACTAAAACGTTTAGTGCCTGCCATTAATGCCACAAGTATATCTGTGGATTTTGAAGTTGCGATCCACAATGCTTTTCGGACAGAGTTCCCGGCAATTGAAATACGTGGTTGTTTTTTCCATTTGCTAAAAAACTTGAAAAAACAAATTGGAGCTGCAGGGTTGATGGCGTATGTTAAATTATATATAATATAAATTAAAAATTGTAATACCTAACACTATATTATTTTTTTAGAGATTATAGAAATAATCCAGATTTCAATCTATGTGCACGGATGATTACAGCTTTAGCGTTTGTTCCTCCCGAAGATGTAGCTACTCGGTTTGAGCAACTAAGTGAAGAGCTGGAAACGTTATACCCGGCATTACAGCCAATTTTGGATTGGCTGGAAACATTTTATATTGGTATTTTAAGACGAGAGGGTGTGAGGAGGTCGCCAGTTTTCCCCATACCAACATGGAACCTATATAATAGAGTTCTGGCACAACAAATGGTATGTATTAGTTATTAGAAGAATACACTTATTAGATAATAATATATATTAATACATTCAAAAAAAATAAAACAAAAATAAATTTATCTTGTGGTTAACTTAAACTCTTAAAATAATAAGTAAATATATTAAGCACATTTAATACAATAAAGCTTCTGGCAAGAATTTTGAATTTTTGTACATAGTTTATTTTTAGAATTTTAGAAATATTAGATTATCTTATTTAACAATTTAATAAATTATGTTAAGAGTATTAATTACATTAAAATGTTATTTTTATTTGTATAGGTTTTATACGCTTAGTTTGCAAATGTACATTTTATTCATATGTGCTTTATTTCGTTTTAAAATTGCATTAAAAATTACCTATATTGATTAGCCATTTTGAAATATTAATGTAAGTTTTCATGCACAATTAACAGTGTAGTCCTAAGTCATAAAAATTCTACACACAACTATTGGAATGCAAATAAAAAATAAAAAGTACTCCAACACAAAAAAGGTTTGGAGACCAATATTTAGAAACAATGAGTAAACTTTTAGTACCAAGATCAGTTGTTTGCATAAGGAACAATGTCTTACCAGTTTAAAGTTTAAATAGTCCCAAGTTGTATAACTTTATTGTACATAATTTTTTCAGATAATTCTATAATTTATAAAAGTATATTTGCATTTTTTTTTTTTAAGAAAAGAGAGCTTATTGAGTTACCAACATAAGGTTAAAAGTAATTTATTCTTCATACAGAGAGGATGTAAATATGGACCTCTAGGTTCTATGGTACTATAGTCTAATAGTCTATGAACCATTATCGCAATTTATTACATTGATATTAGAGCATCAGAATTATTTATTATACCATGTGTAGATCCACAAAACATTGGTCGCAGACCAAGACATCACTATTATAATTAACTTAATACATTTTAAACATTACATTAAATCAGTAGCTCCTTGCTCAATTGTTATCGTTTTTTACTACACTACAACTTCCAACGATATATATTATACACTTTTATAAGATTACAAATAAACATATATCATTGAAATAAAATTAACACAAGTAATCATTTTACTCAATAACTATCACAATAAAATATAATTTAACGTTTTTATGATATGGTTAAAAAGGTAGGTAGGTACTAGGTACTTCAAAATTATTTTGGTAAGTATCTTCCTAATTGAATACTTACACAGTTACACAATAAATTAATAAAATTTGTTATACTAATAATGTGCTAAAAAATAATTTGTATGAGGTAAAAGTACTATGTTAGTATAGGTATTTATATTACAAATCTTTTGTAAATGGAACTTTTGGGTTTGGATCTTTTTAAATTTTTCTCAATCATGACATTATATTTTATAAACTTAACTTTTAAATTTAATTTCAAAAAAAAAAAAATGGTAAGACTATTGATTATAAAATAATAATTACATGTTGATACCTACCTAGATATAATAAAATAATACCTATTCATAAATCCCTTATAATATATGGAATTTGTTTGTTGTATTGTCACTCGACTTACTATAATATGTGAGTAGGTATTCTTAGTATGTATTCTTTTTAAGCGCCCTTATTGACCTACATATAATTTGTATATAACTGGTAGACCTTACCATAATATTACCATAAAAACACTGCCAAATATTTCATCTACAAATTATAAAATTAGTTATTATGAATATTGATTTTCCAGCTATAATTAAAAAACTTTTAAAAGAAAATTCATTACCTCTTTTTCAGAAAACCAATAACATTTCGGAAGCTGCTCATAGGCGTCTACAGGCACAGCTCGGTATGACAAATCCCACATTATGGAGGTTCATAAATGAGCTGAAAAAAGTGCAGGCAGAGCGTGACATATATTATGAATTTTTAGTGGCAGGCAACGAACCACCGCGGACTAAGCGAAAATACGTTGATGCTAGTAACCGTATTTTAACATTAGTCCGAGATTATAGAAACCGAAACATTATAGAGTACCTCAGAGGATTGGCACACAACTTTGTGATGGACGAATAAAATGTTTATTAGAACAAACAACTAAATTGTATTTAAAACTAAACAGTTGATTGTACCTATTTCTATTTCATACAGACATACAGTGTACCTACCTAGTGAGCAGTGTTGCCAAGTACTAGTATTAAAAAAAACAAGTGGCCTAATAAAAATCAACCATTTCAAATTTCAAATAGAAAAAAATTTAAACCAATATATCATATATTTTTTAAATATTGATATAATAAATTAAAAGCATTTAAATTTTAAAATAAGAGTAGCACTTTTAATTAAAAAAAAAAATAATAAATAAATAAATGGCATTTTACCATTTACCATCACCTGTTTAGTAGTGAGTCATAACCATGGTTACTCATAAACAATCGTGGTTCCCAGCTCATCATTATCACTGTGCGCATAGATAATAGAATCTTCTATTATCTATGACCACGGACTAAGATATAACCACAGATATAAAATATCTGTGTATTTTATATCTGTGGATATAACTTAGTATCTTAGTCCGTGGTCCGTGTCTATCACGAACTAAGATATACAGGACTGGTAACGACTCTAGATATTGCGGTCGGGTACTCTTGCTGAAGTGTACCTTGGTGTATGTGGCGCACTCTGTCGGTTTACTAATAGCGTTTTCGATTTGACGCACTTTTTGCACTGAGTGCATAAACGTATTCGATTTGACCAATATTTTGTGAACTGGCGGAGTGTTTTGTATTCGATTTGATTGCAGTGCAACACTCGTTTGCACTTTCTGCACCGCCGATTTTGTCAGTGGAATAAGTGCACTTTATAATATTATGAACCGCTTTTCTCAATAAAATGTATATAATTTAATTTTGTTAAAATATTATTTTCCAATTTCCATTTTCCTGGCACAGGTGGCACAACAATCAAAATACAAACTTACAAATATCTAAATATAACTGACTATCATGTTATTATTATTATTTAATAAAATAGTTTTGCACATAACCTTAAAAAGCTTCATATCGTCTTTCTTTCTTTACGTTCTCTTTTCCCCAAAATTGCACGTTTTCATAATATGGAACTGGTATAGGCATGTCCTATCCATTCTTATATTATCTATGATGTCGTATCGAATCATATTTAATTTAAATGATTTAATTTTGTCTATAATTTACGGTCTTGCATTACATACGTACGATTTAATATTGCATGGTTACAAATATCTAAAATATATATTTGTTATGAAGATTGAAATTTGAAGGTAGGTAATATTATTAAAGAAATATCAAATTGACAATAGTTATTAATTTTTTTCAAGTTTATTTTATATTTTTATTAATTTATTCTATACCTATTTTACAAAAATGTATTTTTTTAAATGTGATAGGTCTAGTTCTCTATTAGTGAAGTAATATTTTACACTTAAATCAATCTTAACCAAAATTTGTTTTTCAATCATCATCAAAAGATTTTCACTCATAAATGATTTTAAAAAACAAAATGCCACAACATTATGTTCTAAATGATATGTCCATCCAACAGGCAAATCGATTGTAGGAACTATTTTAACAAAATCTTCAAATATTTCCTAAAGTAAATTTGTTTAATTAATAACACCACAAATTATTATATGAACATAGGTGTGCTCATGTGGGATACCTATATACATGTTTAGCAAAAATGAAAAATCAGATACTAACAATTTCAACATTTTCTTCTGGATATCTACACAAAGCTACATTTGAAGATAATTTTGAGGTGTGACTGGGTGAAGTTTCAAAAATAGAAGGAACTGCTCCAAAATTCAGTTCTGGCCGTGAACGTAGAGCCCAAGACTAGATATAAGTATTAAGTAATTGTGTTAAATAATTACATACAAGTAATTTGTTAATCAATATCCTATAAGTATAGATTACATGTATTTTTTTTTTTATTATTTAATTTATAGAACAGTAATATTGAATGTATCAAATTTTTATACTACTCTACATCAGCATTGTTTACCTCAGAGCCTAAGTTTTCAGAGCCATAATATGTCCTTTTAATGTCTTCAGTCTTAAAATGTTTGGCACATACAAATTTGACATTAGTTTCTCTATTGTTAACAGCACAAACTACATTAATCCACTGAGATTTTAAGTAGTCATCTTTTGGTAATGAAAATAATGTTATACGTTCAGGTGTCACTTTGGAATTGCGAGTTGAACAATTTATAACGCTACATAATCGACCCATTGTAAAAATATTGCAAATATATTATAATTTTAAAATATTTTACTAAATAATATACTAAGCAGCTTAGATACATTAACTAAGATGTAGTAAGATGACTAGTAAAATGTACTCTAAAATCTATGTCATAATTGTATTTTATTCTTAAAATAAATGTAGAACTTTGTAGTTACTACTGATGTTAATAGATGGCGCTTTATTCACAAATGCACCGACGAGCAAGATTTTCTGACCGCATCACCCACCCCCTCCGCCCTATAGTGTTCAGTCCTGTATATCTTAGTTCGTGGTGTCTATGACTGCGTGAATTATTTTTATCATTATTTTGATAATCTGATTGTGCGAGCGTAAATTTGAATTATTATTTTTATTTGTTTTATGTAGAAATCACGATTAAAGATATACCTAATCTAAAATATATATCTTTAATTGTGGTAGAAATCATGAACAATGTAAATACATAGAAAGTTGTATTTTATAGTACAAACACAATTTAAAAAAGCAGGCAAGTGGGTGGCACTCTGCTGTAGGTACAGTAGGTTACAAGTGGGTGACAGTAATGG